>JAZKJV010000089.1:145875-558882 GCA_037367405.1 Ottelia alismoides | reverse complement strand
TTTTCTCAATTTGATTCCAGGCTAGTTTAAATGTCAACTATCATCCAGAAAAAACTATATACATATGTATAAAAGATGCTATTTACACAAAGTTTACAAACATGCAAAATTTTTGAAAAATGTTTTGAAATCTTGAATGGATGATGCATGAGGTGCAAGTTTTGCAAAAAGTATTTACACACATTTACACAAGATTTTTGCAAACTTTTGATTTTCAAAACATTTTGGAAAAATTTTGTACTATATACATAATTTTGATAAGAAAATATTTACACAATCTTTACACAAAAGATTTATGAAATCATTTTTACAAAAATAATTTGTACACTAGCTATTTATGTGCAAATAAAAGAATGTTTATGTACATGAAAAGTTTTTATTTTTTGTGATTTTTAGGGATTTTAGCCATTTTATTTATTAACACACTCACACAAAGTACGAGTTATGGCTAAAGTATATATGAAATATATACACACCCCCCTATACTTAGCTCGAATGATGTCCTCAGAGTCAAGAGCGATGAACAAGACATAACTCGTGCTAGGTATAGGGAAGTAAAAAGGAAGGCTATATACAAAGATGAATAGATGAAATAGAAAATCAAGAGGATCTCGGGTCTTCCCCCTATACTTAGGATCAAGTAATCCTAAGTATAGCAGGTTGTATACTAAGGGAAAACCGAGTGGAGGATATACAGCGTCTACCCCTCCCTATACTTAGGGTGAAATATCCCTAAGTATAGGCAGCAAAACAGGGGTAGCAAGACACGAAGAAAATCAATGAGTATATACAAGAAGGAGAGGGCATCACTCCCCCTATACTTAAGGTGAAGAACCTTAAGTATAGGCAACAACAGAAGTGATGAAACAGAACGAAGAACAACTCGGTGTTTTCACCCCCTATACTTACGATGAGCAATATCCTAAGTATAGCAAAGATAATCCTAAGCGAGACCTGGGGTGAAAACAAGAACGGAAGAAAGAAATATCAAAACAAGACGAAACACGTATATACAAAAGAGTACAATGTTGAGGTGCCTCTCAACAAGAGCTAGTTTTTATGCCCCTAGCTGGGCGCAAAGGCTAGAACAATGCAGTATCTAGATTCAGTACGGCATCGGTAAGGCGAATGTCGTACTGTCGTCGCAGTCTCGGTATGGGAACAGCGACGAACTCAATAGTGTAAAGTAAGACACCCAGGTATGCAATCAAGTGGGTGTCTGCTACCGGCCAGTGATATGGAAAGCAGTGATCGGGATACGGTAGCACAAAAGAAATCAGTGGCTCTGGGTCAGACTGGAGTGAGAGTATAGAGCCGAAGAAATCAAATGTGGAGAAGGATGGATCAGTAATAGAATCCTCCACGTCAATCAGTGTCTCAAAAAGATATGTGCGGTCAAGATCAGGAGACTCTCGAAGAAGACTGATATCCGATGCATGAAATAGAATCAGATCCGGTAAATCATCGAATATCTCCAGAACGGGCTCATTCTCGCGAGGGTCATCGAGGTGAGAAGACTCAGAATCAGAATGATCTAAAGACTCGGTTCCGTGTTCCGCCAGATCGGAAACACTCTCAGAAGGTGAAACCGAGTACTCATCAAGTGTGGCATCCTCCCGCAGATAACCCTCGGGGAGAGATACAAGATCAGAAGTGACAAGAAGAGGATCAGGATCTAGATGGGCATCTGCACTGCTATCAAGTATCCACTCGGTGCACCAGGCTGCATCATCATCAAAAGTGTAGGTCTCGGCAATCTGGAAGCAGGAGAAGGTACTAGTCAACACCGCGGAAGCTGGCAAAGTGTCTATGGCTGATCCTCACTCTACGGCTATGCTGGCTGTCAGCTGGTCCTCAGCAAGTGTATGTGTCTCAACAAAGTGGAGGACAAAAGGCTCGAAGAGGGGACTCTCTGTGTCTGTACTCTCAAAGTGGTGTCCCTCCTCGATCGGTGGCTGCTGGGCTGAGTCCTGATAGCTGTCTGCATCTAAGAAGTGTCTCTGCAAGAAGGAAACTGACTCCTCCGGGACTGGAAACTGAAGTAGCTGAGTCAATGGCTGCAAAAGCCAGGGCTCCTCCGGCTCCTGGAGTATCAGAAGATCTGATATCCAAGACTCGTCGACTGGAAACTCTGGGGCTGCCTCGAACTCCAGCTGGAAAACCAACGGGAACTCAAGTAGACTCTGGGTCTGAACCTCTGCAATGGCAGTCATCTCCTCTGTCAGTGGTGTTGTCTGCTCCAAGTCCTCGGGCTGGTGTGTAGAAGCTGAGTCATCATGTAAAGTGACACACCGCACTGGTACTGCATCGTCCACATGTGTTGTCCTGACTACAACATCTCGTAAAGAAGATCTCTGAGAAAGTAAACCCGAGATGGTGTCCAGGAAGTGAATGTCGGAACTGCGGTGTGCACCGCCACATGTGGTAATCACCAGTGCTATCTGCTCTGCGGTCATCCCCCGCATGGAGATCTCTATCAAGTCTGCCAGTGGAAGTCCGTGATCAGGAAATCTCCTCAAGAGGTCAAAAAACCTCGGCCATGCCTCGTGCAATGGCTCCTAGGGGCTACTGAAAAGTCGGTGGATCAAAGACCGCATGAAATCTGCTCTACGTGGAGGGAAGTATCTCTGTAGAAACTCTCGGCGTAATCCTCCCCACATCTCGAATGTCCTCCCCAATCGTCGGTGCCATCTCATGGCTATGTCCTAAGCGTAAAGGGAAGGTCCTGCTCATCAGCTCCTCTGCAGTGACGTCTGAATATCTCTGTGCTCTACAAAACTCCTCGAAAGCAGACCGGTGAAGATAAGGCTCCTCGTGCACCTCTCCTGAAAATGTCGGTGATGAATCTCGGATTCATCACTCTAAGTCTCATTAATTAGGCTCAAGTCCCTCAAGATCAACTGCATTTCTGCATTTATTTCGTATAATTAGCATCCGGGCATGATTGCATAAGAATTGCATTTTAGCATTAATTTCTGCATAAAATAAGAGGCCAAAAATCCAAGCCAACAGTGACCTGTGAATAGCCTAACTTCCCCTATTTTTAACTCATTCATGCTGACACCGCATACCACAAACTCACTTCCACTGTGTACAAATCACTAACAAGAATAAATGAAAAATACAAAAAAATAATTAACCCAGGTAAGTGGACCAAAAACCCAAACCCTAGTTTCAGGATTTTCGGACTAAAAGCCACATATCTTCCCCATCCAGTGTCCGATTTGATCCTACTCACTTTTGAACTAATGCACATTCAATTACCTTCAAAACAAGACCAAGTTCAAGTGAATCGGAGCTCGTATGTGAAAGTTGGGTTTTGGGCCTCTTTTGTACATTGTATTTTCGCGGCTTTTTGACCTGTATTTTATGTGTATATTTTCTTTATTAATAAAAATCCAAAAAAAATTAGATTAAGGTCTCTTTTATTTATCTTTGAGTTTTCCTTATTTTTCCGGATTTTTATCGTGTTTAAAATTGACAAAAAAATTAGAAAACCCAAAAATCAAGGTATTCTATGTACATGGGATACCCCAAAAATTCACTTTTCACATTTGACCGAATTTGGCTTTGATGTCTTCATGAAAGTTGTAGATCTCGTCGAGACGAGCATTTTTCGTGAAGGAATTTTTTTGATCCGAGGTCATTTGCTATTTCTTTTTGATTTTACAAAACAATTATTTTTCGAATTTTCTGGAGGTGACACGTGGCAGCCCCAGAGGCCGCCACGTGTCATGGTTTTTTCGCCTTTTTAAATCTTAGTTTTTATAAAAAAAAAAATTAAAATCACCGCACGTGCGGCGCTCATGCCCCCAGGCACGTGCCCCTCACGTGCTCCGCCAGAGAGCCCCTTCCGCGCCACATGGCCCATATCGGGCCGTTCGATCTCGGCCGATCGAACGGCCTGGGACCCTTCGTCTTCTCCCCAACAGACCCGCCTCCGGAAACTCGCCGCCGCCTCCGCTACCTTCGCAACGGCCGCCACCGGCCCTCCGCATCAACCGGCCGCCCCCCAGAGCCCTATTTAATCTCCACCCCTGACCCCCATTATCCTCATCCGGCCGATAGAGCTTGGAGGAGGCGGCGGTGACAGGGCCCCTCCTCCTTCTTCTTGGCGAGGTCCGGCCGCGCATCCACGGCCGTCGCAGCCCGCACCCAGGTGCTGCTCTGCCCAAGCTCCGGTCCTTCGTCGAGCCAAGACCACCGACCAACGTCTCCGCCGTCTCCGCGCTTCACCGATCGTCTTCTCCAGCATCACTGTTCGTCTTCGACAACGCAACCTCCGCCGCGACAACGACGCTTCTCCGACAACCACCTTCGTCTCCGCCAACGCTTCCCCGACCTTCGTCTCCGCCAGCCGACTCCTTCGACGCCACCGTCCAGGAGCTTGAGGTCCCCTCCAGCGCCACCACGCCACCGCCTTCGTCAGCCCGAGGCCCCCACCAGCTCCGCCTCGCCTGACTCACCGGCACCCCGCCTTCAGCCAAGCTTTGGCTGGAGCCAGCCATCGACCTCCGCCTACCACCGCCATCGCCATCCGCCGCAGGAGCACAGCCGACGACGACTCCAGTAGCCCACCTCCGCTTCGCCAACTCCGGCCACCGCAGCGCCTTTCCTCCGCCCCTTCGTCGGCCGGGCACGAACCACGAGGCCCCCCCGCACGCCCCTCGCACGTGCGTGGGGGAACTTCCCCAGCAAGCAACACCCGGGGGGGTCACGTGCTGCGCACGTGCCCCCTTGGGCAATTTACATATTCCCCCTGAAGGTCTTCCATTTTGCAGTCAGGCCCGCCGACCCAGGGTCACGTGCGTGGCACGTGACCTGCTGGGAATTTTGCGCGAATACCCCCACGGGTATAGGTATTTACATTTCAGCCCTTTGCTTGTTTGTTTATTTATTTATTTATATTTGCATCTGTACCCCTGTGTTCCCCCTTTGTCTTGAACCTTTTCTCTACATCATTTTATTTATTTAAAAATAGCATTTTGTTCATCTTTTAATTCTCTACATTTTGACATGCTGTGGACATTTTTGTGATGACCGGTTAATTAATAAATAATTATTTTGTGGAAATTGGAATATTTTGCCCAATCTGTTCTCGGAAATTCTTAGTTAATTAACCGTATCTCTAAAAATTCCCCAAAAATCAAATACCGTAGAGATTAATTTGATTAACATTGTGCCCAAAAATCATTGCATTTGCATGCATTATTTGCTCTGTAAAAATCATTTGTGCATTTCAATGTTTGATTTTTAATAGGTATTAAACCCCACATTTTTGAGGTCTAGGATTTTTCTAAGATCTATTACCTAGTGATAGATCTTAGATAATTTTAGTTCTCGAAAATAAGTAGGTTTAATATTTATTAAAATTAAATATTGAAAATCATTCTGTTTGCACTTAAAAATTCATAAAAAATTCATATTGCGTCTAAAAATTACAAAAAAAATTACAGTGCACTCATTTCATCACGTTTTACATTGTGGCCAACTTTCGTATTTTTCGGACATTGTTTGACTGAAATTTACATTTTAGTCCCTAAAATAGGCCGAATTTGCATTTTGCATCTCATCTTGCATTGAAAAATTCCAAAAAAATACCGCCTTGAAAACCGAACTAAAAATTGAATAGACATTAATCTAGGTTGTTCCTTTGCCTCCTTGTGATCGACCTTGGGACTTGCCCAAGTAAAATAAACATAAACCACGAGATTAAAATTGAATCATTATTTTGTGGTTATTTCTTGACTGTTCCGATCGCCGCCTACAACGAACGATTTTACTTATTTTCACGCACGAACGATAAAAACGATTTCTTATCGCGGCTTTTGCGGACCCGTCAGATGGCGCCGTTGCCGGGGAGGCAAATGGCTTAGTTTTTGTTTTGAAAATTTTTATTCGGTTTTCCGAATTCGGGTAGTCTGACCCCCGAATTTTTCATTGTAAATCCCATTTTATTTCTTGTATTTATTTTTCAGCATTTCTTTCATTTATTTCATTTTTTTTATTTTTTGAGTCACTCTCTTACATTCTCTCTCTTATTTTTCTTGCGAGGTACCCGGCGCACGTGGAGCGGTTTTTCAAGGAACCGACGCATCTTCACCGACACCCGAAGAAACCGCAATTAAATTAAGATCGAGTCGAGTCGTGAGAGAGAGTAGAGTCTAGGTTTTTAATTTCTGCATTTTTATTTTCTACTCATTTATAGCGGTGTCCGTTTGGACTCTCGCGTGTGTACAAGGACATTGAACTCTATTTGTGGTGTGTCGTGGCCTGTTTCACTCTCCGGAGAGGGTGGGGCCCGACTTGAGTGGCGATTAGGATAGACCTGCACATACGACTCTTAGAGCATTTATATTTTTGCTTGTGCTCGTAGGATCTTAAGCCACACTGCACTCTAATCAAGACGCACCTTAGATCGTTCAACTTAGCCAAAAATTTAACTCAATTCTTCCCGCTAATAGAACTTTCTGCTTAGGTGCGGTTTTCATCGGCTTGCACGTATTTAGTATAAATTTTCAATTCTGTATTGCATCCCACATGGAGATTGCGAGGAGGCACTGTAAGTCTTCTAACTGAGCATTCATCATAAGTTTTCCGCGTGCATCGGCTTTTCCCGAATTCCTTTCTCTTGTTTTATCACATAAATCTAAAGGAAATTGGGACTGGACGGTAGACGTGAATTTGTGTTCACCTAAATTCTACAGTGATCGCCTTAATAAAACTGGGACTGCTAAATATATAGCCGATCTAAAAAATCCATAAAATCAAGAATCTCTGCGGGAGAGCAACCCCGGCATTGTTTGATTTTATCTTGCAGCGAGGAGAGAGACGCACACTAGGATAGAGCCCAGCTCCAAACCTAACAGCTCGTTTAAACGGCTTGCAAGATTGAATTTATCACCAACTAAAATTGAAAAGATAATAGCCGAACTCTTACGGCTTCATTGTGTGAGTTGGTGAACCCGGGGTTTGAATTGTGTTTGCATTGGTGTGCGTGAACCGATTTCAAGATCAATAGCCGCACATTCGATAAAAATTCTCTTGACTATCCCGTGCAATCATCTCTTCCCTATCTTGATTTAAACCTCATAATGGAACTCTTGTCCAAAAACTCTCACAGATCCGACTCCCCATTCCTCTCAAAAATGACCGAACACCCATCAGAGCTATACTATGAAAATGAATTTGTTTCGGTTAGGCCCAAATCAACTCAATCCCCTTATTTCAATAGTCCTCCAACATTTGCGGGAGGCTTTCACCCGCAGATAAATTCGGCCTCCTCATTAAATTTCTATTCGAACAATCCAACCGTAAATGACCACCTACCATCTCGGACCGAATCATCTTATTCTCAGTTTCTCGCCAATGAAACTTTTCAAGATCAAAATCCCTTCAAACCTCATGACTGGCAGAGAAACCAAACTCAGATGGATGGACATGCACTGAATAATCATCAACATTGGATTGACCATGATAGACCCCTCGTCAGACAGGATACTCATACAGAGGACTGGACTGACCGCTTAAAAACGCATAAACCATGTATGTTGACTCCACAATATCAAGGTCTGACCGATCAACGACACATGTCTGAACCTTATGAGCGGCCTCCTTCCATTATTTTTGAGGAGAATTTTTCAGAAAATAATGAGCATATTTCGGATATTCCAAGAAGCTCCCCTCTCAGCACAAAGAGAAAAATGGAAGATGAAATTATCGAACATACACCTACTGTTCCCATAATTAATCATGAACCAAATCTTGAGGAGGATATTTCGAGGATAAATCAGAAATTCAATTCAATAGAGGAGAGATTTCAAAAATTTTCCGATCGATTCATCACATTCTATGGTGGCTCGGACAGTAAAATGAATGAGGAAATGACTGGATCTGAGATTGAAAATTCTGAGGATATTCAAGGACCAATGGACAGTTCTGAAAATGTTTATACTGCTGACCACCACCCTGAACACCAGAGCCCCTCTTCGTCTGAAGAACACCCCACACCCCCACACCACCCAGAAAATACCAAAAAATTGGAAATATTTGAAAATCACAAAAAAATTGAAAATTCAGAAAATTATATAAAAATTGAAACTGAAGATGATCTGCGAAATTTGGATCCGACTATACGGGAAGCACTGGAAAAACGCTTGATATTTGAACTTCCCTTTATACAGGCCATTGAACACTTCCCCGACCTTAAAAGATTTATAACAGATAAATTAATGAACAAAAAGTCGGGCAGAATACGAACAAAGACTGAAAGACATATCTTGTCAATGGCCTCCTCCTTGGTGTTGAGGAGAAAAACCAAGAGCCGCATAGTAAAGCGGTTGCCCAGATTTGACTGCAAAATCAAAGACACAATTTTCACCCATGCTCGGATTGATGATGATTCACCAATTAATATCCTCCCGACCTCTGTATTCCATGAACTCAAACTCGGACCGATACGGAAGATACGAGAAATTGTTCAATTGGCAGATCGATCTATAAAGCGGCCGAGAGGAATCATTTCTGTCATCATGAAATTCCAAGGTGCTCCGCTCAAAGTAGAATTCACGATCATTGATATTGAGCATCAAGGAGAATTCACCCAATCTCCAATCATTCTCGGAAAGCCATTCTTGGCATTGGCCAAGGCGAGTATTGATTGTAAGACTCAGGAGATCAATTTCACAGCATTGGAAGCACTTAAAACCGACCCTATCTTTGAGGAACCACGATCTTCTGGGACAACCCACGAATTCCCCAACAACCGTAACCATAAAGCGGTAGAAGAGCCCTACCCCGCGACCACACCTGAGATAGCAGTTGTTGATGAGACTATTGGTTTAGAAAATCTCCCCCCTGCTCCATTCCCAGCCGCTCTCACCATGGACAACCATGTATATGAATCATATGATCCGGAGACTTATGCATGGGCACACCCTGGGTCAACCTACTCCGACTACATGGACTACATCAACTCGACTCAGGAATGCATCAACATCGAATCAAGAGAGAAAGAACATGCAGAGACTCTCCCCAATATTCAAATCCCCGAGGATCTCAAAATTGACAAATCTTTCTACTACGATCCAGAGACATATGCATGGTCACACCCTGGAGCAACATTCTCTGAATATCTTGAACAAATCATCCCAAATCGAGAGTGCTCAAACATTCGGGAGACTGAGAGCAAGCACGCAGATCAAGCACCGACCAAGGAGAATCTCAATGGCTATTCATCTGGATATTCAAGTGAACCGACACCTTCACGACGAAATAAAAAGAAAGTCACCTTTGACCTTTCGGAAGAGGAATCAGTTGATGATCCCTCATCAGGTCCGGAAAAGATGGTTTACATGAGTGAAGTATGTTCGGCAGCCCTAAAGCCATATCTTCGTAAGGATCCAAAATTCAATCCTCGTTGGACAACTCCCGTTCCTAACTACTACTCATCCAAAGCTGATGCTCCTGCATTCTTCAAGTACACTGGAATTCTTTCGTATGAGCTGACTGAGACCGGTGCTTCTGAGCATTCATCCGAGGACAAACTGATTGACCCCAAGAAGGAACGAATTCTGAGAAAACAATTGAAAAAACAAAAAGACCAGAATACTTGGAGTATGCCCACTTTCAATTACTACTCCTCTGAGGATAATTCCGATGATGGATATCTTTCATCTGACTCAAACAATTCATCCACTATCCATCATAATTTGTCTGAGGATGACACTGACAATAGTTGGGAATCATATGCCTCATCTCCGACTCATCATTACGATCTCCCACCGCAGGCTCACAAAAAGATCAGCCGAAAACCGCCTTAATCATCGGCTACCCACCCTCCCTCCCGACCACATCGGTTCCCTTGTACAGCTTCTTCCTCTACTTAGGTCAAGGCCTAAGTATAGGGGGGACCGATGCCATCTGTATATACCATTCTTCTCCTAACTCCCATTCGCTCCATATCCACCCTTCTTCCATACTTAGGCTGTTCAAAGCCTAAGTATAGGGGGAACCGACATCCACCCGTATATACTCTCCTCATTTCCTGACCGCTTTTCTTTTCATTCTTTTTCTTCTTTTTTTTTCTTTTTTTCTTTCTTTTTTCTCACTCTCTTACGCTTAGCCCGAGCTAGGTCTTCTTTACGCTTCTGGTGCTCTGAGGACACAGCACTCGCTAAGTATAGGGGGGTCTGTATATATACTTTGTATATATTTTACCCATATCTCGTACTTTCGCGTAAGTCTATATGTATTTACGGGGTGGGTACTAACTTGAAAAAAAAAGAAGAAAAAGAAAAACACTGACTTGCCCTAATTTTCTAAAAAAAAAATGAATGAAAAAGAGGCTTCTTATTCCATTCTCTGCATAAAAAAAATCCCTTGCATTAAATGTCAAAAAAAAAATGAAATGTCTGCATTTCACGCACCTGCACTCCATCCATCACCGCATGCATTTACACCTGTGAAAAGTCATTGGGTTCTGAACCGAGTTATGAGCCGAAACCGAGAGTGGTCTGGGCTTGACCTTAATCCACCTAATTTTCAGAGGAACTTCACCGAGAAATAGAATTTTAAGAGCTTCAGGTCTTTTTGACTTAATTCCTTAAGTTCCACATGACAATGTGCAGCATTTGACTCTTAGTGTCTAACCTGGTCTCTTCATTCTGGGTACCACTCTGGAATAGGGAATTAATTCGCACTCTCGCACTATGCACTTAGCTCAACCCAGACGGGATGTTGGAAGACTGTGTGAGTCTCTTTTCTGGTAGCGTGGAAATCTAAAGACCGGAGTACGGGTTGAAATAAAGCTTCGAAAAAGGGATGGACGGCTGGGCACAATTTTTCTAAGACCCCAAAAAAATGTACGGAACAAAAGATTCTATATCCGTAGGGGCACAACAAGATCCAAGCAGAACCACCAAAAATTCCAAATACATAGAAGCATTCTACCAAATAAAAATCCGACCAAAAAGGTCCAAGCTTCAGAAACCTGCAGATCTTGGTGGAGACTCGGCTACACTGGCCATCTCCACAAGGAGAGGTGACTACACTGGCCACCCTCCAGTTCTTTTCTCTTTCTTCTTTCTTCTCCCTCATTCGATTGTGAACACAGCACGACAGACCTTAGAAGGAAATACCTGACTCCCCGAGGACGAGTTACTGGAGAGGAGAGGAGCATGGTAGTCCGGCACTCTGAATGGGAAGAGCTAAAACCCTTCACACACATGAGTCGGTTATTCAATGTTCATAGGGTATACTTTGGGAAGAGGATTGATCTAAGATGACTTCTGAGTTGAAACTGTGTCAATGATGTGTAGAACTTGAGGGCTGTTGATTTTAAAATTCTAAGTCTCACAGAAGTTCCGCCACATTATTAATCCAAAGGTCAAGTTTAGTTTCACTTTCACCTTCAGTTCATGGTCTTGGTATGGAACCCAGTCTCATTTCACTTCATGGCATTTCTTTTTGATGCTCAGGGACGAGCACGGTTTAAGTATAGGGGGATGATGAATCTCGGATTCATCACTCTAAGTCTCATTAATTAGGCTCAAGTCCCTCAAGATCAACTGCATTTCTGCATTTATTTCGTATAATTAGCATCCGGGCATGATTGCATAAGAATTGCATTTTAGCATTAATTTCTGCATAAAATAAGAGGCCAAAAATCCAAGCCAACAGTGACCTGTGAATAGCCTAACTTCCCCTATTTTTAACTCCTTCATGCTGACACCGCATACCACAAACTCACTTCCACTGTGTACAAATCACTAACAAGAATAAATGAAAAATACAAAAAAATAATTAACCCAGGTAAGTGGACCAAAAACCCAAACCCTAGTTTCAGGATTTTCGGACTAAAAGCCACATATCTTCCCCATCCAGTGTCCGATTTGATCCTACTCACTTTTGAACTAATGCACATTCAATTACCTTCAAAACAAGACCAAGTTCAAGTGAATCGGAGCTCGTATGTGAAAGTTGGGTTTTGGGCCTCTTTTGTACATTGTATTTTCGCGGCTTTTTGACCTGTATTTTATGTGTATATTTTCTTTATTAATAAAAATCCAAAAAAATTAGATTAAGGTCTCTTTTATTTATCTTTGAGTTTTCCTTATTTTTTCGGATTTTTATCGTGTTTAAAATTGACAAAAAAATTAGAAAACCCAAAAATCAAGGTATTCTATGTACATGGGATACCCCAAAATTCACTTTTCACATTTGACCGAATTTGGCTTTGATGTCTTCATGAAAGTTGTAGATCTCGTCGAGACGAGCATTTTTCATGAAGGAATTTTTTTGATCCGAGGTCATTTGCTATTTCTTTTTGATTTTACAAAACAATTATTTTCGAATTTTCTGGAGGTGACACGTGGCAGCCCCAGAGGCCGCCACGTGTCATGGTTTTTTCGCCTTTTTAAATCTTAGTTTTTATAAAAAAATTAAAATTAAAATTTACCGCGCGTGCGGCGCACGTGCCCCCAGGCACGTGCCCCTCACGTGCTCCGCCAGAGAGCCCCTTCCGCGCCACATGGCCCATATCGGACCGTTCGATCTCGGCCGATCGAACGGCCTGGGACCCTTCGTCTTCTCCCCAACAGACCCGCCTCCGGAAACTCCACCGCCGCTCCGCTACCTTCGCAACGGCCGCCACCGGCCCTCCGCATCAACCGGCCGCCCCCCAGAGCCCTATTTAATCTCCACCCCCGGCCCCCATTATCCTCATCCGCCGATAGAGCTTGGAGGAGGCGGCGGTGACAGGGCCCCTCCTCCTTCTTCTTGGCGAGGTCCGGCCGCGCATCCACGGCCGTCGCAGCCCGCACCCAGGTGCTGCTCTGCCCAAGCTCCGGTCCTTCGTCGAGCCAAGACCACCGACCAACGTCTCCGCCGTCTCCGCGCTTCACCGATCGTCTTCTCCAGCATCATTGTTCGTCTTCGACAACGCAACCTCCGCCGCGATAACGACGCTTCTCCGACAACCACCTTCGTCTCCGCCAACGCTTCCCCGACCTTCGTCTCCGCCAGCCGACTCCTTCGACGCCACCGTCCAGGAGCTTGAGGGCCCCTCCAGCGCCACCACGCCACCGCCTTCGTCAGCCCGAGGCCCCCACCAGCTCCGCCTTGCCTCGACTCACCGGCACCCCGCCTTCAGCCAAGCTTTGGCTGGAGCCAGCCATCGACCTCCGCCTACCACCGCCATCGCCATCCGCCGCAGGAGCACAGCCGACGACGACTCCAGTAGCCCACCTCCGCTTCGCCAACTCCGGCCACCGCAGCGCCTTTCCTCCGCCCCTTCGCCGGCCGGGCACGAACCCCGAGGCCCCCCCGCACGCCCCTCGCACGTGCGTGGGGGAACTTCCCCAGCAAGCAACACCCAGGGGGGGTCACGTGCTGCGCGCGTGCCCCCTTGGGCAATTTACATATTCCCCCCTGAAGGTCTTCCATTTTGCAGTCAGGCCCGCCGACCCAGGGTCACGTGCGTGGCACGTGACCTGCTGGGAATTTTGCGCGAATACCCCCACGGGTATAGGTATTTACATTTCAGCCATTTGCTTGTTTATTTATTTATTTATATTTGCATCTGTACCCCTGTGTTCCCCCTTTGTCTTGAACCTTTTCTCTACATCATTTTATTTATTTAAAAATAGCATTTTGTTCATCTTTTAATTCTCTACATTTTGACATGCTGTGGACATTTTTGTGATGACCGGTTAATTAATAAATAATTATTTTGTGGAAATTGGAATATTTTGCCCAATCTGTGCTCGGAAATTCTTAGTTAATTAACCGTATCTCTAAAAATTCCCCAAAAATCAAATACCGTAGAGATTAATTTGATTAACATTGTGCCCAAAAATCATTTCATTTGCATGCATTATTTGCTCTGTAAAAATCATTTTGTGCATTTCAATGTTTGATTTTTAATAGGTATTAAACCCCACATTTTTGAGGTCTAGGATTTTTCTAAGATCTATTACCTAGTGATAGATCTTAGATAATTTTAGTTCTCGAAAATAAGTAGGTTTAATATTTATTAAAATTAAATATTGAAAATCATTCTGTTTGCACTTAAAAATTCATAAAAAATTCATATTGCGTCTAAAAATTACAAAAAAATTACAGTGCACTCATTTCATCACGTTTTACATTGTGGCCAACTTTCGTATTTTTCGGACATTGTTTGACTGAAATTTACATTTTAGTCCCTAAAATAGGCCGAATTTGCATTTTGCATCTCATCTTGCATTGAAAAATTCCAAAAAAATACCGCCTTGAAAACCGAACTAAAAATTGAATAGACATTAATCTAGGTTGTTCCTTTGCCTCCTTGTGATCGACCTTGGGACTTGCCCAAGTAAAATAAACATAAACCACGAGATTAAAATTGAATCATTATTTTGTGGTTATTTCTTGACTGTTCCGATCGCCGCCTACAACGAACGATTTTACTTATTTTCACGCACGAACGATAAAAACGATTTCTTATCGCGGCTTTTGCGGACCCGTCAGTCGGCAGTCGCTGAATGTAATCCAAATCCAAGACGAATGGACCAAGTGTAGAAGCTGACTGAGCTCCATGTGCTATCTGCTCCTCCATCCTTCTGGAATAGGATATGTCTGTTGATCTCCACTGCTCTCTCTGATCGCCGACAGAGTGCGCTTTCAACTCAGCAACAGCATCGTCCGGGTCTCGCATCTGCTCTATCTGGTATCCTCAGACGTCCCGCACAGCATGCCCAGAGTGGTGAGATGAAAGGAAGGGAGGGAGTGGGAGGTTGGTCGGAGATCCGACCTCCCTAGAAGGTGGACTGGAATGATGGTCAGAAGATGGAGAAGAAGCCGTAAGAGTCGGCTCGAAGTGAGGGGGATCCATCATCCAGGGGTCAAGGAGAAGAAGAAGAGGAAGACTGAAGGGAGGGAGGGTGTGAAATAGATGGAGGAAGATGAGGAAAGATCGAAGGGATCTGGCAATCACACAAGATGAACAAGCAAACCCCCAATTCACCTACACTCACAGAGCTGAAGACCGAAGGGATCGGTCAATTATCTTGTCGATTTTTAAGTTAGGTGATCATCCAGTCTATCAGAGCGATTACGTGAGGTAAATAGGTATCCAGATCTTTCTCAACCGACTATCTCGTACTGAAAGCTGGTAATCAGTCAAGAAAAGATCGGATGCTCTATCCTAATGTGTGGGTCACTCTCTCGCTCATCCAAACCAGACAAGGAGGGGGTTACTCTCCCCAAGACAAATTTTCAGTGAAGTGTCTTTTAGGTCAAGTATGATTAGCAGTCCCGATTTTATTGTTTTTGTTTTTTAATATTTTTCAATAAAAGCAAAGGCCTAACGAATTTTTCGGTTCTCCTGGTTATTAGGTCAAAAACAAGGGGGAGAAGTCGAAAAAGACAATGCACGATGAAATCAATGATGCATGCAGAGATAGAAATGCGTACCTATCTCCAGCACTCTACATGCAAGTGATCCGCGCAGAAATGTAAAGATAGAAAATAAACTACCTATATGATGCAGCGATGAAAACCGAGTCCTAAACAAGCAAGTCTACTCGAAGAATCGTCTAACTGGTCACCGATCCTTCAAGCCAAAGGTCCGGTCTCGGTCTACCCCTCCTCCTCTCGACACATCGGGTTCAGGAGCAGCGCTTGGCAGGGCAGGCTACGGCACGTAGGCTACGAAGGGGATGAGTTAGTTATTTTTATTAATCAATTATTAGTAGGTCCAATTAATCGCACTATAGGAACAGGCAAGCAATTAGGTGTGGGGACCCTACTAATTACGACACAATCAAGCAGAAAATCCTAAGTCTAGGGGCTCGATAAAAACCGCTGAAAACCGTCAAAGGCAGCGAAGAAAACAAAAGCCGCGAGAAAAACCGCAAAAATCCTGAGGGTCCCCCGAGCACACCGGTGCTCGGCGAAACAGTCCCGCTAGTCAAGCAAAGTCCAAGAGTCTGTCCCTGTATTATTACAATAATAATCAAATAAAATGAAAATAAAAACTATGCTACTCCTTGCCCGCTCGTCTACTCTCTCACGCTCTCCTGCGGCTCCGTGCAGAAGGGAGCTGCCTCCAAGTTCCTCGGTTACGTCGGCTTCTCGAGATCAGCCGCCTCGGTCCTCGGGCCCTCGTAAGAAAGAGACAAGTGTCAGACCAACAAAAATAATCAAATAATAATAAGAAAATAAAAGAAAGGGTATATGTGCAAAAATGCGAAATAAAATAAACACTCAAAATAAAGCAAAAACAAAAATAAGAGAAAATAAAGCAAAATAAAATAAAACAAAAATAAAAGAAAGACAAAAAGCCGCGAAAAGCCGTGGGCTCTGAAAGAGCCGCGAAAAGCCGTGAAAAAGAAAATGAAAATGAAAAGAAACTACTAAGCCGTGCTCCCCAGCAACGGCGCCATTCTGATGACACGAAGATCGAGCGACTAAGGTAAAGGTACTAAATGGTCATCACGACCTCAATCACTCGGTCATGTCAATCAAGAAAAATAGACCACCAATCAAAGATAAAAGCAAATCGAAATCAATAGCGGTCTTGCTATTATTTTAACCTGATATAGCGACCAGGGTCGAACACAAGGAGCACGAAATGGCCTTGCGGCCTACGAAGTAGTCAAAAAGAAAATAAAAGAAAAGAAACAGGTATTTTTGGTGGTTTTTAAGTCTTTTTATATTTTTTTGGATTTTTGGTTAATTAAGAAAATAAGCAAAACAATCAAACCAAGCAATTCAACTATTTATTTAATGCACTAAAAATCAACAAAAAATTCAAATAAAAATATTTTTGTGTGTTTTATAATTTTTACTGTTTTTAGTGAATTTTGAGATTTTTCTGATTTTTATTTAATTTTCTAAAAATAAAACAGTGCAAGAAAAAGAAGGTACTATCCAGCCGAGCTTAAGGGACCTAGATAAAATATCTAGAATTCCCCAATAAGCCTGGAGGTAATTTTCCTGTATAGAGAAAGAAATAAGGAAAATTTGAGCACCTAAATTATTATTTTTGGGTTTTTAGTTTATTTACTTGAATTTTTAGGAGTGTTTAGGTGTTTTTCAATTTTTAGGAGTTTTATATAATGAAAAATAGCCAAAATTGGCTAGAAAATCAAGCACAACAAAACAACAGAGATAATTTTTTGTGATTTTTAGATGAATTTTAATATTTTTTTGTGATTTTTCAAATCAGACAGTAAAGAAAATGGATGTTTTTGAATTTTTAAAAATATCAAAACAAAACAAAAATGTCTCCAAAAATTCCAGAAAATTTTACACTGTGACAGGAGACATGTGTCCAATTTTCATTGGACTTGGAGTTGATTTGCTATTTTATTAAAAATCAAAACCAACACACAGTGCATAGGGACCTAAACGCAAATAGTGAAAGTTCTGGGGGGTCCGGTGCAAAATTCCCACAAAATCACGTGTGAGTCACGTGTCTGGGGCTCTCAGGGACCTAATTGCAATAAAAACAAGGTCCCTGGACTAAATAATAACTAGTATTAAAAGTCCAGGGGGCTTGTTGTAAAATACCCAAAAATAAACGCACATGCACAAATATTTCACGCACAGGGGTATAAATGCAATTTTCTAAAAATATTCATTCATTAAGTAACATCCAGAACTACAAGGGTGTCAATGCAAATACACCTAAGAAATCACGTGATGATGCACGTGGTCCACGTAAACAGGGGTATAAATGCAAAAAAGAAAGTACGAGGTCCTAAGTGCAAAATGTTCGGAATAAAATGAACTTGATAAAATATTTACAGGACTAACTAATAAATGCGAAAAGAAGAGGGTCCTAAGAACAAATTACCCCTTATTAAATATCGAGGGCTGGATGTGGGCCACGTGGAAGATCTGACGGTCGAGGAGGCACGGCGCACACTGAAGGAGCCCTCGGCGCGATCCGATGGCTGGAATGAGCCCACGTGGATGATCGAACGGCTGAGCTGCGACGTGGGGCTGCGAAGGTGGGCCTCGCTCGGATCGGACGGATGAGGTTCAGCCACGTGCTAGATCGGACGGCTGCAACGCGTCGTGGCTTAACCTCGCTGGATCAACGGTGGCGATCGAACCTCAAGGATCGGGCGGTCACTGCTGCTCCGTGAATGAACGGACGAGATTGAATCTGGAGCTTCGAGGCTGATCTGACGGTCGGGGAAGATGGTGGAAGAACAGTTGGCCGGCGAGCTTCGCCGGCCCGATACACGCGCTGAGATCCTCCCATGCTGCTCCTGAGGTGCGGAAAGGCTCCGCCGTGAAGCTCCACAGCTGATGGCGGCCTCCGATGAGTCGGAGAACCACCAGAATGGCCCCGCGACGGCGGTGGCCTGAAGCTCCTGCTCCCAAGCTGTTGGCCTCCAGATGAGGCGCTCCTGACGTCGTGACCTGCACAGGAAGCAAGGTGGGTCGAGGGCAAACTGCCTCGACCCTTCAGCGCACGAAAACAATGGAAGATGAGGCGAGATGGAGGCTCTCCGGCGAGCGGCGGAGGGTGAGAGCCGAGGTTCCTGCTTCGGGGCGAGCCAGGGGGAATGAAGGGTCGGAGAAGGTGGAGAGGAGTCTGATGGACGTGGTGGTGGTGTCGGAGGGTTGAATGGGTGACCGGAGACGACAGGTGGAGGTGGTGGAGCTAATCTACTGAAATCGGAAATTCCTAATCTAAGCTATTCTACGGCCTAAAGAGGTTACCTAGCGGGTGCTGTCGACTGGGCTGGAGCTCGAGGAGCTCCTGGGTCATGGCCTGCAAGGGGGCGTCGTCTCCCTGAGGCTGGGCGTGCTCGCGGAGGCGCACGGCGGCAGAGCCACCGGATCAGTGGTCTCCTGGGGTACTCGTGCCTCGCTTCCACTCCAGAGGACTCGGCTGTCACTCAGGCACTCCGGAGGAGCTCCTTGGCTGCGAGCAGGAGGTCCAAAGATGGAAGAATAGGTGGCGGAGCTCGAGCTATATACGGTGGAGGGTCCGGGAAGATGAGGTCGGGTAGGGCAATGGAATGCGCGGATCCCGAGGCGGGGGCTCCGGCGAGGGTCTCGGATGTAGCAGGAAGGAATCGGACCCGGGGTTTAGGCGAGAGGGGATCGGGTTTAGGTGCTAAAATAGGGAGAAGTCGGGTCAGGCATCTAATACCCGTGGGAAGTGGTCATGGGGGGGAGTTGACCGGGCGGTCAACAATCCCCTGGGCCAATAGGAACAGGCCACGTGGAAAAGATTTAAAAATTCAATTTAAAATAACAAATGGCCGAATTATGGAAAAGTCAAAACATGAAATATTTTTGTTTTATTTTTTCTATTTTTTAGTGATTTTTAATTAATTTTCAAAATAAAAATAAGGTATTTACATAGTAGGGCTATATATAGGTATATACACAATATAGGGTTTTTAATTTTGATTTTGAATTTGTTATTTTTATACAATTTTATTCCCATTTTATATTTTATTTAATTATATATTAAATTAAGGAATAAAAAGATATTTTTATTTTATTTTTATTATTTTTATACATAGGTGAAATAAATAGGTATGTACATATATATATGGTATATTTACAATATTATTTTTTATTTTTGATTTTGTTATTTTTATTTTGTTTTTGTTTTAATTTATTTTATTTATTTACACTAAATAATATAGAATATTTACAAAATTTTTGGAAATTAATTTTATTTATTTATAGGGCTAAATAAATATAAGTGTGGTGGTATGTACAAGGTGGATATATATAGTGGTGTTTTTGTTCTCTTTTTATTTTTTCTATTTTTGACTTGATTTTATATTTATAGATATATACAAATATTTACAAACCTATTTTAATCTATTTTTGGGAGGAAAATATTTTTATTTTATTTACATAAATATTTACACACATGAGCCCCTATCTCCCTCTACTTTGGCTTTTATGCGATCAGGCCCATGCTGAGTCCTCCCTTGGGTTTGGTTGCTCAATACTTATTCTAAATATTTCCCTCTTTTTCTTTTAATCTTTATTCTTTTATTTTTGCACAAAAACATGATAATTATAGGTTTTTATACAATGCATGCTTTTGGTAATTATTTCTATTTACAACTATATACATGCATTTGCAAAGGTTTTTGTAGCTAAAATATAAGAATAAAGAGTGATGAATGAGTATTCATCAGAGTCTTCCAGGATCTCCTGGCCTCATCGGAGCCCACCAGCAACTGCGGACCACCTTCATCTTCATTTTGCCCATCCTAGAAGCTTCAGAGGACACTCCAACAGCGCGTATCGATCGAGCGAAGCTCGCCGGCGGTGAGTTCTTCGCGGTTCTTCCAGGAGCGGTCCTAGCCGTTCGATTGAGCGTCCTCACCAAGTCTAATCTCAACCATCCATCTACGGAGAGCTCTCATCCGTTGGATCCATCTTAGGATCAGATCTCGTCCGTGCATCATCGAAGGGGTATCGCCTGCTCTCAACCATTTGATCTCAAGTGAAGACCCCTCGACCGTCGGATCTGTAATAAAGGGTAAATTATACTTAGGCCCTCTTCGCTTTTTATATTTCAGTTTAGTCCTGTAAAAATTTTTAGAAGTTGTTTTTTGGATATTTTGTACTTAGGATCTCAAGTTTCTTTTATTTGCATTTAAGTCCCTCTGAATGTAGCTCACGTGGTCTGTCACATGTTTTGTGGGTCATTTACACATTTCTTCCTGAGCTTTATTGATGTTACTACTTGAATTTTTACAAAAAGGAATGACCGTTATGCCCTTGTTTGTGTGAATCGCGTGCCGACCTCGTGCTATTATGGGATTTTTGCATATTTGATGTAGACCTGGCCATGGGCCGGGCCGACCGGGCCGAGGTTTTAAAACCCCTTGTCCTAGGCCCGGCCCGGCCCGGTCCATGGGCCATACTTCAAGGCCCAAGCCCGGCCCAGGTCTAGGCCGGGCCGGGCCGGCCCATGGGCCGAACGTAAAATATTTTTTAATTCATTTTTTAATTAAATTTATGGAGATAATTAAGTTTTTTTAGCATCATCTAATCTTTCTAAATCCAAGTAACCATAATATGTGGTACTTTGCATGTAAAGTATAAAATAAAATGTAATATTGATAGTGTAAAACAAAAACTTGAAGTATATTATATTAAATGTATCTAAAATATAATTTTTAAACATATATTTTTATATATGCGGGCCGGGCCGGGCCGGGCCGGGTTTTTTGACACATGTCCACGGCCCGCCCAATTGATGGGCGGGCCAAAGAGCGGGTCGGGCCGGGCCGACCCATTTCCAAAATCGCTTGCCCAAGCCCGGCCCATGAACGGGCTGGGCGGGCTGGGCGGGCGGGCCCCCGGCCCAATGGCCAGGTCTGATTTGATGCCAAACTCCTTACGCATGTTACTGTTGGGCCCCTGGAACTTATTTTCTTTACACTTAGGTCCATGTGTGCTGCTTGTCTTTGATTGGTTGAATAAAATATCAATTCTCATCCAAACTTCACGAAATTTGGTTACATGGCCCCTACCATTGTGTAAAAATTTCCGTTAATTTTTGGACCTATTTTGTTTTCATTTTCTATTTTAAAAATTCAAAAACCTCTAATTTTGCTTCTGTCTAAATTGAAAAATCCATTAAAATATTTAAAAGCCTCTAAAAAATCCAAAAGAATTGTAATTTGTTTGTTTTAGTGTGTTTTTATTTCTATCCACTTTTTGTTTGATTTGGATTTATAAAAACCTTAAAAATCTAAAGACACTAAAAAACTCATAAAAATTATTAAAAATTAACAAAAATTCAAAAAATGTAATTCTAGTTTCCTTAGTTAGCTTTTGATTTTTATTTTATAATAAAATTATCTCTGGAATTTTATAGCTATTTATATATTTTTAAATAGCCTTTAGATTCTGGATGCACATTGATTTGTATTTTTAGCTTTGTTTCATTTTTAGAAAATTCATTAAAAATCATAATAATCTGAGAAAAATATCAAAAATACTTGAAAATTTATAAAATCCAAAAATATTTTTTATTTCATTTTCTGAGTCTTTTTGCTCTTTTAAATAATTGTTTTGTGGTGTTCTTTTTCGTTTCTTTTTACATTTTTACTAATTTTAAAAATCACAAAAAAATTTAAAAATATAAAATCCACTAAAAATATTTTATTCTTTTTATTTTGAGCCCTGACTACTTTGTAGGATTTTTTCCAATCCGTGCTCCTTGTGTTCGACACTGGTAGCTATACCAGGTAAAATAAAATAGCGAGACCACTATTTGCTTTACTTGTTTGATTCGTTTTATTTGGTGGTCTTCGATTCTTCTTGATTGATTGAGCTTCGCGGTTCGGGTCGCAACGACCCTATTTATACCTTTGCTGGATCACGAAAGTCTCGTCATCGGAATGGCGTCGTTGCTGGGGAGCACGGCTTAGTAGTGGGCTTTTTTGAGGCTTTTATTTCTTTCGTGGTTTTCACGACTTTTTCGTTTTCTTTTATTTTCTTCTACTTTCTTTTTCTTTTATATTTGTTTTTTGTTTATTTTATTTGTTTTTATTTCTTTTTCTTTTATTTGTATTTATTTTTATTTTTGCATTTATTTTTGCATTTTATTTTATTTCATTTCATTTTTCATAATAATTGTGGTATGAAATATCTCTTGTTTGACTTTCTTGCGAGGGCCTGAGGACCGAGGCGGCTTTCTTTGGGAAGCTGACGCAACTGCGGGATTCAGAGGTGGCTTCTTTTCTGCATAGCTTCACAGGAGAGCGCGAGCAAGGCGAATAGGAGATTGGGATATTAGTTTAGCTGTAGATTTAGCTTAGCTTAGTTTAGTTTCTTTTTCAGACTATATTATTGTAATAATACATGGACAGCTCAGAGACTATCAGACTTGATTTTTCAGGGTCTGTTTCGACGACAACCGTTGTGCTCGGGGGATCTCATCATGTTTTTGTTTTCACTGCTTTATTTTCTTTCATTTTACATGGATTTTTTATGCTTGAGCCCCTAGAATTAGGTTTCTATTTGGTTGAGTCAGGTAGCATTAGGTCTAAAGCCCCTAATAGAATATATGTTCCTATAGAACACGCTTGGACTTAGACAAATAAATCGGTACTTCACGATAATAGAAATTTCTGTTTAGGATGATTCTCGCACTGCATCCATATAGATTAGTTTAAATTTATGCGTGGATCATATTGCATGTAGACTACTGGATAAAGGTACACCTTCTATCTCGTGCATGCATTCATAGATTCCATCGCGCATCGGCTTTTCCGTCTTGCTTCCTCTGTTTTCTGGACTTAGGAATAAAAAGGAAATCAGAAATTTTGTTAGATGATTGTTTGATTTTTGAAAAAGACCTAAAAATAAAAATCATAAAATTAGGATTGTTAATCAAACTTGATCCTAAAAGACATCCACCTAATAATTTGTATTGGGAGAGTGATGAATCCTCATTAATCACTCTTTATTCTTTTATTTTAGCTATTTATCTTTGCAAAACATCATGTAGATAGATGTAAATATAATAAATTACTAAAATGCATGTTTTTGTTAATATTAAATAATTAGCAAGTTTTGTGCAAAAATAAAAGAATAAAGAAATAAAGAAAAAGAAGGAAATATTTAGAATAAATATCGAGTGACCCGAATCCAAGGGAGGGCCAAGCATTGGCCTGACCGCAAAAGAAACCAAGTAGAGAGAGATAGGGCCATTCATCCATGAGTAAACTCCTTCCGGTATATATCCTATTTTATTTTCATAAAACAAAAATAAAAATGTGTTTTTCATAATTTGTATATCTTTCTAAAAATAAAATAAAAATAAGAAAAATAAAATAAAAAATAAAATAAAATACTTTCTCTCCCCACATTGTACATATACCATGTATATAGGAATAAGAGACCTATTTATTTCACCCTTGTAAATAAATAACAAAAATAAAATAAAAATATTTTATATCCAAAATCTTATGTTGTAAATAAATAAAATATAAAATTAGAGTATTTGTACAAAAATAAAATAATGAAAATAAAAATATAAAATACATAGGTATTTTATACATGTATATAATATTATATTAAGTATATACATTAATTTATTTTTCAAAAAAAATAAAAATCACTAAATAATAATTTGAAAAATAATAAACATTTTTCATTTTGTAAGTATTTTTAAATAAAATCGTTGTCTATTTTATTTTTCATTTATAAATATTTTTGACTATCTTTATTCTGATTTGTCCACGGGGGATTGCTGACCCCTGGTCAACTCCCCCCTGGACCACTCTTCCCGCGGATCCTCATTTCAACCCGATTTTGCCGATTTCTCCTGAGTCGATCCGACCTCCATTTGCGTCGATTTGAGGCTCTGATTGTCGAGGAGCGATATGTGATCAACGCCTACCTATGCTCTTATGGATCCGCTCCTCAGAATGTGCACATGATTCCCATCTTCTCGGACCTCTTCGAATATAAAGTTCACCGGAGCCGCAACCTTTCTCTGATCTTTGGCCATCCCCCTTGCCTCCGATGAGCTCCTTCACTTCATCTGAGTGACAGCTGATGCGAGCGTGAGTTGCAATGAGGTAGCGAGTAGTCAAGTACCTCAGATCCGGTGAATCTTCGCCATGCTCCGCCACCGACGAGCTTGAGCCTCTGGAAGAGTCGAACCATCGAGGCGACGACCCCCGGAGGTAAAGGATATGGAATAATCCTCAAGCGCATCACGGAGGCGTGATCGTCGTATCGAATACGACGAAGAACGACTAGTCGTACTAGTTGTTCGGTGCAACGGAATTTAAAAAATTTTATGTGATGAAACCACATGATCCAAGATTGATTCTCAGATCATTTCATCTATAACCACAAAAAGTATAATGCAATACCTCTTGAAGAGTGGTTGATCAAGTCCTACAAAAAGAGACCTCCTCTCTCAAGTCCGATCGTCGGAGAAGTAGCTTACGAGTGCGGGAATGAGTCGCGTTATCCTCGCAATCCAACAAGTTGATCTAGGCACGGTGAACTCCTGATCTCGTCGTACGAGATCAAACGTATCCTTTGTCAGAGTAGTACTCCAAGAAGACAGAGAACCGTAGAATGTCGAAGCGGCAGCGTAGGCGACGACGATGATCTCCTCTAGGGTTTGGTGGACGGCCACCAAGTAGAGGGAGAGAGAGTTAGCGTGTGTGGAGAGAAAGAGAGAGAGAGAGAGAGAGATGTGCTTCCAAAAGCACGTACAAGAGAGCATGGTATGCCTCTCTATTTATAGGGTTTTAGGATCCATGGATCTCAATCCATGGGACATATAAAATCAATAGATGAAATTGATTTATGTAAATCCAATGGTCAAGATTGTTGTTGGAAAATACCAACAACTTATGATTTAATTTAGATCAAATATATTTGAAAAATCAAATATACATCAATCCTAAAATTAAATCAATCAAGTAAGGAAGCAATGACATGGAGATTACATCTCCCATGTCAACATGGTGGACGGCCACCGATTCCATGTAGGACTTGGTAGCCGTCCACATGTTACCATGTGGAGGCAATCTCATGAGATTGCATATCTCCATGTATTTCTCCTTTATTTAATCTCAACAACTTTTGTTGTGATTTATTCTCAAAAATTAATTTATAACTAATTTTAAGATTATTGCAATATTGCCATTGGAAAATTGTGAATCACATTCACAACCCAAAACAAAATATAATTTACATTTTCAATTAATTAAACAATGTGTATCCAATACACATTAATAATTAATCAACAAATATAAAATATAAATAGCTCTCCATAATACATTATATATCACATTTATAATATATTATGAATAATTGGATATTAATATCCACATTATTCTTATCCATAATGATTAAATCACATTTAATTATATTGGATAATTTCCACATACATCAAGATAATTAAATCACATTTAATTATCAATTTCTTAATGCTTAGATCTTATGGAATTATTCTTGAACCCTTCAAGAATAATGTGGTTTCTCCTCAGATACTTGGAGATAAGGACAGGGCGATTGTATTGTTCCACGTATAGTGACTTGGATATTGAGATCATATCTCAAATCTAGATCCCATGGACCTCTTATAGATGCTTGATTAAATCAAGTCTGTAAACCTATTCTTTTCATTGCATCTGAATCTCATTCATATCAATGTCCAATACATGGACTAAGATTAGGTTACTTCTCTACTTAGAGAAGTCACTAAAATCCAGACATGTTTCATCACTCCCTCGGAATGGAAGCATCATGGTTATACAATCGTTTATGATCAAATCACCCTCAGGTATTCCCAATACCTGTACATCATGCATACTGGAAGACTTATGATCATCCTGAAGATATAGATCACTTTTACACTGTCATCTTCATGGTCTGATCACTAAATTTCTCAATCTTGGTCCTTGGGATTTGGTACAGATCATATGCTTTCACAAAGCATATATCTTACCTTCAAATTCATGTCATGCTTCCAAAGCATGACGACCATGCATGGAATTTGATCAGTCCCAATACCTCATGAGTCAGCTCATGTCTCCTAGTTCACAAGTGAACTTGTATGATCCCTTTGAGAGATCGTATTACTCATATGCCCTTACATGTACACCAGCTCGCCAGTGTATAGACCTTGGTTAGGTCATCAACCTAATGGTTAAATGTACACACTCAGACATATAGCAATACATCTGTCTCTGGTCAGAGGATGTTTGCCTATGATGTGACAGTATTCAACATAGGTCTTTGGTTATCTCGATCTCATTAAGTCAACCCATTGACTTAACTAATCTGATACCTCTGAATCACAATTCCCATGCAGAGGACCTGCATCAAGAGGTCGATCAGATATCAGCCTAATGAGAAAGGATTGCCATCTCCTACTTAGGCTGGAGATCATGACTTGACAATTATTTGACGATGCTTGATGAGTCCTCTATCTAACTCCTTAGATATTCATCCAAGCATCAGCCTCTATGATTCAATTAATGAATCAACAACTGTGTAATTATCAAGTTGGGCATGGTACATAACTCATATTGTATAGAGGGACCTTATAGTGCATTCATTCAATCAATTTCAAAAAGGGAGTGAAACACGATCAATAATTTTTATTGATAAATCATTTATTACAATAACATTTATTACAGGAATGGTTTGTCTCGGGCTCACATTGCTAACAATCTCCCACTAGCCCTCAGAACCATTTAGGAACAATCCTTAAACCCATACTCATTACATGCTGGTCAAAAACCTTCTGTGTCAGAGGTTTGGTAAGAGGATTAGCAACGTTGTCGGCAGAGGCCACCTTGGTGTCGAAGATGTCACCACGCTTTTGTATCTCCCGAATGATGTGGTATTTCCTTTCCACGTGCTTGCTCTTCTGATGCCATCTGGGTTCCTTCTCCTGGGCAATGGCTCCCGTGTTATCACAGAGTAGCGGGTTGGGAGTATCGGAGGAAACTACGCCAAGCACCAGGACGAACTTGCGCAACCACACCGCCTCCTTTGCAGCATCTGATGCGGCAATGTACTCGGCTTCTATTGTTGAATATGATGTAGTGTCCTGCTTCTTGCTTCTCCAGCTCACAGCACCACCATTCAACAGGAACACAAACCCTGATGTTGACTTTCGATCATCAATATCCGATTGGAAGTCAGAATCCGTATATCCCAAGACTTGGAGATCACCATCTCCAGACCAAGATGTAATCTTGCGTCCGTGTCAGATATTTGAATATGTTCTTTACTGCATTCCAGTGTTGTTCTCCATAACAGTATTGGTAACGACTTACCGCTCCCACTGCATGGCAGATATTTGGCCCAGTACACATCATGGCATACATTAAGCTTCCTACAGCTGACGCATAAGGGCATCCAGCCATGGCTTTCTTTTCCGCAATAGTTTGAGAAGCCATTCCTTTAGACAGGTGGATACCATGTCTTAAGGGTAGGAATCCTTTCTTGGAACTATCCATACGGAATCGTTCAAGAGTCTTCTTAAAGTATCCATGTTGTGACAATCCCAATATCCTCTTCTCTCGGTTTCTGAACAACTTCAGACCCAATATGTAAGAGGCTTCTCCAAGATCTTTCATCTCAAATGTATGAGATAGCCAAATTTTCACACTGGTCATCATCCATGTATCATTCCCAATGATAAGGATGTCATCTACGTAAAGCACGATGAATACAATGGCACTCCCACTAAGCTTCTTGTACACACAAGGTTCATCAGGATTCTGCACAAAATCATAACTCTTTATGGTTTCATCAAATCTGATGTTCCAACTAGGAGAAGCTCGCTTGAGCCCATAGATGGATTTCTTTAGCTTACATACTTTGCCATCCTCAGTTATGAAGCCCCGGGGCTGCTCCATATAGATATCCTCCTCGAGGTATCCATTGAGGAAAGCTGTCTTGACGTCCATCTGCCAGATGTCACAGTCAAGATATGCAGCTATAGCTAGCAGTTTCCTGATGGATTTAAGCATAGCCACAGGAGAGAATGTCTCATCGTAGTCGATGCCTTCTCTCTGTGTGTAGCCCTTGGCTACGAGCCATGCCTTGAAAGTCTCTACTTTCCCATCAGGTCCCCTCTTTCTCTTGAAGATCCATTTGCACCCAATGGGTTTTACCCCATTAGGTGGATCCTCTAGCCATACACCATTCTTATGCATGGAGTCAATTTCTGACTTCATTGCTAGAATCCGTCTATCCATGTCATGATCCGCGAGTGCTTCATCAAATGAAGTAGGATCATTGTCAGTCTCACTTGACACATGGAATCCATACCTTTCAAGTGGTGCAACCACCCTCGAACTCCTTCGAAGAGGTCCCCGAAGGGGCTTGCTCCCAATCCGTCCCCCGGTCAGCACGCGACGACCCGCTCTTGCCGCGGGTGCAGCTCGAGCAGTCCACCGACAGCCGACGAGTTCAGGAATGGGACCCCCATGCCCAGCCCTTAGAGCCAATCCTTTTCCCATGGTTACGGATCCATTTTGCCGACTTCCCTTGCTTACATTGTTCCATCAACCAGAGGCCATTCACCTTGGAGACCTGATGCGGTTATGAATACGACCGGGCGTGCGGGGTAATCGGTCCTCCAGATTTTCAAGGGTCACCGGGGGTGCACCAGACACCACATGACGTGCGATGCTCTTCCAGCCGCTGGACCCTACCTCCAGCTGAACTGTTTCTAGGGTGGGCAGGATGTTAAACAGAAAAGATAACTCTTCCCGAGGCCCCCGCCAACGTCTCCAGACTTCCTAACGTTGTCGTCAACCGCCACATCCCGGTTCAGGAATTTTAACCTGATTCCCTTTCGGAGCTTCGCGTGCAAACATGCTCTCTGACGGGCTTCCCCCGTGCCTTAGGATCGACTAACCCATGTGCAAGTGTCGTTCACATGGAACCTTTCCCCTCTTCAGCCTTCAAAGTTCTCATTTGAATATTTGCTACTACCACAAAGATCCGCACCGACGGCCGCTCAGCCCGAGCTCGCTCCCAAGGTTTTATCGCGACTGCCGTGCCCTCCTACTCATCCAGGCCTTAAATTCACCTTGATGGCCGAGTGTTGGTCACGCGCTTCAGTGCCATCCATTTTCGGGGCTACTTGATTCGGCAGGTGAGTTGTTACACACTCCTTAGCAGATTTCGACTTCTATGACCACCGTCCTGCTGTCTTAATCGACCAACACCCTTTGTGGGTTCTAGGTTAGCGCGTAGTTAGGCACCGTAACTCAACTTCCGGTTCATCCCGCATCGCCAATTTTGCTTACCAAAAATGGCCCACTTGGAGCTACCAATTCCATGGCGTGGCTCAACAAAGCAGCTGTGTCGTCCTACCTATTTAAAGTTTGAGAATAGGTCGAGGGCGTTGCGCCCCCGATGCCTCTAATCATTGGCTTTACCCGATAGAACTCGAGAGAGCTCCAGCTATCCTGAGGGAAACTTCGGAGGGAACCAACTACTAGATGGTTCGATTAGTCTTTCGCCCCTATACCCAAGTCAGACGAACGATTTGCACGTCAGTATCGCTACGGGCCTCCACCAGAGTTTCCTCTGGCTTTGCCCCGCTCAGGCATAGTTCACCATCTTTGGGGTCCCGACAGGCATGCTCCCACTCGAACCCTTCTTAGAATATCTAGGTCGGTCGACGCTGCTCCGGGCAAGCGGGATCCCTCCAATCAGCTTCCTTTGGCCTCTCGGGTTTGAAGAACCCGTTGACTCGCACGCATGTCAGACTCCTTGGTCCGTGCTTCAAGACGGGTCGAACGGGGCACCCACAGGCCGCAACCAGGCGCGTACACGTGCCCGAGAGCACGCCACGAAGGCGTACGCTAGATATAACCCTCGATCGTGCCAACGACATCTCTGTATGTGCAGCGCACACGAGCTTAAGTCGTCGACGCAATCCGCAGCAGTCCGCATATCGAGTCAAGCGGCAGACCGGCTCAAAGTCGTTCTGCATCCGACCGATGATGAATCACCGGCCCCTGTTGAGGGAAATATTTAGAATAAATATTGAGTGACCTAATCCCAAGGGAGGACTCAGCATGGGCCTGACCGCAAAAAATTCCAAGTAGAGAGAGATAAGGTCAATCACACTTGTACATACACCTATGTATATAAATAAATTTATTTTCCTCAAAATAAAAATTAAAAGTGTTTCTTATATTTTGTATATATTTATAAAAATAAAACTAAAATAAAAATGGGAAAAACAAAAGAAAAATAAAACCTCTCTCATCAGTGTATATAGACCATGTATATAAAATAACATACGTATTTATTTTCTCCTTGTAAATAATTAATAAAAATCCAATAAAACTATTTCTATATTCCATATTTCTTGGTGTAAATAAATAGAATAAAAATCAGAAAAATAAAAATAAAATAAAAATAAAAAGAATAAAATCCATTTTCCACCTTGTATATATACCATGTACATATGTATATAAAACTATTTATTTAACTAATGTAAATAAATAATAAAAATAAAATAAAAATACCTTTTTATTCCAAATTCTATGTTGTAAATAAATAAAATATAAAATAGGAATAATTGTATAAAAATAAATAATTAAAAATAAAAATCAAAAATCCTTTATGTATATACCTATATATAATAATCTAATGTAAATACCTTATTTATATTTCAAAAAATAAATAAAAATCATTAAAAATTAATTTGAAAAATAATAAACATTTAAAACAATCAAAATCAGATAGCGGTCCTCGCTATTTTTATTAACCTGGTATAGCGACCAGGGTCGAACTCAGGGAGCACGAGTTGGCCTTGCGGCCTACGAAGTAGTCAAAAACAGTAAAATAAAGAGAAAATGTGTTTTTGTGGATTTTTAATTCTTTTTAAATTTTTTGTATTTTTAATAATGATGAAAAATAAGAAAAAGGGAAAACAAGTAAACACAACAATTTATTTAAGCACTCAAAAATATTCTAAAATATTCAAACAAAATTATTTTTGTGTTTTTAATAGTTTTAAGTGTTTTTGGTGAATTTTTCACTTTTTAGTTAATTTTATAAAAATCAAGAAAGAGAAAAAATAAGGGCTACTGTGCAGCCAGACTTGAAAGATCAATTAAAAATAAAAAACTGATTTATAAAAATCTGAAGGCAATTTTTATGAAACATATATGTAAAAACTAAGCTACAGAAAAAGAGTTTATATTTTTTTGATTTTTTATAGAATTTTTTAGATTTTTTATTTTATTTTTAGGGTTTTTAATTTTTAAGGGTTTTATAAATCCAAATAAACCAAAATTTTGACAGAAGCTAAAAAACACTAAAATTAACTATCACTAATTTTTTTAAAATTTTTAAAATAGTTTTTATATTTTTCTTTGATTTTTCAACTCAGACAGTAACAAAAATCAAGGTTTTTGAATTTTTAAAAATAGTAAAAAGCCTAAAAAATGTCCCAAATTTTTAGGGAAATTTTTACATAGTGGCAGGAGCCACGTGTCCAAATTTCACCTAATAGATTTAATTTGTATTTTATTTAATAAAAACAAGGCACACATTAGTCAGGGACCTAAATGCAAAGAAAAGTATTTTCAGGGCCAAACCATAACACGTGTAAAAAGCTCAGGGGCCAAACTTGCAAAAAGCCCAAAACAACATGCGCAACATACGTGACAGGCACTCAGAGGGGCATAAATGTAATTCCTATTTAAAAATATGTAAACAATAACACACAAGAATCAGAGGACTAAAAGTGCAAATAACCCAAGATCTCACATATCAATGCACGTGGCTCACATACACAGGGACTAGATTGTAAATACTAAAAAGTCTAAGGTCCTAACTGCAAATGTTCCAAAACAAAAACAACTACACTAAATATTTACAGGACTAAACAAAAATAATAAAAGAAGAGGGGCCTAAGTGCAAATTACCCCGTTATTTAAGATCGACGGACGAGGGCGTGCCACGTCGAGATCCGACGGCTGAGAATAGATGACGCCTCTTCGTCGATGGTCGGTTCAGATCGAAGCCCTGATGGATCTGACGGTATAGATCTCGCGTGAACGGAAGGTGCAGATCAGAACTGGAGCGGAGGGGCTTATCGGACGGTGGCTGGACCTCCTCCAAGAACAGGTCGCTGGCAAAGTTCGCCGGCCCAATGCGTGTGGTGGAGGTGTCCTCTGGAGCTGCTGAGGTGTGGAAGAGATCTCCTAGGCTGGTCCGCAGCTGATGGGGACCTCCGATGAGGCCGGGGACCACCGGAGTGGCCCGACGACGCCGGAGGGGCTAAGCTCCTGTGCTCGAATGACTCGACCCACAGATGGGGTCCTTTGACCTGCAAAACGACACAAAGCAACTCCTGGGTCGAGGGCAAATTGCCTCGACCCGGATAGGGGTGGAATGGTGATCGGAAAGGGGGCGGAGCGGGGTCTCCGGCGAGGCGACGGTGGAGGAGACTCGACTCTTGGTTCCGGGGCGAACCAAGTTGATCGGATGGGTGAAGAAGGTGGGTAGGAGTATTGCGAAGGTGAATCGATGAACGAATGAGTGAATGAACGGTCGGATTGGTGGGAATCGGCCGGCGACGACTGGCGGCGTGATTGGGCGTAATCAGAAATTAGAGGATCCTAGGAGAAATCGAAGATACCTTGTGGATGAGGTCGACTGGGGATGAGCTAAGGAAGCTCTAGGGGTATTTGCCTCAAGGAATCGTCAGGGTCTGAGGCTCATGTGCATCTCACGACGGCGCACAGCGAAGAGCTCACTGGATCAATGGTTGGGGCCGCTCCCTCCTCACTGCAACACTCTCCTCGGGCAGCTGTCACTCTGGGGAAGAGAATGGAGGTCCTGGGATGAAAGGCGGAGGCCAAAGATGGCGTGAAATGTGCGGCAGAGGTTGAGCTAAATAGTGCTAGGGGTCCGGAAAAAGGGATTCGGGTGCGCTCGGTGAAGCACGGACCCCTAGGCAGCTGCTCGGGCGAGGATCTCGGATCAACAAGGGTCAAATGGAGCCCGGGGTTTGGATAAATGGAGGTCGAATCGAGTCAGCAAAAATTGGAGAGACAGGTCGAATGCAGGATCCACGTGAAAGGGGTCCGCGGGGGAGAGTTGACCGGGGGTCAACAATCCCCCGTGGACCAATCACAGGCCTCCATTTTATAATTATTTGGAAATTCAATTAAAATTATTAAATGATTTTATTTCGAAAAAGTTACCTTGTTTGGTGGTTCTGATATATTTTCTTGATTGACCGATTTGCGAGTGATTGAGGTCGAAACGACCTGAGTTATTTATCTCCCTTAATCGCTTGATTATCTCGGTCATCAGAATGTCGCCGTTGCCAGGGAGCACGGCTTAGTAGTCGTCTTTATTTTTCCTTTTTATTTGATTTTGTTTTTCGCGGCTTTTTCCGTGGCTTTCTTTTCGATTTTCCGTAGCTTTTCGCGGCTTTCTGATTTTCTCTGTTTTATTTTTGTTTTTATTTTTTTGTGCTTTATTTCCATTTTTGCATATATTTACTTTTATTGCTTTTCTTTTATTTTTATATATAATAACTTGGTTTGACACTTTGCTTTGTTTACTTGCGAGGGCCCGAGGACCGAAGCGGCTCTTCTCGAAGAGATGACACAACTGTGGGAGTTGAAGGCGTCTTCTTTCTCTACGAATCCGCAGGAGAGCGCGAGGAGCCGAGCTGAAGTTCGGGAGCCGCGGAATAGCCGCAAAATAACCGTAGAATTAGTCATAGACTTAGCGTAGTTTATTTTCAGTAGAATTATTTTGTTGTAATAATACAGGAACCTGGACTAAGACTTGGTTGAGATCGGGATCTGTTTCGTCGAGCACAGGTGTGCTCGGGGGACCTCACTGTGATTTTCGCCGGTTTTCTGAGTTTTGACCGTTTATTTATTGCCATTTTATTTACATGGTTTTTAGCCCTAGCTTAGGATTTTCATTGATTGTGACGTAATAATTAGGGTCCACACACTTAATAATCTGCCTGTACCTATTAGATCGTAATTGGACCTAAATAAAATTAATAAGAAAAGGCTACTTGGTCACTTGAGGGGTCCCGAGCCGCTAGAGGTCGTATACAGCACTGGCAGGACCCGTTGTGGCGGGCACCGATCGGCATCCGAGACCGGACACCGACCCCTCCTTTTGACCACTTAGTCATTGGTTCTTTCGTGTAGAACTGCTTTGCTTAGGGCCGGTTTTTGCGTTCATCATATAGGTAGTTTATATTCAATCTTTTATTTATGTGTGGATCACCCTGCATGTAGAGTGTTGGAGTCAGGTACGCATTTCTTACTCTGCATGCATCATTGATTCCCGTGCATCAGCTTTTTTGTCTTCTCCCCCTGGTTTTTGGACTTAAAAAAATCAGGAGAATCGAAAAACTTGTTAGGCGTTGTTTGCTTGAAAAATACCTAAAAAACAAAAACCATAAAATTTGGGACTGTTAAGCAAACTCGACCCTAAAAGACACCTCACCATAAAAATCTGTCTTGGGGAGAGCAACCCCCTCATTGTCTGGTTTGATTGCGCGAGAGAGTGACCCGCACCCTAGGCTAGAGCCATATCTGACCCCTTTTCAGACTACTGCTTCTAGCTACTCATTCTCCAGTGAGGATCGCTCTGGTCTCCGGTAAAGCGGGTCGCGATATCCTTAACAGAAGGAGCCGATCGGGTAGACGGTAAACGGTCCGCGGCTTGAACTGGCTGGGAAAGATCTAGTTTGGGATCGGGACAGTCTCCTGGGGGAGTCAGATTCCTAACAGGTCACGTAACCGCTCTGATATCCTGACATGATCACCTAAATAAAATTGACAAGATAATTGATCGAACTCTTACGGTCTTCATCTCAGCGTGGAGTAGGTGAACTCGGGGTTTGTTTGCTCATCTTGGTTGTTTTCCAGATCCCATCCGCCAGACTCGCCAAGATCGAGATGATGGGCAGGAGGTCCCTTAGGCAGCCTCTGGCTGCACCGCTTTTCAGCACTCCAACCCACTCATCTAGGTTGGTTTGTGAGAGCTCAGACCCGCTCTTCAAACCCGAGTTCGATTCCACCTTGTTCTCCCTTGACCACCCTTCTTCTATTCCTGAGATGCCAGTGCCAGATGCGAGACAGTAGACTGATATTTCGGCACCTGAGTTTGGGTCTTTTGCCTTTGCAGAGACCATAGCCAGCAGCGAGGATAGCACCGAAGGTCAAAGGACAGAGACGACCACGTACGTACTGGACGAGGGTGCGATCAACACCACCACGTTAGCTTTCCTCAAGACCATGCAGAGACAGATACGAGATCAGGGAGCCTTCATGGTGGAGATGAGGAGAGAGATGGAGAGATTGAGAGCTGACCGCGAGCAGCGCGGGCCCGGAGACGGACCACGGAGACCAGATGAGCTGGTAGCAGCCGCAGCAGCCGCAGAGCTGAGACCGATGCGGGAGTTGCACAACCCCAGATCAACTCAGACACACAGCTGGGTGGTTCTTCCGGCTATCGTGGGGGACTTCAAGTTCCCCCCGAACACACTTCAGCTTCTACCCCGCTTCCACGGGCTTGCCACGGAGGAGCCCCATCTCATCTCTAGGAGTTTCTGATGATCCCATCCGGATGATCGTCTTCCCCTTTTCACTAGCAGATCGAGCAGCCACTTGGCTAAAGCATTTGAAGAAGTTTGTGTACACTTGGGAGCAGCTCCGCACCGAGTACTTGAACAAGTACTATCCACTCGGGTGGACCAATGCAGCGAGGGCCCTGATCATCAACTTCTCCATGCTCCCCAACGAGCAATTCCATGAGGCATGGGAGAGGTTCAGAGAGCTGACCGACAGATGCTCGCACCATGACATCACGAAGCCGAACCTAGTTCAGAGCTTCTTCTGCGGGTTGACACCAGAGCTGCAGGGCCTGGTGAACGCTTCTTGTGGCGGTTCCTACTTCTCCAAGGATGAGGATCAGGTCTGGGCCATCTACGAGGAGATGGCCGAGAACTATACAGTGATGTCCCAGACCCGAATCTACACTCAGGGACTCCCACAGCAACAGTCCATGCAGTTTCAGAGGATAGCATGGGTCGATGCCGGTCCTTCTACTTCATCTGCGACAGCCGCACAGGCCGAGTCTACAGCTGCATACCTGGGGATCATCAGCGAGAAGCTGGACCGGATCGAGCTCATTGAGAAGAAGCAGTTCCAGGGCATATCTCAGATGGATCAGATGGCACAGACGCTGAGTGACATGAAGACACAGATCATGTGTCTCCAAGAGGCACAGACGGCTTGTCATCCCCGTCTTCAGGCACGAGGAGATCCGAGCAGCAGTGGTAGCTCGTCCCAGCGCTCCAGTCAGCCTAGACAGGTTCACCTTGTACAGGCGGAGCCATACCAGCAGCCACAGCCATACTACCAGTCACCACTATCCCCAGACACTCAGATGGTGGTCTACCAGCCGGATCAGCCCCTAGCAGTACTCCTGCCACCCCCTACAAGCCAGAGTCGTTGATGGATGTCAACGGGATTTGGTACGACCGACCCCAGCCGACGAGACCATCCCGGATTCCGTTGGTCAGCTGGAGGTGCCAGTTCCCAGCAGCAGCCTCCAATTCAGGGTGGCCAGTACGGCCAGCAGCGTGAGCAGCACCAGCAGCCCCAGCCCCCAGTTCACCACCAGCAGCAGGCATCCCAGTACCACCAGCAGTATGGTCCTCGTCCCTATCAGCAAGGACAGTCTTGGAGGCGAGAGCAGCCTCAGCAGTATCATCCCCAGCAGTACTACTCTCACCCGCACCAGCCACAGCAGCAGCCTCACTACCAGTGAGGCCACCCGTCAGGTTCTCATGGGCCAGCCTATGAGAACCCCGCCTTAGACGATCTAGCCCGTCTCATGACCGAGCAGTAGGCTACCTTTAGATGGGAGATGGATGAGTTCTGCCAGGAGATGCGGGAGATCGTGAGAGGGAAGGCCGCCATCCCTGCCCAGATTGAGCCGAACCCGAACAATCTGAAGAGGAAGTCTGAGCAGGTAGAGTTCACAGAGATTACCACTCCTAGTGATTCATTTTGTGATTTGTCTGCATACATGTTTGATGCTGATTTTGTTACACTTAGGAGCGGTAGGATGCCAGCAGGCGGCGCCTCGTCTGAGCGACGACCCCACGCCACTTCCAGGGCGCCAGGCGAGGAGGAGCGTGGTACTAATGCCGCGAGAGATGATGACGGTGGTGTTGATGCCACCATGGACGTTGATCCAGCCGATGGTACTGAGGCCGTCGCTTCACCAGTTAGAGGAGGTGGCACTGACGCCACCACAGTTGCTGAGCCAGAGAGCGGTGCTGATTCCGCCAGTCGACATGCCGAGGGTGGTACTGAGGCTACCATTTCCACTTCTGCTAGTCCTGTTGTCTTTTCGTTTGTACATGTATCTTAGGAAATTTCTGGAAATAAAGGAAAGGGTTAATTTTATTCTGATCCACCTGTGGTGCTTGATGATGTATGTGTGGATTCAGCCGGACTTGAGCAGCCTAGACCCTCTCCTAGTCCTTCATCTGAGAAGGACCCTGTGATCCCCTTTCCACGAGCACTTCACATGGGTAAGGGGCAGAAAAAAGAAAATCCCAAAAAGAACCATCAGATAGAGTTCAGTCAGCAGATGATAGATAGATTCCATATCCACCTGACTCTGCAGGAGGCCTTGGAGCACATCCCTCTACTCCAGAGATCACTCAGAGACAGAACAACAGTCAGGAGGAAGAGGAGGAACCATCAGTTTGAGATCCATGTGTTTACTCGAGCCACTTGTTTCGCGATACAGAACCGTCTGCCAGCCAAGAGGCCAGATGCAGGAGCCCCGTATGTCAGATGCCATATCTATGAGCAGAGGTTCGACCGCACTCTATTAGAGAGCGGATCTTCGATCAACCTACTTCTGGTAGCCCTTCTTGACCGCTTCGCGTTGGGCACTCTACGACAGAGTAGGACGGTCCTTCAGTTTACTGATCGATCTGTCAAGCGGCCGAAGGGGTTGCTGAAGGATGTTGTCGTCACGATTCAAGGCCTGAAATTCCCCGTGGACTTCATTGTGTTGGACATGGAGATCCCTGAGTCTGTGACCAATACCCCCATCATTTTAGGATGCCCGTTCTTGGCCACAGCCAAGGCAGTGTCCGACCATGATAGCGGAAAGGTATACTTTTACGTCGAGGGCGAGAGTATACAAATAGAGACGGTCGAGGACACTAGAGCCAGAGATGCAGCTTGCTCAGAGACGACGTCCGATTCAGAGCAGATGACAGAGGCAGGGCGAGACATCCACCAGGACTGCGATTTTGTGATCACAGATGACAAGGCAGTTTGGGCAGATCTAGTCGCACAGGACATCCGCTCACCTCTAGAGTTTGCTGATGCAGAGATGCCAGCAGAGGAGAGCTTGGATAGCGATTCCTGGTCCAGGATACTTTTCAGTCAGCAGAGCTGGTTCCTGACCACGAGACAACTTTTTGTGAGTCTAAAACAGATCCCTCGAAGTCAGATATTTATTGGACAGAGTTTGATGATTTTATACCATGTCTGACTTCCACTGAGCCTACATCTAGGGAGGAGTTTGATCCCGAGCAGAGCAGAGACAGTCCAGTAGAGCAACCTTTTCCAGATACAGATTGCGAGAGAGAGTTTCCGTTCTCACATGCAGATTTGGCAGCATTCACTCAGACTTTTCAGAGGACAGATCCGCCGGCACCTACTAGTCCAGAACTGAAGCCGCTACCAGCGTCGCTGAAGTACAGATTCCTTGCGGGTGAGTATGAGATGTACCCAGTCATTATCTCAGCTGATTTGACTGGAGAGCAGGAATCCCGTCTGATGGGGGTTCTTGAAAAGAACCACAAGGCGATAGGATGGAGTGTAGCCGATCTCCAGGGGATAAGTCTGGCCCTGTGCTCCCACCATATCTATCTCAAGGAGGACGCGAAGCCGTCGCGTGAGTTCCAGCGGCGGCTGAACCCGAACCATCGAGATGTTGTCATGAAGAAGATCTCGAAATGGTGGAGCGTCGATTTTATCTACCCCATCTCCGACACCAAGTGGGTCAGTCTGTTGCATGTGGTGCCCAAGAAGACGGGCATCACTACAGTTGTCAGCGAGTCTGGAGAGGAGATCGCTACCCGGGTACCCACTTCTTGGAGGGTCTGCGTGGATTACAGACGACTCAACCAGGCCACCAAGAAGGATCATTTCCCCCTACCCTTTATTGATCAGATCATTGAGAGACTGGTAGGGAAGAGCCATTATTGTTTTCTGGATAGGTACTCCGGCTACAATCAGGTGGCCATCGCGCCCGAGGACCAGGACAAGACCACCTTCACCTGTCCCTTCGGTACATATGCTTTCAGACGCATGCCATTTGGGTTGTGCAATGCTCCAACGACATTTCAGAGATGCATGCTGTCTATCTTTTCGGACATGGTGGGGGAGTGCTTGGAGGTCTTCATGGATGATTTCTCGGTCTACGGTGATAGATTCGACTCCTGTCTTGACTGCCTAGACCGAGTCCTTCAGCGATGCATTTAGGTTCACCTTGTGTTGTCTTGGGAGAAGAGTCACTTCATGGTGACTCAAGGGACAGTGCTTGGCCATATCATCTCCAACAGGGGCATGGAGGTTGATCCTGCCAAGGTGGATGTCATTAGAAAACGCAATCCACCGTCCAACTTACGGCAGTTACGGTCTTTTCTGGGGCACGTTGGTTTCTACCGATGCTTCATTCATGATTTCAGTAGGATTGCCTGACCGTTGACTGACCTGCTGATGAAAGACACCGAGTTCCTTGTCGATGACAAGTGTCTATCGTTGTTTGAGACTCTCAAGAGCTGTGTTGTAGAGGCTCCTGTTCTCCAGCCACCTGATTGGTCTCTCCCATTCGAGATCATGACGGACGCCTCCGATTTTGCCGTAGGGGCCGTGCTGGGACAGAGGAGGGATGGAGTCCCATTTGCCATTCACTACGTTAGCCGTACATTGGATGCCGCACAGCAGAACTATACAGTCACTGAGAAGGAGATGCTAGCCGTAGTTTTTGCCCTAGATAAGTTCAGATCTTACATCATTGGATCTAGAGTGACCATCTATACTGATCATACCGCCATCAGGTACCTCATGGCAAAGAAGGATGCCAAAGCCAGATGGACCAGATGGATCCTTCTACTCTAGGAGTTTGATATAGAGATTAAGGATAAGCCTGGAGTCAAGAATGTGGTGGCGGATCTTCTCTCCCGATTAGAGCATCTTGAGGATTATGAGCATACTGAGCCTATTTGTGAGACCTTCCCAGATGAGGCGATCCTTGCTATCACCTCTCTCCCATGGTATGCTGATATTGTGAATTGTCTTGTCGCCAAGAAAGTTCCACAAGATTGGCCCAGGCAGAAACTTGAGACCTTCCTCGCGAAGGCCAAGTTTTACCATTGGGAGGATCCCGTCCTTTACCATGAGGGAGGGGATAGCGTTTGGCGTAGGTGTATTCCTCAGGAGGAGCACCACAACATCCTTACTTACTGCCACAAGCTTGAGGCAGGGGGACATCACTCTGGGAGGAGAACGGCACAGAAAGTGCTCCAATCCGGCCTATGGTGGCCTACTCTCTTCAAGGACTCTGATGAGTTCGTGAAGAGATGTACTGACTGTCAGAGGATGGGCACTTGTGGACAGCGTGATATGATGCCGATGCAGCCCATTCACTTCTGTGAGGTTTTTGACGCATGGGGCATCGATTTCATGGGTCCATTCCCTAGGAGTCAGGGATTCAAGTACATTCCGTTGGCCGTGGATTATGTGAGTCGTTGGGTTGAGGCCATCCCCGCCTGAACCGCAGATACTAGGACTTTATGCAGATTTTTGAGGAAGCATATCATTTCACGGTTAGGGGTTCCTCGAGTGTTGATATCAGACGGGGGGGTCTCATTTCGTCAACGACAAGGTAAAGGCCCTTGCTAGCGAGTTCAGCATAGACCATCGAGTTGCCACTCCATACCACCCTCAGACGAATGGTCTTGCTGAAGTGTCGAACAGGGAGATCAAGAATATATTGCAGAAAGTCGTCCTCCCTGACAGAAAGGATTGGTCACAGCTTTTAAACTCAGTCTTGTGGGCATATAGGACGTCTTTCAAGACTCCTTTGGGTACATCTCCCTTTCGCCTCATTTATGGCAAGCCCTGCCATTTACCTATTGAGCTAAGACATAGGTCACTTTGGGTTGTTACTGATATACTTTTGGATCCAGAGCATGTAGGAGATCAGAGGAGGGTAGAGTTAGCAGCCCTGGAGGAGCTTCGTGACACAGCCTTTTCGAGCAGCTTACAGTACAAGGAGAGAGTGAAGGAGTGGCATGATTCTCATATCAGCCACAAGCAGTTTGAGCCAGGATAGCGAGTATGGTTGTTCGATGCCAGGTTGAGATTATTCCCAGGGAAGCTACAGAGCAAATGGAAGGGACCTTACTTGGTTAGAAAGGTACACGACAATGGGAGTATCGATATATCTGAGTTGTCTTCTGAGTGTACCTTTCGTGTTAACGGTCAGCGGCTCAAGCCATACCTAGATCATGAGTCGTGGGTCGTTGACGTTGCCCCGATTCACTTTGCATGAGATGTAGTCTCTTGACTCACATCTATTGCATCTCACGCCTGATTATCACTGTTCTTCCGACTTGTATAGATCCAGTTGTCCATATCATTCTTTTCTTTAGTCTCACACCCCTTTTCTCATCTTGTGATTATGCTATACTTAGGTTGTACTTTACCCTAAGTATAGGGGGTGTAGGACTCTCGGGTATTCTATTTGATTCTTTCTACCCCTGTTTTGCTGCCTATACTTAGGGATATTTCATCCTAAGTATGGGGGGGTAGACCCTGTACATTCTCACTCGGCTTTCCCTTTGTGTACAGCCTGCTATACTTAGGATCATTTGATCCTAAGTATAGGGGGAAAACCTGAGATCCTCTTGCATTTCTATTCTTTCATTTGTCTTTGTATATATCCTTCCTTTTCACTTCCCTATACTCAACACGAGTTATGTCTTCTTCATCGCTCTTGACTCTGAGGACATCGTTCGAGCTAAGTATAGGGGGTGTGTATATATTTCATATATACTTTAGCCATAACTTGTATTTTGTGTGAGTGTGTTAATAAATAAAAATGGCTAAAACCTAAAAATCCATAAAAATTAAAAATTTTTCCTTGTAAATAAAAATTCTTTTATTGCACATACATAGCTAGTGTACATATTATTTTTGTAAAAATGTTTGTAAAAACGTTTTGTGTAAATAGCTTGTAAATATTTTGATATCAAAATTATGTATATAGTACAAAATTTTTCTAAAATGTTTTGAAAATCAAATGTTTGCAAAAACCTTGTGTAAATTGGTGTACATATTTTGCAAAACTTGCATTCATGCATACATCCATGTTTTCAAAACATTTTTCAAAAATTTTTCACATGTGTAAATAGTTTGTAAATTGCATCTTTGTAAATATTTGTATAGTTTTTCCTGGATTATAGTTGACATTTAAAATAGCCTGGAATTAAATTGGAAAATGGAGCTTGATTAATATCTTAATCCACCTAATTATAAGAGGAACCTTATAGGGCTTAGGATTGAGACTTTTCAGATCCATGGTGACTTAATTCTTTGAGTCCACTAGGCTATGATCATATGTCATCTCAATGAGCCTAAGTAGAGCACTTAGTAACACACACATGACTCATATAGACAATGGCTTGACTTGGACCTGCAATTTACACCGAGCTCTCTACGGATGAGGTGGTGAGGAGGCAGTCTTCCTTGACTTGGGGTAACATATGAGGGTAGTACTTCTAGGCGGAACCTATCTTCTTCTTATAGTGAAGGAAGTGTGTCTCAACTTGGTCTGGTTGCCATGAGGTCTAACGACAGGAGTTGTGGGTTGCAATAATGCTTCAAAAAAGGGATAGTCTACTGGCTCGAGAGGAAAAACTCCTTATGTATATATGCTGCACTTTGTAGATATGTTGTACAGATGCACATCGAAAAAAAATGCAAAAAGAAAATAACTCCAAAAAAGTGGTGGGTCTGAGAGAAAATGATAATCCCACCGGAGTGTATATAGTGCAATAAGCAAAGCTTGAGACTCAAGTTCCATCTTATGAAGCTTGCAGCAGGGAGACTTAGCTACACTGGTTGAGCTCCCAGGGATACATGGCTACACTGGCCATGGTCCATTCTCTTCTTCCCCCTCTTATTGAGCCGGTTGAACTTGAACTTAGAAGGGAATACCCTGCTCCTTGAGGAAAGAGTGGCCAGATTAGGGTCATAGAGTTACCTTGTTGGGGAGGGTTGTCATTTTGCTACTTCTGAGGTGGAGAGATATACCTCACTTACACCGTACAAGAAAAGATTCATGGTCTTCAGGGTTTGTGTATGTAGACTTGTTCTGATCTGGATTATTGGAGAGTCTTGATTATAGATTAGTGGATCTTAGAGGCTGTTAAGTTTTAAACCTAAGTCCAAATAAGGTTCCGACACATTAAAAATCCAAAGATCTGACCAAGCTCCATATTTCAATTTAATGAAGGCAAGTTTAATAATCAGCATTGATCCTTGCATTTTTCTCCTCTTTTTCTTTTTCCTTTCTTTTTCACTTCTTTTTCAAATAAGTGTTTGCTAAGGGACTAGCAAAGTTAAGTATAGGGGGGTGATGAATCCTCATTCATCAATCTTTATTCTTTTATTTTAGCTACAAAACCCTTGCAAAACACCATGTATATATGTATAAATAGAATAATTTATCAAAATGCATGCATCTTGTAATTATGCATAATTAGATTGTTTTTGTGCATAAATAAAAGAATACAGAAATAAAAGAAAAAGAGGGAAATATTTAGAATAAATATTGAGTGACCTAATCTCAAGGGAGGGCTCAGCATGGGCCTGACCGCAAAAGATTCCAAGTAGAGAGAGATAAGGTCAATCATACTTGTACATACACCTATGTATATAAATAAATTTATTTTCCTCAAAAAAAGTGTTTCTTATAATTTGTATATATTTATAAAAATAAGACTAAAATAAAAATGGGAAAAACAAAAGAAAAATAAAAACAAATAAAACCTCCCTCATCAGTGTATATAGACCATGTATATAAATTAACATGCCTATTGATTTTCCCCTTGTAAATAATTAATAAAAATCCAATAAAACTATTTATATATTCTTATTTCATGGTGTAAATAAATAGAATAAAAATCAGAAAAATAAAAATAAAATAAAAGGAAAAAGAATAAAATCCATGTTCCACCTTGTATATATACCATGTACATATGTATAAAAAACTATTTATTTAACTAATGTAAATAAAATATAAAAATAAAATAAAAATACCTTTTTATTCTAAATTATATGTTGTAAATAAATAAAATATAAAATAGGAATAATTGTATAAAAATAAATAATTAAAAATAAAAATCAAAAATCCTTTTATGTATATACCTATATATAATAATAATATAATGTGAATACCTTATTTATTTTTCAAAAAAATAAATAAAAATCACTAAAAATTAATTTGAAAAATATTAAACATTTTTCATGTTTTAACTTTTTCAAAATAAAATCATTTAATAATTTTAATTGAATTTCCAAATAATTATAAAATGGAGGCATGTGATTGGTCCACGGGGGATTGTTGACCCCCGGTCAACTCTCCCCCGCAGACCCCTTTCACGCAGATCCTGCGTTCGACCCGACTTCTCCAATTTTTGCTGACTCGATCCGACCTCCATTTATCCAAACCCTGGGCTCCATTTGACCCTTGTTGATCTGAGATCCTCGCCCGAGCAGCTGCCTAGGGGTCTGTGCTTCACCGAGCACACCCGACTCCCATCTTCCCGGACCCCTGGCACTATTTAGCTCCACCTCTGCCGCACATTTCACGCCATCTTTGGCCTTCTCCTTTCATCCCAGTACCTCCATTCTCTTCCCCAGAGTGACAGCTGCCCGAGGAGAGTGTTGTAGTGAGGAGGGAGCGGCCCCAGCCACTGATCCGGTGAGCTCTTCGCCGTGCGCCTGAGCCTCGGACCCCGACGATTCCTTGATGCAAAGACCCCCAGAGCTTCCTTAGCTCATCCCCAATCGACCTCATCCACCAGGTATCTTCGATTTCCCCCAGGATCCTCTAATTTCTGATTACGCCCAATCGCGTCACCGGCCATCGCCGGTCGATTCCCACCAATCCGACCGTTCATTCACTCATCCGGTCATCGATTCACCTTCGCGAGACTCCTACCCACCTTCTTCACCCATCCGATCAACTTGGTTCGCCCCGGAACCAAGAGTCGAGTCTCCTCCACCGTCGCCTTGCCGGAGACCCCGCTCTGCCCCCTTTCCGATCACCATTCCACCCCTAACCGGATTGAGGCAATTTGCCCTCGACCCAGGAGTTGCTCTGTGTCATTTTGCAGGTCAAAGGACACCATCTGGGGGTCGAGTCATTCGAGCACAGGAGCTTAGCCCCTCCAGAGTCGTCGGGCCACTCCGGTGGTTCCCGGCCTCATCGGAGGTCCCCATCAGCTGTGGACCAGCCTAGGCGATCTCTTCCACACCTCAGCAGCTCCATAGGAAACCTCTACCGTGTGCATTGGGCCGGCGAACTTCGCCGGCGAGCTGTTCTTGGAGGACGTCCAGACACCGTCCGATCAGCCCCTCCGCTCCAGTTCTGATCTGCACCGTCCGTTCACGCGATATCTATACCATCATATCCATCAGGGCTTCAATCTGAACCGATCATCGACGAAGAGGCGTCGTCTATTCTCAGCCGTTGGATCTCCACGTGGCACGCCCTCATCCGTCAATCTTAAATAACGGGGTAATTTGCACTTAGGCCCCTCCTCTTTTATTATTTCTGTTTAGTCCTGTAAATATTTAGTGTAGTTGTTCTTATTTTGGAACATTTGTAGTTAGGACCTTAGACTTTTTAGCATTTGCAATCTAGTCCCTGTGTATGTTAGTCACGTGCATCGACACGTGAGGTCTTGGGTTATTTGCACTTTTAGTCTTGTGATTCCTGTGTGTTACTGTTTACATATTTTTAAATAGGAATTACATTTATGCCCCTCTGAGTGCATGTCACATGTGTTGTGTGTGTTGTTTTAGGCTTTTTGCAAGTTTGGCCCTTGAGCTTTTTCACGTGTTATGGTTTGGCCCTAAAAATACTTTTCTTTGCATTTAGGTCCGTGACTGCTGTGTGCCTTGTTTTTATTAAATAAAATATCAAATTAAATCCAAATTAGGTGAAATTTGGACACGTGACTCCTGCCACTGTGTAAAAATTTCCCTAAAATTTTGGGACATTTTTTAGGCTTTTTACTATTTTTAAAAATTCAAAAACCTTGATTTATGTTACTGTCTGAATTGAAAAAACAAAGAAAAATATAATTTAAAAAATCTAAAAAAATAGTGATAGTTAATTTCAGTGTTTTCTAGCTTCTATCAAATTTTTGGCTTATTTGGATTTATAAAACCCTTAAAAATTGAAAAACCCTAAAAATATTATAAAAATTCTAAAAAATTCTATAAAAATCTAAAAAATATAAACTATTTTCTTGTAGCTTTGTTTTTTCATATATTTTTCATAAAAATTGCCTCCAGACTTTTATAGATCAATTTTATATTTTTAATTGATCTTTCAAGTCTGGTTGCACAGTAGCCCTTATTTTTCCTCTTTCTTGATTTTTATAAAATTAACTAAAAAGTGAAAAATTCTGAAAAATTCACCAAAAACACTTAAAAACATTAAAAACACAAAAATAATTTTGTTTGAATTTTTGGAGTATATTTGGATGCTTAAATAAATTGTTGTGTTTGCTTGTTTTCCCTTTTTCTTATTTTTCCTCATTATTAAAAATACAAAAAAATTTAAAAAGAATTAAAAATCCACCAAAGCACATTTTCTCTTTATTTTGTTGTTTTTGACTACTTCGTAGGCCGCAAGGCCAACTCGTGCTCCCTGAGTCCGACCCTAGTCACTATACCAGGTTAATAAAAATAGCGTGAACTGCTATCTGATTTTGATTGTTTTATACCGTGTTTGGTGGTTCTGATATATTTTCTTGATTGACCGATTTGCGAGTGATCGAGGTCGCAACGACCTGAGTTATTTATCTCCCTTAATTGCTTGATTATCCCGGTCATCATTGATCCAAGCAAGAGAGTTCCTGATCTTCTCGTACGAGATCGTATGTCTTCTTTACGAGCGAGGTGTACCAAAGAAGGTGGAGAACCAAGGGCAGTCGAGGTGATGGCACAATGGCGAAGCGACGACGGTGTCTTCTTCCCTCTAGGGTTTAGGTGTACGGCCACCAAAGGAGAGAGAGGGAGGGAGGGCATGAGAATGAGAGAGAGGAGAGAGCTCGTTGCAAACTTAAGAAGAGCAAGGGGTGGCTCTTCTTATATAGGGTTGTGGGAGTCCAGGGATCACAATCCATGGACTACACAAAATCAATGGATGAGATTGATTTGTTCTTCTTTCAATGGTCAAGATTTTGTTGGAAAAACACAGCAACAATTAATTTAATTTATATTAAAAATATATTGATAAACCAATATATAAATTAATCCTAAAATTAAATCAATTAAATCTTGGATATAATGGAAAGGAGGTTCCCTCCTTCCATATAGAAAGAGTAGACGGCCACCCTTGTAGGAATTGGTGATCGTCCCCCTCTCCTACTAGGAAGGGGGAATCTCAATGCAATCTCCAAGATTGCATGATTCCATGCATCTCCTATTTTTTTTACAACAATAATTGTTGTAAATTATTCTACAAAATAATTCATAATCATTTTGTGAATATTGCAATCTTGCCATTGGAAATTTGTGAACCTTATTCACAACCCAAAATAAAAAGTGATTTACATTTTCAATTAATCATCCAATGTGAATCCAATTCACACAAATAATTAATCAACAAATATAAATCATAATGAGCTCTCTCTCTCTCTAATAACATTACAAATCACATTTATAATATATTATGAATTATTTGGATATTTCTATCCAAATTATTATTATTATCCATAACAATTAAATTACATTTAATTATATTGGATCATTTTTCTCATGCATTCAAATAATCTGAATCAAATTCACATCATTCTTGATAATTAAATCACATTTAATTATCATCTCGCAATGCTTAGATGTAATTCAACTATGGAATTATTCTTGAACTCTTTCAAAAATAATGCGCTTTCTCCGCAGATACTTGGAGATAAGGACATGGCGATTGTATGTTCCACATATAGTGACTGGGATATTGAGATGATATCTCAAATCCATATCTCATGGACCTCTCATAGATGCTTGATTAAATCAAGACCGTAAATCTAATATTCTCATTGCGTCTGAATCTCATTCAGATCAATGTCCAACACTTGGACCAAGATCAAATTACTTCTCTGCTGAGAGGAGTCACTAAAATCCAAACCTATTTCATCACTCCCTCAGAATGGAAGTGTCATGGTTATACAATCGCTTATGATCACATCACCCTCAGGTATTCCTAATACCCATACATCATGCATACTAGAAGATCTACGATAAATCCGAAGATAAATATCAATTTAACACTGTCATCTTCAGGATTTTATCAACAAGTTTCTCAATCTTGGTCATGGGGAGTTGGTATCGATCATATGCTTTCACAAAGCATATATCATACCTACAAATTCTTGTCATGCTTCTAGAGCACGATGACCATGCATGGAATTTGATCGGTCCCAATACCTCATGAGTGAGCTCGTGCCTTCCAGTTCACAAAAAAAGTTGTATGATCCCTTTGAGAGATCGTAGTACTCATATGCCCTCATATGCACACCAGCTCGCTAGTGTATAGACCTTGGTTAGGTCATCAACCTATTGGTCTGCCAAATGTACATACTTAGACATATAGTAACACATTTGTCTCCAGTCAGAGGATGTGTTCCCATATCATGACAGTATACGATATAGGACTTTGGTTATCTCGATCTCGTTAAGTCAACCCTTTGACCTAACTAATCCGACACCTCCGAAACTCTTTTCCCTTGCAGAGGACTTGCATCAAGAGGTCGGTGAAATATCATCCTAATGAGAAAGGATTACCATATACTACTCATGTTGGAGATCATCTCTTAACGATCATTTGATGGTGCTTGATGAGTCCTCTATCTAACTCCTTGGATATTCATCCAAGCACTAGCCTCTATGATTCAATTATTGAATAAACAACTGTATGATTATTAAGATGGTCATGGTACATAACCCTAATTGTGCATAGGGACCTTATAGTGCATTCATTCATTCAATCCTAGAAATGGAGTAAAAAAGAATCAATAACTTTTATTTATAAATCAAACATTACAATAATATTTATTGTAGGAATGGTTCGCCTCGGGCTCACATGGCTAACAATCTCCCAGTAGCCCTCAGAACCATTCAGGTACAATCCTTAAACCCATACTCATTACATGCTGGTCGAAAACCTTCCGTGTCAAAGGTTTGGTAAGAGGATCAGCAATGCTGTCAGCAGAGGCCACCTTGGTGATGACGATATCACCATGCTTTTGAATCGCCCGAATGATGTAGTATTTCCTTTCCATGTACTTGCTCTTTTGATGCCTTATGCATTCCTTCGCCTGGGCAATGGCTCCCGTATTGTTGCTGAGTAACGGGATGGGAGTATCGGAGGAAACTACGCCAAGTTCGAGGATCTGATGCGGCAATATATTCGACTTTTGTTGTTGAATCTGATGTAGTGTCATGCTTCTTGCTTCTCCAGCTCACAACATAACCATTCAACAGGAACACAAACCCTAATATCGACTTTTGATCATCTATATCCGACTGGAAATCTGAATCTGTATATCCTAAGACTTGGAGATCATCATCTCCATAGACCAAGATGTAATCTTGCATCTGTCTTAGATATTTGAAAATGTTCTTTACTGTATTCTCGTGTTGTTCTTCATAGCAGGATTGGTAATGACTTACCACTCCCACTGTATGGTAGATATCCATCCTAGTACACATTGGCGTATATTAAGCTTCCTACAGTTGATGCATATGGGCATCCAGCCATGGCTTTCTTTTCCTCAACAGTTTGAGGAGCCATCCCTTTGGACAGGTGGATACCATGTCTTAAGGGGAGGAAACCTTTCTTAGAACTATCCATACAGAATCGTTCAAGAATCTTCTTAATGTACCCATATTGTGATAATCTCAATATCCTATATTCTCGATTTCTGAACAGCTTCAGACCTAAGATGTAGGATGCTTCTCCAAGATCTTTCATCTCAAAGGCGTGGGACAACCAAATTTTAATACTGGTCATCATCCATGTATCATTCCCAATGATAAGGATGCCATCTACATAAAGCACGATGAACATAATGGCGCTCCCACTAAGCTTCTTGTACACACAAGGTTCATCAGGATTCTGTACAAAGTCATAACTCTTTATGGTTTCATCAAATCTGATGTTCCAGCTACAAGAAGCTAGTTTGAGCCCATAGATGGATTTCTTCAGTTTGCTTACTTTAACTTCCTCAATTATGAAGCCCTGGGGCTGCTCCATATAGATGTCCTCTTTGAGATATCCATTGAGGAAAGCCGTCTTGACATCCATCTGCCAGATGTCATAGTCAAGAGATACAGCTATAGCCAGCAGTGTCCTGATGGACTTAAGCATAGCCACAGGAGATAATGTCTCATCGTAGTCGATGCCTCTCTCTATGTGTATCCTTTGTCTACGAGCTGTGCCTTGAAAGTCTCCACTTTCCCATCAGGTCCCCTCTTTCTCTTGAAGATCCATTTACACTCAATGGGTTTTACCCCTTTAGGTGGATCATCAAGGGCCCATACACCATTCTTATGCATGGAGTCAATTTCTGACTTCATTGTTAGCATCCATCTATCCATGTCATGATCCGTGAGTGCTTCATCAAATGAAGCATGATCATTTCCAGTTTCACCTAACACATGGAATCCATACCTTTCAGGTGGTGCAACCACCCCCGAACTCCTTCGAAGAGGTACGGGTGTTTCATCTTCAATTATCTCTTCAGATTTTGGTCCAGGAAGCTCAGAATCTTTAGGGGATTCAATGAGTTCCTCTACTTTTTTTTGTATTGACCCTTAAGGAAGGCATTCTACAGAAATTTTACATATCTATAGACGAAAAACTTCTGAGTCTCAGGGTCATAAAGCTGGTATCCAATACCATCTTTAACATACCCAATGAAGTAACACTCGTGAGAGCGAGATTCTAGCTTACTTGCGTCCACGTTCTTCGCATGGACCAAGCAACCCCAAACCCTCAAGTGATTGACACTAGGTTTAGTTCCATACCAGAGCTCATGAGGAGTCTTAGGTACAGATTTGCTAGGAATATTGTTCATGATATATAATGCAGTCTCTACTGCATATCCCCGGAAACTAAGTGGCAAAAGTGTTTTGTTCATCATTGATCGGACCATATCCATGATAGCCTTTTTGCATCTTTCAGCAACACCATTAAGTTGGGGGGTTTCGGGAGGAGTGAGATTGGGGACAATTCCATTCTCCTTAAGGTATTCCTTGAATTCATCTGAGAGGTACTCGCCACCTCGGACAGATCGAATCCGTTTAATCTTCCTATTGGTTTGGTTCTCAACCAAAGTTTTGAACTCTTTGAACTGTTCAAAGGTTTCATATTTATGACGTAATAGGAAGATAAACCCGTATCACGAATGGTCATCAACAAACTTCAAGTAATATCGATATCCATTTTGGGTCGTGGTACTGAAGGGACTACATACATTAGTATGTATAAGGTCAAGAATACCTTCATATCGTGTAACCTTGTTATTAAAAGGCATCCTAGTCATTTTACCTCGAACACAATGTTCGCAAGTAGGTAAAGATTGAACCTGTAGAAAATCTAACGGTCCATATTATTGTAGTAACATTCATGATATGTTCATCAATGCACAATTCATAGAGTCCACCATAAGTAAAAACACCATCCGTAATATGTTTATCATAATGACTTATGACTAATTTATCACAGAAAAGGAATGAATATCCACTTCTAACAAGCTTAGATATAGATATTAAATTCCTTCTGACTTCAGGTACATAAAGACACTCTTTAAGTACTAGGACTCTTCCACTAGATAAAGATAATTGGCAGGTCCCGATGGTGACTGCTGCAACTGTGATGCCCTGCCCTTCCGGTTATCGAAATCGATGAGACGGGAGCATCAGACCTACGGTCCAAATACGCCCATGATCTGTGATACTCAATAAACCATCTTATGCACATGAGATCAACATTTGAAAAATAAATAACAATGGGAGAATCATATAAAATGGAAAGAAAATGTAATATCAATTCTCATTGATAACAATAATCATCAAGTCAATGTCCAAATAATGAGATACATCATACAATTATAATTTTGTAGAAGAAGCTCTCCAAATATCTCACTACAATGTCTCTCAAATAAAACGTAAAATAATGCAGAAATAAATAAGTTACTCTAAGTAGAACGCACCATGTCTAGTGCAAGTATGATGTAGGAAATCCGATTTGCTCAAAACCACTACTGTTGTGTATGTCGCTCAGCTACACCTGTTGGATTCACACGAAGGTAACATTATGAGAAATTGCCCAGTAATGAGACAAATATTATAATAACTAATGCAGGGGTAAATAAGTTATGTGTATTCAACTCTAACTAATGTCATATGCATATATTGTAAAACTGAGAAAAAAAACATTAAGTTATTCTAATTCACATTGGATCGCATAGCAAATGATCTTATTTAATGATTTAATAATTATTAGAGTACTACTACAAAGGTCTTGATATTTCTACAAGTTAATTAGGGTCCACACTGGTATATAATTTCCATTACCAGCATCCGATCATTAATCATTTTTCGTATTATTTTAGCACAAGCAAGTACGCGACTCGCAGGCCTCCGCTACGTGGGAACTTGATATTCATCTTATGTAACTTATGTAAATCCAATGTAGATAGCTGATGTTGCACATCATCACGCAAACCATGAATAAACTTATGTAAAAGCAGTAGTTGCGGGTGAGTGGCGGGAGAGTTCAGTGTAGTGAATGAGATACTCTTGGGCCGTCATTGACCCCTGCTTCAGTTTAGCAAACAACCTCCTCTGATCCTCAACCCAGTGATCAGGGTAGAACTGGCTACGGAACTCGTCAAGAAATATCTTCCATGTTATGGGATCCTCCAGATGTTTCTTGATGGTGTACCACCAACGTTCAGTATAGCCTACTAGTGAAAATTGCACGAATGTAAGCCAAGACTCTTCAGGAGCATGGATCATCCGCAAAACCTTGGATACTTGATCTCTCCACAATTCAGCCTCATCTGGTGTGCCGGTGCCAAAGAATTGTGGCACCTTAGACCTCTGATATACTGCGTAAGTCGTCTAATATTTTTGCAACGCCTCTACGTCCTCTGATCCTTTCGGGTCCAAAGACACCGAAGGGTGAACACTGTCCTCATCCTCACGAGAGGGTTGATACTAGGAGTCATCATGCTGAAGGAGCCTTTGCTCCAATACCTCCTGACATTGTTGTATACCCTGCATGGCCTGAACTAGTAAGGCCAACTGCTGTACAACATCAGGGTCAACACGAGACGACATGATTCCCATGCATAATCATTACATTAGAAAATTATTTTCATACCTAGAGGGACAATGGACATATTAAACAAGACTTGAATTATTCTCCTTAACAAATGCCAAAGTCGGAAGACTTTGTCATTATATTTATATTTCAAATCCCATTGATATTCTAATATGCAAAAGAGAGAATGGAGTATCGAGCTCTGATACCATCAGTGATGCTTTGTCCTTCCAGTTATCGAAACCGATGAGACGGGAGCGTCGGACCTACTGTCCAAATACGCCCATAATCTGCGATACTCAGCTAACCATCTTATGCACAGGAAATTAACATTTGAAAAATAAATAACAATGGGAGAATCATATAAAATGGAAAGAAAATATAATATCCATTCTCATTGATAACAATAATCATCAAGTCCATATCCAAAGTACATCATACAATTATAATTTTGTAAAGAAGCTCTCCAAATATCTCACTACAATGTCTCTCAAATAAAACGTAAAATAATGCAGAAATAAATAAGTTACTCTAGGTAGAACACACCCTGTATAGTGCAAGTACAATGTAGGAAATCCGATTTCCTCAAAACCACTACTGTTGCGTCTGTCGCTCAGCTACACCTGTTGGATTCACACGAAGGTAATGTTATGAGCAATTGCCCATTAATGAGACAAATATTATAATAACTGATGCAGGGGTAAGTAAGTTATGTGTATTCAATTGTAACTAATATCATTGCATATATTGTAGAACTGAGAAAAAAACATCAAGTTATTCTAATTCACAATCGATCGCATAGCAAATGATCTTATTTAATGATTAAATAATCATTACAGTACTACTACAAAGGTCTTGATATTTCTACAAGTTGATTAGGGTCCACACTGGTATATAATTTCCATTACTGACATCTGATCATTAACTATTTTCATATTATTTTAGCACACGCAAGTACGCGACTCGCAGGCCTCCGCTACGCGGGAACTTGATATTCATCTTGAGTAATTTTAAGGACATCTTTTCAATTGGAAAAGGGAAAAGATCACAAACCCAAATCTCCAACTTCAAACGACATCCTGGAACACCACTTACAATATTATTACTTGAAATAGAATTTGATGCGGTCACATCAATTTTTATTCAGAGTCTTAATATCGTGTATAAGTGCAAAACCAAGAACGTCAACCGTGCCACCTTCCTACTCCGTCGAGCAACTTCAGATACTACGGGGCTGCTAGGTGCAATGTGTCACCCAACTCGTCCGTTGGGGTCGTGACCCTCAAGGCATCTCTCCGGGACCCATGGATGCATGCATAATCCCTTAAGGCGCCTTACTCCATCTACCCGATTAATGTGAAAACTCATTTAGGAGACGACAAATTCCAGGATAATGGACCGACAATCATCGTATATAGAGATGATTCGTGATATTGTAATGTCTTAGAATGTATTTTCTTATTTTGTCGTCATGTGAAACTTACCAAAAAATTAAAATTAAGTAGTTGACTGCAATATTAATCACTCATTAAGATATCAATTTCAAAATATTCAATGTGTATAACTAATAGACGAGATGTTATCTCGCGGATGTCTAAAATCCTACGACAGACAATATAAGAAAAGGTATGAAGAAGATGAAAGGAACCTACTGATGATGCATAAAAATTTTTTCTTTTTTTAACCACTTAAGGAATTTGTTCACAAACTATATGCATAGATCTATCCATACCGTATAGCAATCATATGATAATTGACACATAAAAAGTATGACCCAATATTTAATCTAAGTTTAAACTTTGCTATTTAAAAAATGAAAACAAATATCTTTTCATTCGTCTTAATTCTAACCATGTTACATGTATACCCTCATTACGGCTATAACTTACAAAGACGAGAGGGCATTATCGCTCCATTATGTGCATCATAAAATCAACTAAATAGAAAGGCTAGTGGGTCTACACATCTGCTAAATGTATTGCCATAGATTCCAACGGTCGTTTAGATTTATACTCCAATTTACCAAAAGCAACTATATAAAAAAATAGCACTATGAGATTGACATTGTAGCATAAATCTTTACTAGGAGCTTAACTATTATTTAAGGTCATAGATGATATTCGTGAATATGAACTTGAATTTTAATACACAGTATTTCATTTTAAATAGCATCTAACCTTAAATTAACCACGGACTTACTAAAGTTTCATAAACAAAAAGATATAGGATCAGCGTGTATCTAGGAATAGTACACAAGGTATTGCCTTTTTTTGGCTATGTCCTCAATTGGACATCATCATCATAATAAAACCCACGGATATACCACACCATGAATTTGACTGGTGAGATTAATGACCCGATCCGAGCAATCTTACCAACGATTGTGCATATGAGTAGTTGTGTTGAGAGGAAGTGATTCAACATTCAAATAAAAATCCAGAGAGTTATCAAACACGATTCAACAACAAAATGTGATGACCCTCGACGTATACGTAATAATCTATACATTGTAATGGTGTATAAGACCCAACAAATTATCCATACACGTACGATATGCTAGAAGGATCATATGGCTCTACGGATATCAAAAATAATGGAAGAGACAAAACCGTTTGAACAAACAACGAAGAGGGGTAGGACTTCATTATGGAAATCTTGTTTTATTTGTATCTATGTCAAGGCACTAAAAGAATCGAGATATTACTAATGATGAAACATGATTCATGAAATATGGCACCAACAAAATATATTACTCATGCTACAATAACACATAAAACTCTAGAGATGTTCAAGAATTTATGGATGGAAACCAACAACAAGAGAGGGGTATTTATCGTTACCTCCGAGGATGTTCCCTCGGGATCTCTTCTCACACGGAAATGCTATTTTCATCGCTCGATCGTAGTGCAGAGATATGGACCACAGTGATCTCGAGCTCTCCTACGCGATGGTGGTCGTGGATCTTCGATCGGAGCACATTCTCGGACGTCGATGACAGCCCTCTGACGACTAAACTAGCCAAGGTGGTGCTGCTCCAATGAGAGGGAAAGATGGTGGTGGATAGGGTTTTTAGATAGTCGCCTACCATCTCCTATTTATAGAAGGAGAGGTGAAATGAATCTCAATTCGGATCCAATTCGGATCCATATATGGGTCCCGACGATGATAATTAAAACAACGATAACTTGAGCTAGGAATGTCGGAATTGGATGTTCTTGGGTTCGTAGGAAAGATCTCGACAAGATCTACAAAATGGCTTGATTATTTGAAATTTTTTGAATGTCAACAGTTCTCCAGATTTTTGGAAAATAAAAAAGTACGGAGTTTCACAGCAACACTTGCATCAGATCCCATCTAGATGACTATCTCCCCTTCTTCTAGATTCTTAGTTTCATGAAAATAGATGCAACAAATTGCATACATGAATATGAGCACCAGAATCAATAGCCCAACTTCCTTCTCGTCTAACGAGAAAGTTAGTTTCAATTATGAAAGCAGATTTCATACATGCAAGGGCTTTATCTTTGTCGACAGACTTCAGATATTCCGGACAATTGCGCTTCCAGTGCCCTAGCTTCTTGCAGTGGTGACAAACGTCGGTTTTCTTTGATGCTATCATCATGGATGCATTGGAAGATGATCCAATGCCTTGACTCTTCTTCTTTATCTTCTGGACCGGGCCCTTCTGAGAACCTTGCTTCCGACCATGCTTTCCTTTGACTTGTGCAACCATTGCACCGCTAGAGGGGCCATCCTTCCTCGTTATGTCTTCAGCAAACTTGAATGCAGCCAATAACCCAGCGTTAGAAAAATCAACTTTGCTCATGTGCAATGTGACAACAAAGTTGTTGAAAGACTTAGGGAGCGATAGCAGAACAAAGTCATCTTGCATGTCTGCGTCCATGTCAGCTCCTAGGGTTTCCAATTCAGAAAGATACCCAAATATTTTGAGTACATGCTCTCTAACAGAGGTCATCTCCTACATCTTGCAGCGAATAAGTTCTCTCATTATATTATAACGTTGTGTACGGTTTACATCACCGAACATTTCCCTCAGATTCATCATAATATCATGGCAAGTGGCCATTTCCACATGTTGCTTCTGCAACACATTGGACAATGAACCCGGAATGTAACATCTCGCCAGATTATGATCTTCCTCATATTTTTCATTATGTTTGATTTCCTCTGGAGCCTTTGGGTCTGTCTATAATTTCTTTGACAGCACATAAGATATGCGCTTAGCTGAAAGAACAAGATCCAAATTTCGGATCCAATCCGAATAATTTGGTCTGGTCAGTTGATTGACTTCCAGAAGCGTGCTAAGTGGGTTCATGGACTTCATTTTCTGAAATTAAGAATGCATTATATTAAAACATATAAATAATTATATATTCAATTTAAAATATTTGATTAAGTAATTTCTAATCAAATTAGTCTTGCTTTTTCAACTTTGAAAGTCCATTCCCTTAATTACTTTCAAAGCAAGAGATTTACTTACCGCTATATCTCTAGCAAGAACTGGGATCTCCTCTTTACCTTTTGATGAATCTCCATTTCAACATCTTTATTCTATCATTTTGGCCTTAAAAACCCTAGTAAATGCGTGTAAATAGGCTTATATTAGGCAGTTTATCATTCATGCATTACTGTACAAAATGTGTATAAAATATAGTTTTTAAATCCAAAATTATAGAAAAAAGAAAAGAAAAGAAAAAGAATAAAATATTGCAAATAATTTATGACCCGAAATCCCGAGACCTAGGCATCTCAATGACAAGGTCGACAAGGAATAAAGTAGGGGGAGATAAGGGCCAAAAGACCAATAAAATTCTATTTTATTTTATTCATTTTCCTTTATTTTTGGGACCTATTTTTAATTCCACTTTTTACACTTCAAATAAAGAAACTTTGTACATAAAGTTATAGATAATTAAATATAGAAAAATAACAAATTGATCACCCAGAAATAATGTACAGATAAAAAGTTATGATCTGAATAAGATTCCAAAATCCCAACTTCCCAAACCTGTATCTCTAAAATGAAAAAACGAAATGTATCAAAATCACCTTTAATTTTATATAATTTTCAATAAGCTATTTAATGAAGGTGATTTCATATTTATTTGAGTTACGATGTGAAAGTTAGGTTTTGGACCCCTATTGTATACTTATATCGAATAAAATATTCATTTTATTTATTATTCAATATTTTTATTATTTTATATTTTTATAATTTTGTAAATATTATTTATAATATATGTACATATTAAAACTAGAATAAAAACATCATTAAATCATTAAAATAAAATACTTATACAAAACACATAGGTATAATACCAATAAGTATACTTATACAATAAATACATCTATTTATTTAATTATATATAATATATCAGAAAAATAAAATAAAAATATATTTAAGTTTATAAAAATAAGTTATAAATTTATAAAATAATAAACAAAAATAATAAAATTAAATATATAAAATAAAAATAAAACATTAAAATATATAGATAAAATTACATATATAGCTCATAAAAGGTAACTTATAATTCTAAACCTCGAAAAAATAAATAAAAATCATAATAAAATACTTCATAAAATAATAAATATTTTTTATTTAACAACCTAAAATTAATAAAATCGTTTATTCTTTTTAATGGAATTTACAAATCTTTTTTCCAACGTTTTTTCTGGTTGGTCCACGTGGACCAACCAGATTCTTCCCTTGGTTGACCTCGGTCAACTCTTTGACCGAGGATTGGCTTTGTGTCAGACAGTGTTTTTTGGCCATTTTCATGATTTTTTTTCGAGCATCGATCTTTCACCATCTCGTGTCGGAGTCTTCACGACTTTTCATCACCATGTATCCATGATACACGCCTTGAGTTCTTTCCGATCTTTGGATCGTTGAATCGTCCGCCACGCCCCGTTCTTCTCACCATGTCATGCATCCTATTCAAAAACCACCTGAGCTTCCCTTCCATTTTCGAACCCTCTTTTGACCCTAGCTTGCTCTTCCTTCACCTTGCTCCGGACCGGAGGGGTGACAGGCCTCCTCCAGCTTGCGAGCGGAGCCCAGGCGAGGGCCAAGGAGTGGCTCCATCATCTCCGGCCATCCTCGACCATGAGGTACCCTATCTCAGGCGCTACCTGCCTTCGAGGTACATTTTCTTTGTTTTTCGTGCATTTTTAGATTTGTTATACCCTTAGGATTCAATCCACATCCTTCATTTCGCTTTTTAGCCATTCGTTCACCTCTGCCACCACCTCTTTGAAGCTTGCTCTGGCGAGCTCCTTCTTCACCGTTCCCAACCTATTCCACCCCACAGTGGGGTCGCGGCAGTTTGCCCGCAACTCCCTTCACTCTTTTTTGTAGGTCTCATTCCTTTAATCACTCTTGGAGCTCACTTTGGTACACGGTCAAGGCTCCTGGAGCTCGTCAGCTCCGCCACCCTCACGTGCATCCTCCAGCCGACGCTAGAGCTTTTTGGAGCAGCCAGCACGAAGGGGACCGCATATGGATCAATCTCGGCCATTTTGGATCACAAAGCAACGTCGGAAGAGGCTGATCGGGCGCGGGAAAGATCGCCTCACCGGCGGTTCTTCCCTGTTCATCCATCGCCGCTCTCCGTCGTCGGATTTAGGTCGAGTCCCAAACACTTCTGCAGTCGTTCGATCGTCCAGGCGCATGGGTATTTTGCACTTCTTACCCGGTTATTTTTGTATTTAAAAATCAAGACCTCATCTTTCATCTGCCGTTATTTTTATTTTGTAATTTTGCCAAAACACCCCTGTAGTTTGATTATTTGCAAATTGGTCCCCAACCACATCACCTCACGTGACTTGCGCATGTGAGGGGTGGGTATTTTGTGCGGGGACCCCGGTTGTTTTGGATTTTTAGATTTGCCCCTGAAACTTTTAAATTAAGTTATTATATTTTTGGATAATTTTTAAAGCAGCCCCTAGGTTTTGGAAAATTACGTATAGATCCCTACTAGGCATGTGACAGTCATGTGCGGGTTTAGTCTTTTTGCAGTGATAACCCTGGGTTTTTGGTTATTTCTAATTGGTCCAGAAATATATTTAATGTGTTATAATTTTCTGGGATATTTACACGCAGGCCCCCAGACTTTTGAATATTTACAGAAATACCCCTACTAGTGTGTATTTTCTTTTTGTCTCTAGTAATTATTTCATGCATCTATAAAATCCTAAAATTCCCAAAATTATATATTTTGTTTATTTATGCATGTTTAAGTTCCAGACCAAAAATCATTAAAAAAATATAAAAGAAAACTCCTAAAAACAGAAAAACTCTAAAAACCATTATAAAAAATATACAAAAATCATAAAAAATCACAAAAATATAATATTTGTTTCTGAATTTTATTATTTTAATATCTTTATTATAAAATTAATTTGGTGAATTTTGGTTACTATTTGATATTTTTTATCTCCAATTTAGTTTCAGTTTTATATTTTATTCCCTGTTTTTATTATTTTCGACTTTAAAAATACCAAAAAATAGAAAAATATATAAAAATCACAAAAACATTAGAAAATGATGAAAAGTACAAAAATAATTTATTTCCTGAATTGTGGATATTTTACCTAATTTTATCTCTCTCTTACCTCTCTTGTACATATGTATCCTTTATATTACTTTATATATAAATTAAAAGAAAAGAAAAAATATAAAAATATAAAATATAAAAAGAAAACACAAAATCAGAAAATTAAAAACCAAAATATATAAATATAAAAATATAAAAATTAAAATTAAAAAAATATAAAATTAAAACCCATAAAAAAATAGCATATATAGACAAATCATCGCATTCACTTTTGCGCAATGATTTGCCCCGATCTACCTGTTTGCTTCATGTGTTCGACACTCTACACTATTTTCACTATACACATCTTTTGTAGAGTTATAATAATTTTAAACTCTGCACCGCTTTTCATTGTTTGATTTACTTGTTGCGGGTTAATTGTTGTCTGAATCGGGTTTCTTGTGGGTCGCCACAACAACTGTGTCTCCGCCTTGTGTGAGATGTATTTTAGACCCGTGAAAAACCCTGTTCAACATATGGCGATGTTGCCGAGGAGCAACAACACTTAGGTTGGGATTATTTGTTGCAAGGTTGTAAAAGTCGGTAGTCGGCACTCGGTCGATTGGGTCACTCACTAAGGATTAATCGGCAGTCGGACGACTAATCGGATTTAGTCAGACTTTAATCGGTTTTGAATTTTATGATTATTTGAAATATATAACTCATTTTTAAACATATATTTACTTAGATTTGAACATTTTTATACTATCATGATAAAATAAAAAAGTAATTGAATTTAAATAAAACATTGAGCATATTATAATAAGTTTGCTTATAAAAAATGCAAAACAAGTTAGAATATGGTATCTCCAAGTAAAAAATTGGTCGACTAGTGTACCTAGTCGGTACTCGGTCGACCACCCCACTGACTAGATTAGTCGGACCTACTAGTCGGGCCAGTCAGGAGACTTTTACAACCCTGATTTGTTGATTGTGATTATTTGCCTAATTTGTGTGCTTCACTTATTTTCTTTATTTTTAATATATCTTGTTGAGATGTCTAACCTCCTCTCTTTGTTGACTTCGTGCGAGGTACCGCGGATCAATGGAGGCGCTCTACCCTAGGCGCCTAAGCACCCATGTGAAATCGGCTTATGCCTGCCAACCTAGCTCAAAGAAGACTTAGAGAAATTTTGCAGACTTAGTTCCATTCATTTTATTGTAATCATTTTGTGTAATTTAAGTGAGAGAGAGAGACAATTGATTTGTAACTTAAACAGGACTCTCAGGACTCTACCACACCTCACGAGGTCCAGTGCCCTAGGGATTGTTCCCTTGGGGGCCTCGTCGATTTTGTCGCAGTTTTTATCATTTTTTCCTTTGTTTCACGATTTTGTTTTATTTATTTTGTGTGATTGAGCCCTTATATTTAGGATCTGCTTGACGATAGTATTAGGTCCAAACACATTAATCACCATTGCATGCTCCTATAGAAAACGTTTTGAAAACTGTGCTTCACATTAATTGCAGTTTCTTATCTTAGGGTGATTTCATCGACTTGCATTTGCATGTAGTTTAGGTTTCAATTCTGTTGAGCATCCTTGCATGTAGAGTGCTGGAGGCAAGGTGAGCGTTTATGCTTTAGCATTCATCATCGTTTGTCGCTTGCATTGCTTTTCCGTATCTCCCTTTGATTTTGATCACCTGGGTGCTTAAAGGAATTGACTCCTAGATAGGCATGTGCATTCTCATTAAAAATCCAAAAAAATGATAACAAATAAAATTGGGATTGCTAACATTACTCGACCCTAAAATCAACTAAAAAGAAAAACCTTGTCTTGGGGCGAGTAATCCCCTCGTTGTCTTCGTTTTACATTGCTCGCGCACACACTAAGGATTAGTGTCAAAATCCCATTTCAGCCCCCTAAGTATTTGCATAGTTTTTGGACTTCTCATCTAACTCTAAAATAGACAAGATAAAAAGACGGCATTTGCGATCTTCACCAAGTTGAGTAGGTGAATTGAGGGGTTTGTCTTGTTTTCATTTTATTTGTGATTGTTTATGTGTGTTCTAGATCGCCTCTGGGCATTTGTGCCTTTCCTTCACTTCGCTTGACATGGCCATCGTGCTCTCCTGATCGTTTCCTTTTTTGAGATGGACCCCTGGAGCGTATTCTATCCGGACTTTGTGGATCTCTCATTCACTCCAGCCGGTCTACCTCCCTTTTATCAGGAGGATCCTCCTCCTATTTTTTCTGATTTTTGTACATATCTGCCTCAGCCACAGATTCAGGACTTGGACTACTATCCACATCCACCTCCACATCCGTATTTTCCACCTTCACATCCACCCGAGACTGATCTGTTGTAGTCACCTTTCAAGGAGTCCACCCTTGAGTCCTTGACCCAGATGATGGATCATATGAGACAGAGGATTGACGACCTCATTAGTATAAATAATAACGACCATGTTATTCCACCATTTGATGCTATGGGTTCACTCGAGGATTTCCATGAGAGATCGCAATCGCCAAAAACACAAAAAATGAGAAAAATTTTAAAAAGCCGAAAAGAATTCGGGAGACCTTTGGTTGAGTCAGTCTGTGAGGAGAGGGCCCACCTGTCAGATCCCTTGACCACACATCCATTCACACTCTGTCCCACCTTTGACCCCAACGATGTCATTGTACAGAATGCTCTTGGCATTCATCGTGTATATACTGATTTCGACCTTCTCCCTTGTATGGAGGATGTCCAAAAATTAAAAAAAATATTGACTGAACCCAAAGTGGTGGCAGCCACTATTCATGAGATCATCTGTGCCTCAATTCAACAAGACATGACTGATTTATCTGCTCCTCCTCCCAAGAAGAGAAAGCAGGGGAGCAGATCTGAGCATCACATCATGACCATGGCCTTACCTACGCCATCACACACCATCCCATTCCTAGGAAAAAGAACACAGCTACACCATTCATTAGTTGCACCATCTCTGACTTCACTTGTGATCACACTCTCCTGGACGGCGGTGCTTCGATTAGCATATTGCCCTTCTTGCTGGTACAGTCTCTTCACTTAGAGCCTCTAAAGAAGGCCAGGATGATAGTACAATTTGCCGATGGATCTATCAAGAGGGCGAAGGGTATCCTTGAAAATGTTGTCATTTCAATTCAGGGTATGAGGTACAATGTTGACTTTATCATTTTTCCCCATGGAGACCTCCAATGGGGAGCACTCTCCAATCATCCTAGGACGACTATGGATCAGGAGAGATTCGCTTCTGTCCTATTGACGAGAGCAAAGTGTTGATCACCACATCTACAGTCGATCAGAGACATGCACCTGATGTGACTACACTTATTCTGGCTGACCCCGAGGATCATGACCTAGACGATACTATCAGAGACTTTTGTTGTATGCTGGACTCCAGTGAGACCCGAGAATTCCTCCCTATGGAGGAAGACTCAGAAAGCATGGACATCGGAGTTCTTCCTTCTTGGACTTGGCATTGTGTTGATGACATCCGCGGGATTTACACGATTGACACCATTGAGGGGAGGGCAGATTTAGAGACCAGACAAGACAGACATGACTTGACTTCTTTCACTTATGAGTCCGTTCTTGTTCATTCAGATATTGATGAGACCAAGGCGGAATTTGATATGGTTGCTTTTATTCAGGAATTCGGGCCTTTTGATGAAAAAGATGATTCGGTTGAGATTGTAGAGGATGAACATCGTTCGACTACTTCCACTGATGAGTTCGCTCCTTTTGGATTTGACCTGGATGAGACCTCGCAAGACGACTCTAATTACACTTCTTCTTCTGATGATGATGAGTTCGTCACATTTCACTTCGATATCAGCGAGACACCCAAGGCTGGACCTAGTCATACTTCTTCCACTGAACCGTCTGTGCCTTCACACCCTAGGACCACCAAGGACTTGCACCATATCAACCCTAATCGGTTTGTGTCATATGAGCACCCAGATGTCGACCTGCACCATACCAGATCTATTCCTCAGTGGTCTCGTAAGAAGGTTCACTTTCGACCTTCTTGACCCTTAGTATATCCATCTTTGTTGTACATCTGCTTCTGTTCATCTCTATCCATCTCCTGTGTTGCTCATCCACCCATTCTCATGTTTGCCTTACTTAGGACGTACGTTATCCTAAGTATAGGGGGTGGATGCGCCGAGTGTTCAGTCATCGTTCCGTTTCATCACTCACGTCGTTGCCTATACTTAAGGCTTCTTTTTACCCAAAGTATAGGGGGAGTGTGTGTACATCCTTTCTAATATCTTCTTCCATCTTGTGATCTCTTTTCTTCTTTTCTTCTTTTCCATTTCTATCTTCTTTTTCTACCAAAATGGTATCGCCCCTTGTTGTCAGTCTTCTATACTTGGGACCTACTTTGTCCTAAGTCTAGGGGGTGTGCACCCTGATTTATTCTATTCTTTGATCCTATCCATCGTCTCCTCTTCTTGTCTATACTTAGGGATATCTTACCCTAAGTATAGGAGGAGACAGTCTGAGTACGATCTGTTCATTCCCACCCTTGATCCACCCTACTTGGTGTACAGTCTGCTATACTTAGGATTATTTGATCCTAAGTATAGGGGGGACAATCAACTTCTCATTCATTCGTTCATGTGTTCCTTATTCTTTAGATTTTCCTATACTCAGTACGAGTTATGCCTTCTCTTTTTTTCTCTCTGATCTATGAGGACATAGCTCAATCTAAGTATAAGGGGGTCGTATATACTCCGTATATACTTTAGCCATAACTCGTACTTTCGTATTTTCTTAATAATCATGGATAATTACACCTTTAAAAATACATTAAAAACACTTAATAATAAGATGGTATTATTCCACAAATTCTTTTTGTATTTACTAATTAATAAATTAGGAGAAAATATTTTTTTGCAAAATATGTGAAAAATAGTTTGAAAGCCCGTTTGAAAAATATTTTGAAAACTATTTGGAAAACATTTTATTCGATATTTTCAACCTTTATAAAAACACTTTGTTTTGAAAATTTTATTTTCTTTGTGTGAAATAAAATGTTTGAAAAACTATTTGCAAATATTTGGAAAATGGTTGCAAAAATATTTGAAAAATCTATATATACCATTTGAAGAACCTTTGCAAAATGATTTTCAAATGCGTGTACATTTTTGTAAAAATTATTTTGGACTATAGTTTTCAAAAATTGTTTGAAAACTTTTTTTAAATAAGTTTGAGGATTATATACATCACACTAAAATCCTTTATTAAACTATATAAAATCAACCACTTAGCCTTTGTAAATTCTTAAAATCGACTTCTTGTATATAAGATGCATTCCCGTGTAAATATTTATACCTAGTTTTTATCCAAAATCTTTTATTTTCAAACATTCCAAAAAACATTTACAAAAATTTAAAAAATTCCAAAACATTTGAAAAATCTTTTTGAAAAATACAAAAAATGCATATGCATCATCTTTTACAAAAAAATCCATAAAAAGATCAAAATCTTGAAAATTGCATCACAAAAATATTTTCTGCATTCTGCATATCATTTGCATAGCATTAGCATTTTTCGGATTGAGTTTGGTAGTTGAACAAGTCTAAGTAAAATCTGAAGATTGGAGCTTGGTTGGACCTTATAATCTACCTAATAACAGGAACCTTATAGGAGCTGGAATTGAGGTACTTCATGACTAGTTGACTTAATTCTTTGAGGATCACGAGACTTGGTTCAATGGATTCTTGACTGCCTAAGTAGAGTATTTTGAGCACATGCACGTCTCTTTGTTGATAGTGACCTAACTTGGACACCTGCACCTTTCACTTGGCTCAACTTAGTTGGAGTGGTGAGGTGGTTGGATTTGCTGGTATGAGACGCACACAAGTGGAAACACTTGTCCTCCTATAGGGAGGGAAGTGTACCCCAACCCATCTAGTAATGAGGAATTCTAAAGATAGGAGAGTGTGGGTTGCAATAAAGCTTCAAAAGAGCGATAGTCTACTGGCTCAAGAGGAAAAACTCCCTATGTAAATGCTGTTGTATATAGTATTTCAAAAAAACTCCAAAAAACTGGACAGGCCTGTATAAAAATAAAATGCCTGTCGAAGTATGTATATATGTTGTATAGAAAATAAGCAAGCTTGAGTTCCAAAGTCAAATCATGTGAACCTGCAGCTGGATGACTAGACTACACTGGTCTTGCATCCTAGGATAGGTAGCTACACTGGCTACCGTCCATTCTTCTCTTCACCCCCTCCTCTTGAGCTGGTTGTTACTTGAACTTAGAAGGGAATACCCCGCTCCTCGAGGAAGGAGTTACTGGATTGAGGAATCATTGGGTTGTCATGCTGGAGAAGTCAGTCTCTTTGTCATTTCAGTTGGGGAGAGCCACTATCACTTACACTGTACGAGTCAGCTTCATTGTCGTAAGGGTTTGTGTATGAGTTGAGATATTTCGGACTTGACTATTGAGGAGGCTTGAGCAGAGTTTTGGGATTCTCGAAGGCTGTTGGATTTCAAATCTGATTCCTATTAAGGTTCCGCCCGCATTAAAATTTCAAAGGTCCGACTTAAGCTCCAAACTTTGATATTATGAAGACAAGTTTGATAATTAAACTTAATCCATCTTTCTTCTTTTCTTTTCTTTGTTTTTCTTTTTCTGCACTTATTGCATAAGTTTTTGCTAGGGACTAGCAAAGGCAAATATAGGGGGATGACGAATCTCTGTTTCATCATCTTTATTCTATCATTTTGGCCTTAAAACCCCTAGTAAATGCGTGTAAATAGGCTTAAATTAGGCATTTTATCATTCATGCATTATTGTACAAAATGTGTATAAAATATAGCTTTTAAAGCCAAAATTATAGAATAAAGAAAAGAAAAAGAATAAAGAATTGCAAATATTTTATGACCCGAAACCCCGAGACCTAGGCATCTCGATGACTGGGTCGACAAGGAATAAAGTAGGGGGAGATAAGGGCCAAAATACCAATAAAATTCTCTTCTATTTTATTCATTTTCCTTTATTTTTCGGACATATTTTTAGTTCCACTTTTTATACTTCAAATAAAAAAACTTTGTACATGAAAATTGTAGATAATTGCATATAGAAAAATACAATATTGATTTCACCCAAAAATAATGTACATATAAAAAGTTATGATCTGAATAAGATTCCAAAATCCCAACTTCACAGACATGTATCTCTCAAATAAAAACTCGTAATGTATCAAGATCACCTTTAATTGTATATAATTTTAAATAAGCTATTTAGTGAAGGTGGTTTCATATCTTTCTGAGTTACGATGTGAAAGTTAGGTTTTGGACCCCTATTGTATACTTATATCGAATAAAATATTCATTTTATTTATTATTCATTATTTTTATAAATTTATATTTTATAATTTTGTAAATATTATTTATAATATATGAACATGTTAAAATTGGAATAAAAACATCATTAAATCATTAAAATAAAATATTGATACAAAACACATATGTATAATACCAATAAGTATACCTATACAATCAATACTTCTATTTATTTAATTGTATATAATATATCAAAAAAATAAAATAAAAATATATTTAAGTTTATAATAATAAGTTATAAATTTATAAAATAATAAACAAAAATAATAAAATTAAATATACAAAATAAAAATAAAAATAAAATATATAGATAAATATACCTATATAGCTCATTAAAGGTAACTTATAATTCTAAGCCTCAAAAAATAAATAAAAATCATAATAAAATACTTCATAAAATAATAAATATTTTTTATTTAACAACCTAAATCTAATAAAATTGTTTATTATTTTTATTAGAATTTACAAATCTTTTTTCAAGGTTTTTTATGGTTGGTCCACGTGGACCAACCAGATTCTTCCCTTGGTTGACCTCGGTCAACTCTCTGACCGAGTCTGGCTTTGTGTCAGACTGCATTTTTTGGCCATTTTCGTGATTTTTTTTAGGATCGATCTTTCACCATCTGTTTGGGGTTTTCACGACTTTTCATCACCATGTATCCATTATACATGCCCTAGGTTCTTTTCTATCTTTGGATCGTTGAATCGTCTGCCACGCCTCGTTCTTCTCACCCAGTCACGCATCCTATTCAAAAACCACCCGAGCTTCCCTTCCATTTTCGAACCCTCTTTTGACCCTAGCTTGGTCTTCCTTCACCGTGCTCTGGACCGGAGGGGTGACAGGCCTCCTCCAGCTTGCGAGCGGAGCCCAGGCAAGGGTCGAGGAGTGGCTCTATCATCTCCGGCCATCTTTGGCCCTGAGGTACCCTATCTCAGGTGCTACATGCTGATGACCAAAAAATCGACGAACGACTAAGGTAGATAGATAACTAAGGTCGTTGCGACCTCAGTCGCTCACAGATGGATCGGTCAATCAAGAAAAATAAGGATCAGACCACCAAATAAAGATAGAAAATCAATCAAAAATAAGATAGCGGTCCTGGCTATGAGATTAGCCTGGTGTAGCACCCAAGGTCGGACTCAGGGAGCACGAGTTGGTCTTGCGGCCTACGAAGTAGTCTAAAATAAAAGAAAATACAAACAAGTATTTTTGGTGGATTTTTAATTATTTTTATATTTTTTTTGGATTTTTAATAATAAAGGAAAATAAGAAAAAGGCTAAACAAGCACAAGTCAACAAATTATCAAAACACTCAAAAATACTACAAAAATTCAAAGAACAATGTTTTTATGTTTTTTAAATTTTTTAGTATTTTTGATGAATTTTTCATATTTTTCTAATTTTTTTACCATTTTCTAAAAATCAAAGAAGGCAAAAACAAGAGCAATCTGTCTAGCCAGACTTCAAAGTCCCATGAAAAATATCAAATGGGTCTTTTACAACCTGGAGGTAATTTTATGAAAAATAGAAACAACAAAGAAAATTCAAAAAAAGAGTTTATAAATTTTTGAGTTTTCTACAATTTTTTAGAATTTTTATAAGTTTTTAAAGGTTTTTTACTTTTAAGGTTTTTATATATCCAAAAATAGCCAAAAATGCACAGAAATCAAACACACCAAAATTTAACAAAACCTAATTTTTTTAGAATTTTTAAAATAGTTTTTATATTTTTTATGATTTTTCAAACTGGACAAAAGCAAAAACTACTGTTTTTGAATTTTTAAAAATATCAAAGCACATCAAAAATGTACCAAATTTTTGGTGAAATTTTTACACAGTGGCAAGAGTCACGTATCCAAATTTCACGCAATTTGGCCTTGATTTGCTATTTTATTTAATTAAAATAGAGGCTCACAGTGCACAGGGACCTAAATGTAATAAAAACATGTTCCAAGGGCCAAACAGTAACAAGACAAGAAAGTATAAGGACCCTCGTGCAAAATATCGAAGTAATCACGCGCTACGCACGTGAATCAGGCACGGAGGGACCTAAATGTAATTATTATTTCTAACAGATCAAACCATAACACGCAAGAACTATAGGATAAATAACGCAAAAGTTCCAGGTCCTCAAGTGTCAAAGCACGTGGTCCACACTCACAGGGACTATAATGCAAATACAAGAAACATCCAGGTCCTATGTGTAATATTTACAAAATAAAAACAACTGACTAAAATATTTACAGGACTAGATTGCAAAAATAAAAGAGCAGGGGCCTAAGTATAATTTACCCCTTATTATCGGAGGGGCGAGGGTGTGCCACGTGGAAGATCGGACGATGACTGGCTGCGGCTGAAACCTCGCTGGATCGACGGTCACGATCGAGTCCAAGAAAGATCTGACGGTGGATGGGTCCCCTCAAATGGATGGTTGTGGTCGAATCTGGGACCTCGGGACTGATCGGACGACGGAGGAAGGTCCTCCAAGAACTGCTCGCCGGCGAGCTTCGCTGGCTCCATGCGCGCGGTGGAGGCCTCCTCTCCGGCTAGTGGAATATGGAACAGCTCTGCCTCGATGGTCTGCAGCTGCTAGATGCCTCCAATGAGGCCAAGGACCACCGGAGCGGTTCGACGATGTTGGAGGAGGAAAGCACCTGGGCTCGAACGAAAGGACCCCCAGATGGGTCGCATAGACCTGCAAAAGAGCACCAGAAGCTTCCTGGTCGAGGGCAAGTTGCCTCGACCCAGTTAGAGGTGAAATGGGTTGTCGGGCGCGTCGGGTGAGCGACCTCCGGCGAGGCGACGGCGGTGGAGGTCGAGCCTTGGTTCCTGGGCGAAACAAGGTGGATGCGTGGGTGCAGAAGGTGGAGAGGGGTCTCACGGAGATGATGGTCGATTCCGATGGTCGAATGGGAGGATGTAGCGGCGGGAATCGATCGGCGACGATGATGGGTCGATTTGGGCGAAAGATGAAATTAAGCGAAACTAAAGGGATTCGGGTCTACCTGATGAATGGAGTTGACTGGGGACGAGCTCAGGAAGCTCTGGGTCGTAGCCTCGAAGGGTCGTCGTCGCCTGAGGCTCGGGCGCACCTCGCGGCGACGCACGGCGGCAGGAGTCGCCGGATCAGTGGCGAACGGCGTCCTCTCCTCTCTTCGACACCTCCCTCGCAAAGCTGTCACTCTCAGGAAGAATGTGGAGGTCCTGGGACGAAGGAGAAGTGCCAAATATGGTGGGAAATGTGTGGCGGAGGTTCAGCTATATAGCAGCTCAGGTCTAAGAAGAAGAGATCGGGCAGGGTTCCGTGAAGCACGGATCCCTAGGCGGATGCTCTAGCGTGGATCTCGAATCAGTGAGGATCAATTAGGACATGGGGTTTGGGTAAATGGAGCTCGGATCTGGTTTAAAAAATTAAATGAAGTTGGGGTGCGCGCACAGATCCAAGTTGACTGGTCCAGGGGGAGAGTTGACCGGGGGTCAACAATCCCCCGTGGACCAATCACAGGCCGCCATTCAATAAATATTTGGAAATTCATTTAAAAATAATAAATGACTTGTTTTTGAAAAACTTAAAACATGAAAAATGTTTATTTATTTTCAAATAATTTTTTAGTGATATTTTTTTATTTTTTTGAAATAAAAATTAGGTCTTTACAAAATATTATTATTATATACAGGTATATACAATATGAATTTTTGATTTTTGATTTTTAATTATTTATTTTTATATAGTTATTCTAATTTTATATTTTATTTATTTATAGAAAAAAATTTGGAATAAAAGGGTATTTTTATTTTATTTTTATTATTTACATGGAATAAATAAATAGGTATATACATATATTTACATGGTATATATACAAGGTAGAAATTGATTTTATTTCTTTTTCTTTTTATTTTATTTTTGTTTTTATTTTATTTTTCCCAATTTTATTTTAGTTTTATATTTAAAATATGTACAAATTAATAAACACACATTTTTATTAAGAGGAAAATAATATTTATTTATATACATAGGTATATGTACACATAATTGAGCTTCCCTATCTCTCTCTACTTTGATTCTTTTGCGGTCAGGCCCATGCTGAGCCCTCCCTTGGGATTAGGTCGCTCAATATTTATTCTAAATATCTCCCTCTTTTTCTTTTATTTCTTTATTCTTTTATTTATGCACAAAAACATGCTAATTATTGTAATTTACACAATGCATGCTAAATGATAATTTATTCTATTTACACCTATCTACATGTGTTTTGCCCATTCATCACCCCCCTATAACTAACTTTGCTAGTCCCTTAGCAAACACTTATTTGAAAAAGAAGTGAAAAAGAAAAAGAAAAAGAGGAGAAAATGCATAGGTCAATGCTGATTATTAAACTTACCTTCATTAAATTGAAATATGGAGCTCGATCAGATCTTTGGATTATTAATGTGTCGGAACCTTATTTGGACTTAGGTTTAAAACTTAACAGCCTCTAAAATCCACTAATCTATTGTCAAGACTCCTCAACAATCCAGATCAGAATAAGTCTACATACACAAACCCTGAAGACCATGAATCTTTCCTTGTACAGTGTAAGTGAGGTAAGCTCTCCACCTCAGAAGTAGCAAGATGACAACCCTCCCCAATAAGGTAACTCTATGACCCTAATCTGGCCACTCTTTCCTCGAGGAGCGGGGTATTCCCTTCTAAGTTCAAGTCCAACCGGCTCAGGAAGAGGGGGAAGAAGCGAATGGACCATGGCCAGTGTAGCCATGTATCCTTGGGAGCTCAACCAGTGTAGCTAAGTCTCCCAGCTGCAAGCTACATAAGATTGAACATGAGTCTCAAGCTTTGCTTATTGCACTATATACATACTCCGGTGGGATTATCATTTTCTATCAGACCCACCACTTTTTTGGAGTTATTTTCTTTTTGCATTTTTTTCCAAGTGCATCTGTACAACATATTTACAAGGTGCAGCATATGTACATAAGAAAATTTTCCTCTTGAGCCAGTAGACTATCCCTCTTTTGAAGCTTTATTGCAACCCACAACTCCTGTCGTTAGACCTCATGGCAACCAGACCAAGTTGAGACACACTTCCTTCACTATAAGAAGAAGAGAGGTTCCGCCTATAAGTACTACCCTCATATGCTACCCCAAGTCAAGGAAGACTGCCTCCTCACCACCTCATCCGTAGAGAGCTCGGTGTAAAGTGTGGGTCCAAGTCAAGCCATTGTCTATATGAGTCATGTGTGTGTTGTTAAGTGCTTTACTTAGGCTCATTGAGATGACATATGATCACAGCCTAGTGGACTCAAAGAATGAAGTCATCATGGACCTGAAAAGCCTTAACCCTAAGCCCTATAAGGTTCCTCTTATAATTAGGTGGATTAAGATCTTAACCAAGCTCCATTTTCCAATTTAATTCCAGGCTAGTTTAAATGTCAACTATAATCCAGGAAAAACTATACAAGTACTTACAAAGATGCTATTTACACAATATTTACACATATGCAAAATTTTTGAAAAATGTTTTGAAACCATGGATGTATGCATGAATGCAAGTTTTGCAAAATAATTACAAAAATTTACACACGGTTTTTGCAAACTTTTGATTTTCAAAACATTTTGGAAAAATTTTGTACTATATATATATAATTTTGATAAGAAAATATTTACACACTATTTATACAAAAAGTTTTTGAAAACATTTTTACAAAAATAATTTGTACAATAGCTATGTATGTGCAATAAAAGAATGTGTATTTACAAGGAAATTTTTTTATTTTTTATGGATTTTTGGGTTTTTAGGTTTTTAGCCATTTTTATTTATTAACACACTCATACAAAGTACGAGTTATGGCAAAAGTATATATGAAATATATACACAACCCCCTATACTTAGCTCGAACGATGTCCTCAGAGTAAAGAGCGATGAAGAAGACATAACTCGTACTTAGTATAGGGAAGTGAGAAGGAAGGCTATATACAAAGACGAATGAAAGAATAGAAATGCAAGAGGGTCTCGATATTTCCCCCTATACTTAGGATCAAATAATCCTAAGTATAGCAGGCTGTACCCAAAGGGAAATCCAAATGAAGAAGGTACAGGGTCTACCCCCCCTATACTTAGGGTAAAATATCCCTAAGTATAGGCAACAAAACAGCGGTAGACATGAATCAAAAGAATACCCGGGAGTCCTACATCCCCCTATACTTAGGGTAAAGTGCACCCTAAGTATAGCATAATCATAAGATGAGAAAAGGGATGTGGGGCTAAAGAATAGAGTGATATGGACATCTGGATCTATACAAGTCATACGAACAGTGATAATCAGGCGTGAGATGCAATAGATGTGAGTCAAGAGACCACATCTCACGCAAAGTGAATCGGGGCAACATCAATGACTCGCGGCTCATGATCTAGATATGGCTTGCGCCGCTGGCCGTTCACTCAAAAGGTACTCTCAGAAGACAACTCAGATATGTCGATACTCCCATTGTCATGTACCTTTCTCACCAAATACGGTCCCTTCCATTTGCTATGTAGCTTCCCTAGAAATAGGTGAAGCCTAGCATCAAACAGCCATACTCTCTGTCCTGTATCAAAATGCTTGTGGATGATATTAGAATCATGCCACTCCTTCACTCTCTCCTTATAATGTAGGTTGTTTGAAAAGGCGGTATCATGAAGCTCCTCCAAGGCTGCTAACTCTGCCCTCCTCTGATCTCCTACACTATCTGGATCCAAAAGTATATCAGTGACAGCCCAAAGTATCCTATGTCTCAGCTCAACAAGTAAATGGCACGGCTTGCCATAAACGAGGTGAAAGGGAGTCGTACCCAAAAGTGTCTTGAAAGACGTCCTATATGCCCACAAGATCGAGTCCAAAAGCTGTGACCAATCCTTTCGGTCAGGGCAGATGACTTTCTGCAATATAGTCTTGATCTCCCTGTTCGACACTTCAGTAAGACCATTCGTCTGAGGGTAGTATGGAGTGGCAACTCGATGGTCTATGTTGAACTCGCTAGCAAGGGCCTTTACCTTGTCGTTGACGAAATGAGACCCCCCGTCAGATATCAACACTCGAGGTACCCCGAAATGTGAAATGATATGCTTCCTCAAAAATCGGCAAACAGTCCTAGCATCAGCGGTTCGGGCGGGGATGGCCTCAACCCAACGACTAACATAATCCACAGCCAACAGAATGTACTCGATTCCCTGGCTCCTAGGGAATGGACCCATGAAATCGATGCCCCATGCGTCAAAAACCTCACAGAAGTGAATGGGCTGCATCGGCATCATATCACGCAGTCCACAAGTGCCCATCCTCTGACAATCAGTACATCTCTTCACGAACTCATCAGAGTCCTTGAAGAGGGTAGGCCACCATAGGCCGGATTGGAGTACTTTCTGTGTCGTTCTCCTCTCAGAGTGATGTCCTCCTGGCTCAAGCTTGTGGAAGTAAGTGAGGACGCTATGGTGCTCCTCCTAAGGAATGCACCGACGCCAGACGTTATCCCCTCCTTCATGGTAAAGGATGTGATCCTCCCAGTGGTAGAACTTGGCCTTCGCAAGGAAGGTCTCAAGTCTCTGCCTGGGCCAAACTTATGGAACTTTCTTAGCAACAAGAAAGTTCGCAATATCGGCGTACCATGGGAGAGAGGAGACAGCAAGGATCGCCTCATCTGGGAAGGTCTCTAAAATAGGCTCAGTCTGCTCGGAATCCTCAAGATGCTCTAATCGGGAGAGATGATCCGCCACCACATTCTTGACTCCAGGCTTATCCTTAATCTCTATGTCAAACTCCTGGAGTAGAAGGATCCATCTGGTCAATCTGGCTTTGGCATCCTTCTTTGCCATGATGTACCTGATGGCGGTGTGGTTAGTGTAAATGATCACTCTAGATCCAATGATGTAAGATCTGAACTTATCTAGGGCGAAGATTACGGCTAACATCTCCTTCTCAGTTACAGTGTAGTTCCGCTGTACGGCATCCAATGTACGGCTAGCGTAGTGAATAGCAAATGGGGATCCATCCCTCCTCTGTCCCAGCACGACCCCTATGGCAAAATCGGAGGCATCCGTCATGATCTTGAATGGGAGAGACCAATCAGGCGGCTGGAGAACAGGAGCCTCTACAACACATCTCTTGAGAGTCGCAAATGACGAAAGACACTTGTCATCGACAAGGAACTCGGTGTCTTTCGTCAGCAGATCAGTCAACGATGGGGCAATCCTACTGAAATCATGAATGAAGCGTCGGTAGAAACCGACGCGCCCCAGAAAAGACCGTAACTGCCGCAGGTTGGACGGTGCTGTGAGTTTTCTAATGAAATCTACCTTGACCGGATCAACCTCCATGCTCCTGTTGGAGATGATATGGCCAAGCACCGTCCCTTGAGTCACCATGAAGTGACTCTTCTCTCAAGACAGCACTAGGTGAACCTCAATGCATCGCTGAAGGACTCGATCTAGGCAGTCAAGACAGGAGTCGAATCCGTCGCCGTAGATCGAGAAATCATCCATGAAAACCTCCAAACACTCCCCCACCATGTCCGAAAAGATAGACAGCATGCATCTCTGAAAAGTCGCAGGGACGTTGCATAACTCAAATGGCATGCGTCTGAAGGCATATGTACCGAAGGGATAGGTGAAGGTGGTCTTGTCCTGGTCCTCGGGCGCGATGGCCACCTGATTGTAGCCAGAGTACCCATCCAAAAAGCAGTAGTGGCTCTTCCCTGCTAGTCTCTCAATGATCTGATCTATAAAGGGCAGGGGGAAATGATCCTTCTTGATGGCCTGGTTGAGTCGTCTGTAATATACGCAGACCCGCCAAGAATTGGGTACTCGGGTAGCGATCTCCTCTCCAGACTCGCTGACAATTGTAGTGATGCCCGTCTTCTTGGACACCACATGCAACGGACTGACCCACTTGGAGTCGGAGATGGGGTAGATAAAATCGGCGCTCCACCATTTCGAAATCTCCTTCATGATAACTTCTCTCAGATTCGGGTTCAGCCGCCGCTGGAACTCACGCGACGGCTTTGCCTCATCCTCGAGATAGATATGGTGGGAGCACAGGGCCGGACTTATCCCCTGGAGATCGTCTACGCTCCATCCTATCGCCTTGCGGTTCTTTTCAAGAACCCCCATCAGACGGGATTCCTGCTCTCCAGTTAAATCGGCTGAGATAATTGTGAAATCCCGTATTTTCTTTACCTAAAATCTGGAGTATTTTTGACATCCAAAAAATTCAAATAATCATTCCATTTCGTAGATCTCGTCGAGATCTTTCCAACAAGCCTAAGAACGTTAAATTCCGACATTCCTAGCTCAAGATAACAATGTTTTAAGATAGGTGGTCAAGATCCATATATGGATCCGAACCGGGTCCGAAATTGGATCCAAATTCATCTCTCTTCGTATAAATAGAAGGTGATAGGCTATTCTCTCAAAGCCCTAGCCACCACCATCTTCCCCTCTCATTGGAGCACCATCATCTTGGCCGGATTCGGTCGCTGGAGGATCGTCATCGACGTCGAAGAAGGAGCTCCGATCGAAGATCCGCGGCCATCATCACGTAGGAAAGCTCGAGGTCACCTTCGTACATGCATTCACGTTCCGATCGAGCGACGGAAATAGTATTTCCGTGTGAGAGGAGAACCCGAGGGAACATCCTCGGAGGTAACGAAAATACCCTCCTCTTGCTGTTGGGTTCCAACGGATTTTTCCTATGTTCTTGAACATCTCTAGAGCCATACGCGTTCTTGTAGCTTAAATAATACATGGTGCTGGTGCTGCATTTCATGAACTTTTTTTGGTCAATGATATCATCTTGATTCTTTTTAGTGCTTTGACATACATCCAAGTAAAATAAGATTTTTTTGTAACGGTGTTATACCTCCCTCTTGCTGTTGGATTCCACAATATTTCTTAATCCCGTATACTTGAACATGCTTAAAGATATGGTTTTTCTATTGAGGTAATTCATATACCAGTAAAGATAGTCCTCTCCCATCTCCGTTGTTAATTTCACATGATTTTATTAAACCTCTGTGCTTGAACGCTTCTGGAGCGATGGAAAGTTTCGTGGTATAATTCCTGGAGGTGATCCACATCTTGATTTTTACCTATTACCTATTTGATTCTTGAGACACTGGATTTGGAAAACAATAAGGGTCATATCAAGAATAGTGATTGTTAGTCCATTATTATTGCCTCTATATGTAAAAAAAATAAAAAAAACCGTTGCCTTCGTATAATGACATTCCAGAAGTTATAAAAAAAACGGATCTTCTATGCAACAAAATTCATGTCATGGACGCAAAAAAAATCCTTATATTCTTTCAATTTGACTTTACACGTTGGCAACCTATCCCATCTTTGTTAAAAAACATTAGTTTACAAATTAACAAATGCTATGAGATTGACACTCCTTATTCCCCTTCCATATATGATGGTAACCTAATATATAATAATACATATGATATAGTCTTGATAAATGGTGCCCGTTAGACTTTTATTGCTACGTTGTTATTAGCATTGATTTTGAAGTAAAATCATGCACGACAGTTCAAATTCCTGGCTTAACTTCAGCAACAAAGTAAAACTTAAAGCTGAAGTAATGATGGATTATGTCTACGGTTTTATAATCCAGTAATTGAATTTTTTTTCAAACTTGCACAATTGATTATTGAGCTTCCGGGATATATTACAATATAAATAAAAATAATCTTTTGAAGCGAAGGTATAAATGGTGTGATCTATGTAATGAATGATCTACACATACTAACAAGGTTACATACACTTGAATACTTGATTAACTTTTAATGGAGACACTTATCTTAGTGTAAAAAGATTATATACAAAATAGAATTCTGACCATTAAAGGTAGTTTACTTTAACATATGGAATATTCTTATAGTTATTTCCTTTTATGGAAAGTGCAACAAGAACTCCATTTTAGGGAGAATCCTAAGATACTTAATACATAATTATTTACCGTTTAATTCATGTACAAAAATTCCAAACTTCATCTTAGCTAGATGTTTTGCGAATAAGGTATAGAGTAAAAATAGACTCAATAGATAACAATATTACGAATACCATTATGGTAAAATTATCAATGGGTCGTTATTAATATACAACAATCACTCGCTTAAGAAATCCTAATTCAAGTAGGTCATAGACGTTAATTTTTATGCATGGCGATTGTCATTCCATACGTAAGGTTTCTTTGGGAATAAGTAGATGGAGTTAGGCACCTCAAGGGATTGGGCATGCACCCTTGGGGCCCCAGGTAGAAGCCTTGAAGGTCGCAACCTCAACGGACGAGTTAGGTGATGTGTTGCACCTAGCAGTCCGGTAGTATCCGGAGTCGCTCGACGGAGTTGGCAGGTGGCGCAGTCGACGTTCTTGATTTCTCACTTATACACGATTTTAAGCCTCGGTATAAATTTAGATGTGGCCGCATCTAATTTTACTTCGAGTATTATTATTGTGAGAGGTGTTCCGGGATGTGATTTGAAGTTGGAGAATGAGGTTTTGATTTATTCCTTTTATGATTGAAAAGAGGATTTTGAGGGTTTACTCAAGATGGATACCTAGTTCCCGCTTAGCTGAGGCCTGCGAGTCGCGTACTTGCATGTGATAAAATAATACGAGTAATGATTAAGGATCGAATACTGGAAATTGTAATTGCAAACCATTATGGATCATAACCAACTTGTATAAATATCACGACCATTGTAGTAGTACTTAATGATTATTAAATCAATAAATAAAGTTAGTTGTTGTATGATCCAAGGTGAATCAGAATAACTAGATAACTTTCCCATTTTCTACCATATATGCTTACATTTTTTAGACAGAGTTGAGCATACATCCCTTGCTTACTCCTACCTGAGTTACTGTAGCATTTGTCTCATTACTGGGTAATTGCTCATAACGTTACCCTTGTGTGAACCCAACAGGTGTAGCTGAACAGCAGTCGCAACAGTAGCGGTTTTGAGGAGATCAGACTTTTCTTCGTCATATTTGCATCAGACAGGGTGCGTCCTGCTTAGAGTAATTTATTTACTTCTACTTTAATTTATGTTATTACTAAGAGACATTGTAGTGAGATATGTGGAGAGTTTTTCTACAAAGTTGAGATTTTCTGATGTACCTCATATCATGGACATGGACTTGATGAGTATTGATGAGAATGGATGTTACATTTTTCTTTCCATTTCATATTATTCTCATGTTGTTATTTATATTTCAAATATTAATCTAATGTGCATAAGATGGTTTGTTGAGTATCGTAGATCATGGGCGTATTTGGACCGTAGGTCCGACGCTCCCGTCTCGTCGGTTTCGGTAGCCGGAGGGGCGGGGCGTCACAGATGGTATCAGAGCCCGATACTCCATTCTCTCTTTTATATATTAGAATTGTTAATAATATTTGAAATATAAATATAGCGACAGAGTCTTCTGACCTTGTCATTAGTAAGGAGAATAATTCAAGTTCTGTTTAAAGTGTCCATTGTCTCTCTAACCATGGAAATAATTTTTAATATAATGATTCTCGAAGGGAATCATGCCGCCTCGTGTTGACCCTGATATTGCACAGCAGTTGGCCTTACTATTTCAGGCGTACAGTATATACAACAATGTCAGGAGGTATTGGAGCAAAGGCTCCTTCAGCAGGATGATTACTCGTACCAGCCCTCTCGTGAGGAGGAGGGCAGTGTTCACCCTTCGGTGTCTCTGGACCTGGAAGGATTAGATGACCTAGAGACGCTGCAAAAACATCAGACGACCTACGCAGCATATCAGAGATCTAAGGTGCCACAATTCTTTGGCACCGGCATGCCATATGAGGTTGAGCTATGGCTTGATCACGTATCTAAAGTTTTGAGGATGATTCATGCTCCTGAAGAGTCTTGGCTTACATTTGTGGATTTTTCACTAGCAGGTTATGCTGAGCGTTGGTGGTTCACCAGCAATGAACATCTGGAGGATCCCATAACATGGTAAATTTTTCTTGACGAGTTTTGTGGTCAGTTCTATCCTAATCACTGGGTTGAGGATCAGAGGAGGTTATTTGCTGAGCTGAAACAGGGGTCAATGACGGCCCAAGAATACCTCATTCATTACTCTGAACTCTCCCGCCAATCACCAGCGACTATTGCTTTTCCTGAGGAGAATTTACAGAAGTTTATCTGGGGACTTCGTGACGATGTGCAACACCAGCTATCTGCATTAGATTTCACTTCCATCAAGGAGGTAGCTACTAAATCTACCAAGATGGAGGCAACCCAGAGTCGGCTTCAGGGGAGTCCATACATTTCCAACCACCTCAGCCCGGGAGATCTGCTCGTCGAGATTTCTACAGAGCTCGTAGAGAGCGTCGTTTCCACCCAGTGGCTACCACTCCTACCATTAGCAGATTTGCCCCCACACCTCCTTTGGGGCAGGACTTGGCGGGTCGCGGTACTACTTCCTTCTGCTCTTCGGCACACTCGTAGAGTCGCAAGACAGGAGGTGCTAGCCTTGTCTCGGGAGGCTCCTTTTCTCAGCCAGGAGATCGTAGGTGTTTCCACTGCCAACAACCGGGCCATTTCAAGGCCAAGTGTCCCTTACTTGTCGACAGTTCAGGCAGTCATCAACCAAGTGTACGGACAACTTTCTCACCTGCACAGTCACATGGATTAGCTTCTCGTTGTGGAGGTCGAGCCTTTCAACATCCTTCACCACGACCAACCTTCAGTGCTGCAGGTTCTAACGTCCCCCCACTACCTCTGGGACAGTTGAATGCAATCACACGGGAGCAGGCCCACGCCTCAGGAGCTGTAGTGCGAGGTATGATTTCAGTGCATGGTATATCCTTACATGCCTTATTTGATTCGGGAGCTACACACTCTTTTATAGCACATCCTTTAGTATCCAAGTTAGAAAAAGAACCAGTATGTGTTCCATCTCCTTACTACATCAAGGGTCCAGGGGGCCAATTATTCATAGTGCGACAAGCGATGGAGAAGGTAGCAGTGCAGATTGGCGGGCACCTAATGCCTGCATATCTTTTACTCATTCAGTTAGAAGATGTTAATATCATCTTAGGTATGGATTGGCTCGAGCAACATCACGCATGCCTTGATTGCTTCGAGAAGACGGTAGTGTTCCGTATCCCAGGCATACCTACCTTTCAGTTTGATGGACGTACCCCAGATAGTGAGATCTTATATGTATCGGCATTGAAGGCCCAACACTTGCTCGATCAGGGTTGCATAAGTTTTCTCGCCTATGTTGTGGAGTTACCTACTGAAGATCGTATGATTGAAGATGTCAAAATTGTATGAGATTTTTCTGATGCATTTCCAGAGGAATTACCTGGACTGCCGCCAGAGAGGAAGATAGAGTTTGAGATTACTTTGAAACCTGACACGCAACCGATCTCCATGCCTCCATACAGAATGACACCAGCCGAACTCAGGGAACTCAAAGTACAACTGCAGGAGTTATTAGAAAAGGGATTTATACGTCCCAGTACATCACCTTGGGGAGCATCGATCCTCTTCGTAAAGAAGAAGGATGGATCTATGCGCTTGTGCATCGATTACAGGCAATTGAATAAAAGGACGGTAAAGAACCGTTACCCACTTTCACGAATAGATGATCTTTTCGATCAGTTGCAAGGTGCAGCGGTATTCTCAAAGATTGACCTACGATCAGGTTATCATCAATTGAGAATTAAGGACACATATGTGCTTAAATCTTCTTTTTGCACTAGATACGACCACTATGAGTTGTGGTTATGCCGTTTGGACTCACGAACGCACCTGTCGCGTTCATGGACATGATGAACAGAATTTTCCGTCCATATTTAGATCGTTTTGTGGTAGTGTTCATTGATGATATATTGATCTACTCACGTGATGAGCATGAGCATGAGCATGAACAGCATCTGCATATTATTCTTGAGACACTCAGAGAGCACAAGTTGTATGCAAGATACAACAAGTGTGAATTTTAGCTTACCAAAATAGCTTTCCTCGGTCATGTAATTTCCGGAGAAGGTGTAGCAGTTGATCCAGCCAAGATAGAGGCAGTAATGTCTTGGAAGCAGCCCAAGATGGTTACCGAGATACGCTTCTTGGGCCTTGTTGGCTACTATAGAAGTTTTGTTAGGGGCTTCTCGCAGCTAGCTCTACCACTTACTCGTCTGATCCAGAAAGATGTCTCTTTTATCTGGAGCGACAAGTGTGAACTGAGATTTCGTACGTTGAAAGAGAGACTGACCAGCGCCCCGATTCTCACCCTCCCTTCAGGCACCTTGGATTCTACGGTATATACTGATGCATCAAAGGAGGGTTCTGGAGCAGTGTTGATGCAATGTGGCCATGTTGTGGCATATACATCGCGACAACTAAAGAACCATGAACGTAACTACCCTACTCATGACTTGGAGTTGGCAGTTATAGTCTTCGCATTGAAGATATGGTGTCACTACTTATATGGAGTCACGTTTGAGATTTTTACACCAGCGGGAGTTGAATATGAGACAAAGATGATGGATGGAACTGTTGAAAGATTACGACTGCACTATCTCTTATCATCAGGGTAAGGGAAATGTAGTAGTTGATGCTTTGAGTAGAAGAGCACATACCGAGGGCACCGCAGCATGGCTACGGACTTGGGATATGCTCACCGTACTTAGTGAGTGGCACCCCTTTGATAGTACTGCAGATGTCGTAACTGTACTTTCTAAGTATAGTGGATTATGGGACAAGATTGTGCTTGGCCAGCAGACAGATCAGAAACTACAAGACTTGTTCCATCGATGTCTGAAGGAGGAGTTTGATGGATTCAGAGTTTGTGAATCCATCTTATGGAAGGGAGACCATGTTTGTGTCCTTGATGATGATGAGTTAAGGAGAGACATCCTAGATGAGGCTCACTGTTCTAGATTATCTATCCATCCAGGAAGCACCAAGATGTATAGAGACCTCTGTCAACACTTCTGGTGGGAAGGGATGAAGAGAGATGTTGTAGAACATGTCAGTCGTTGCCTTACTTGTCAATTGGTAAAGGCAGAGCACAAGCGCCCTCCTGGCTTATTAAAGTCACTTCCTATTCTATTGTGAAAATGGGAATGTATCTCTATGGATTTCGTGACGTCCTTATCTCATATGGTTGGGGGACATGATGCTATTTGGGTTATTGTGGATCGGTTGATCAAGTCCGCACATTTCATTCCCGTGAACATGACATGCACTCCGGTAGATCTGGTCAAGTTATATATTCAGCATGTTATTCGCTTGCATGGGATTCCCAAGGAGGTTGTATCTGATAGAGACTCTCGTTTTACATCGCATTATTGGGGGGAATTCATGAAGGCCCTAAAAACCGAACTATGTCTTAGTTCAGCCTATCATCCACAGACTGATGGGCAATCAGATAGGACAATTCAGACCCTTGAAGACCTACTCAGAGCATGTGCCATTGAGTGGCAAGGATCTTGGAAGGACCACCTTCCTTTGGTGGAGTTCACTTATAACAACAGCTACCATGCTAGTATTGGCATGGCACCTTTTGAGGCATTGTATGGACGGAGATGCACCACTCCCTTGTGTTGGCAGGAAGTGGGTGACAAAGAGATTTATTCTACTCAGATAATCGAGGATACAACAAGGGCGGTAGAGATGGCTAGAAAGAAATTATTGACTGCACAAAGCCGTCAAAAGAGCTATGCTGATCAGAGACATCGTGATCTCGAGTTTGAAATCGGAGATTTTGTCTTCTTGAGAGTATCTCCAATGAAGGGTATTCAAAGATTTGGTATTAAGGGCAAGCTGGCACCGAGGTTCGTTGGCCCTTTCGAGATTTTGTCACGTATTGGGAAGGTAGCATACCGAGTAGCACTCCCCCCTCACTTAGCAGGCGTGCATGATGTATTCCATGTGTCAAACCTCCGGAAGTATATTCGAGACCCTCGACACGTGATTAGCTATGAGGACCTCACGGTTGAACCGAATCTATCTTTTCCTAAGGCACCCATACAGATTGTAGACCGGGCAGTCAAGAGGTTGCGACGGAAAGATATCCCTTTGGTCAAGGTATTGTGGCAAAGTCAGAATGTTGAGGAGGCCACATGGGAGCCTGAGGCAGATATGCGACAGAAATACCCCTATTTTTTTGAAAGTATGATCATGAGACCCTATTTCAATCCTCTTTAAGATTTTTATGGGTTCCGTTCTTTTTAAGATTTTTATGCTTGAATCTACATCACATTCAAAACTTATACGTTAAATCCTACGTCTAGAGCACGAGACTTCCTTTAAGATTTTTATGATGTGAAATCCCGTATTTTCTTTTCCTAAAAACTGGATTATTTTTGACATCCAAAAAATTCAAATAATCATGTCATTTCGTAGATCTCGTCGAGATCTTTCCAACGAGCCCAAGAACATCAAATTCTGACATCCCTAGCTCAAGATAACGTTGTTTTTAAGATAGGTGGTCAAGATCCATATATGGATCCAAACCGGGTCCGAAATTGGATCCAAATTCATCTCTCTTCCTATAAATAGAAGGTGATAGGCTACTCCCTCAAAGCCCCTATCCACCACCATCTTCCCCTCTCATTGGAGTACCACCATCTTGGCCGGATTTGGTCGTCGGAGGATCGTCGTTGACGTCGAAGAAAGAGCTCCGATCCAAGATCCACGGCCACCATCACATAGGAAAGCTCGAGGTCACCTTCGTACGTGCATTCACGTTCCGATCGAGCGACGGAAATAGTATTTCCGTGTGAGAGGAGAACCCGATGGAACATCCTTGGAGGTAACGAAAATACCCTCCTATTGCTGTTGGGTTCCACGGATTTTTCCTATGTTCTTGAACATCTCTAGAGCCATACGCGTTCTTGTAGCCTAAATAATACATGGTGTTGGTGCTGCATTTCATGAACTTTTTTTGGTCAATGATATTATCTCGATTCTTTTTAGTGCTTTGATATACATCCAAGTAAAATAATTTTTTTGTAACGGTGTTATACCTCCCTCTTGCTTAGAGATATGGTTTTTCTATTGAGGTAATTCATATACCAGTAAAGATAGTCCTCTCCCATCTCCGTTGTTAATTTCACATGATTTTATTAAACCTATGTGCTTGAACGCTTCTCGAGCGTTGGAAAGTTTTGTGGTATAATTCCTGGAGGTGATCCACATCTTGATTTTTAACTATTACCTATTTGATTCTTGAGACACTGGATTTGGAAAAAAAACAAGGGTCATATTAAGAATAGTAATTGTTAGTCCATTATTATTGCCTCTATATGTAAAAAATAAAAAAAAACCGTTGCCTTCGTATAATGACATTCCAGAAGTTATAAAAAAACGGATCTTCTATGCAACAAAATTCATGCCATGGATGCAAAAAAAAAAGATCCTTATATTCTTTCAATTTGACTTTACACGTTGGCAACCTACCCCATCTTTGTTAAAAAAAATAGTTTACAAATTAACAAATGCTATGAGATTGACACTCCTTATTCCCCTTCCATATATTATGGTAACCTAATATATAATAATACATATGATATAGTCTTGATAAATGGTGCCCGTTAGACTTTTATTGCTACATTGTTATTAGCATTGATTTTGAAGTAAAATCATACACGACAGTTCAAATTCCTGGCTTAACGTTAGCAACAAAGTAAAACTTAAAGCTGAAGTAATGATGGATTATGTCTATGGTTTTATAATCCAGTAATTGAATTTTTTTCAAACTTGCACAATTGATTATTGAGCTTCCGGGATATATTACAATATAAATAAAAATATTCTTTTGAAGCGGAGGTATAAATGGTGTGATCTATTGTAATGAATGATCTACACATACTAACAAGGTTACATGCACTTGAATACTTGATTAACTTTTAATGGAGACACTTATCTTAGCGTAAAAAGATTATATACAAAATAGAATTCTTACCATTAAAGGTAGTTTACTTTAACATATGGAATATTCTTATAGTTATTTCCTTTTATGGAAAGTGCAACAAGAACTCAATTTTAGGGAGAATCCTAAGATACATAATACATAATTATTTACCGTTTAATTTGTGTACAAAAATTCCAAACTTTATCTTAGCTAGATGTTTCGCGAATAAGGTATAGAGTAAAAATAGACTCAATAGATAACAATATTACGAATACCATTATGGTAAAATTATCAATGGGTTGTTATTAATATACAACAATCACTCGCTTAAGAAATCCTAATTCAAGTAGGTCATAGACGTTAATTTTTATGCATGGCGATTGTCATTCCATACGTAAGGTTTCTTTGGGAAGAAGTAGATGGAGTTAGGCATCTCAAGGGATTGGGCGTGCATCCTTCGGGTCCCGGGTAGAAGCCTTGAAGGTCGCAACCCCAACGGACGAGTTGGGTGATGTGTTGCACCTAGCAGCCCAGTAGTATCCGGAGTCGCTCGACGGAATTGGCAGATGGCGCAGTTGACGTTCTTGGTTTCTCACTTATACACGATTTTAAGCACCGGTATAAATTTAGATGTGGCCACATCTAATTTTACTTCGAGTATTATTATTGTGAGAGGTGTTCCGGGATGTGATTTGAAGTTGGAGAATGAGGTTTTGATTTATTCCTTTTATGATTGAAAAGAGGATCTTGAGGGTTTACTCAAGATGGATACCTAGTTCCCGCTTAGCTAAGGCCTGCGACTCGCGTACTTGCATGTGCTAAAATAATACGAGTAATGATTAATGATCGAATACTGGAAATTGTAATTGCAAACCATTATGGATCATAACCAACTTGTATAAATATCAAGACCATTGTAGTAGTACTTAATGATTATTAAATCAATAAATAAAGTTAGTTGTTGTATGATCCAAGGTGAATCAGAATAACAGGATAAGTTTCCCTTTTTCTACCATATATGCTTACGTTTTTTAGACAGAGTTGAGCACACGTCCCTTGCTTACTCCTACCTGAGTTACTGTAGTATTTGTCTCGTTACTGGGCAATTGCTCATAATGTTACCCTTGTGTGAACCCAACAGGTGTAGCTGAACAGCAGTCGCAACAGTAGCGGCTTTGAGGATATCAGACTTTTCTTCGTCATATTTGCATCAGACAGGGTGTGTCCTGCTTAGAGTAATTTATTTACTTCTGCTTTAATTTATGTTATTACTGAGAGACATTGTAGTGAGATATGTGGAGAGCTTTTCTACAAAGTTGAGATTTTCTGATGTACCTCATATCATGGACATGGACTTGATGAGTATTGATGAGAATGGATGTTGCATTTTTCTTTCCATTTCATATTATTCTCATGTTGTTATTTATATTTCAAATATTAATCTAATGTGCATAAGATGGTTTGCTGAGTATCGTAGATCATGGGCGTATTTGGACCGTAGGTCCGACGCTCCCGTCTCGTCGGTTTCGGTAGCCGGAGGGGCGGGGCGTCACAGTAATGACTGGGTACATCTCATTCTCACCCGCAAGGAACCTATACTTCAGCGACGCAGTAAGTGGCTTCAGCTCTGGACAAGTAGGTGCTAGTGGATCTGGCCTCTGAAAGCTCTGAGTGAATGCTGCCAAATCTGCATGGGAGAACGGAAACTCTCACTCAAAATCAGTATCTGGAGAAGGCTGCTCGGATGGACTGTCTCTGCTCTGCATGGCATCTACCTCCTCCCTAGTTGCAGGCTCAGTGGAAGTCAGACATGGTAGAAAATCATCGAACTCTGCCCAAACAACATCTGACTCCGATGGATCTATATCAGACTCACAGAAAAACTCTGTCTCACGGTCAAGAACCAGCTCTACTGCCTAAAAGATATCCTAGACCAGGAATGCGCTCTCCAAGCTCTCCTCTGCTAGCGTCTCTGCATCAGCAAACTCTAAAGGTGAGAGGATGGCCTGTGCGACTAGATCTGCCCAAACTACCTCGTCATCTGTGATCACAAAATCACAGTCCTGGTGGATGTCTCGCCCTGCATCTGTCATCTGCTCTGAATTTGAAGTCGGCTTTGAGCAGGCTGGATCTCTGACTCTGATGTCCTCGACCGTCTTATTTGTACACTCTCGCCCTCGACGCGAAAGTATACCTTCCCGCTATCATGGTCGGTCACTGCCTTGGCTGTGGCCAAGAACGGGCGACCTAGAATGATGGGGATATCGGTCACAGACTCAGGGATCTCCATGTCCAACACAACGAAGTCCACGGAGAATTGCAGGCCCTGAATCGTGATGACAACGTCCCTCAGCAACCCCTTCGGCCTCTTGACAGATCGATCAACAAACTGAAGGACTGAACTGCTCTGTCGTAGAGTGCCCAACTCGAAGCGGTCGAGAAGGGCTGCCAGAAGTAGGTTGATCGAAGAACCGTTGTCTAATAGAGTGCGGTCAAACCTCTGCTCACGGATATGGCATGTGACATAAGGGGCTCCGGAATCTGGCCTCTTGGCCGGCAGACGGTTCTGAATCGCAAAATACGTGGCCCAGGTGAGCACATGGATCTCATGCTGATGGTTCCTCCTCTTCCTCCTAACTGTGGTCCTGTCTCTGAGTGATCTTAAGAGTAGAGGGATATGCTCCAAGGCCTCCTGGAGAGTCAGCTAAATGTGGAATCTGTCGATCATCTGCTGGCTGAACTCTTCCTGCTGCTTCTTTTTGGGATTTTCTATTTTCTTCCCCTTTCCCATGTGAAGTGCTCGTGGAAAGGGGATCACAAGGTCCTTCTCAGATGAAGGACTAGGAGAGGATCTAGGCTGCTCAAGCACGGCAGAATCCACACATACATCATGCACCACATGTGGATCAGAATAAAGTAAACCCTTTCCTTTATTGCCAGATAAGTCCTGAGATACATGAACAGATGGAAAGACTACAGGACTAACAGAAGTAGAAATGGTGGCATCAGCACCACCCTCGGCAGGTCGACTCGCGGCATCAGCACCGTGCTCTGGCTCAGCAACAATGGTGGCATCAGTACCACCTCCTCCATCTGGTGAAGTGACGGCCTCAGTACCATCTGTGGTATCAGCATCCATGGTGGCATCAGCACCACCGTCATCATCTCTCGCAGCATCAGTACCGCGCTCCTCCTCGCCTGGCGCTCTAGAAGTGGCCTGGGGTCGTCGCTCAGACGAGGCACCGCCTGCTGGCATCCTACCGCTCCTAAGTGTGACAAAGTCAGTATCAAATAGATATGCAGACTTATCACCAAAAGAATCACTCGGAGTGGCATACTCTGTGAAATCTACCTGCTCATACTTCCTCTTGAGGTTGTTCGGGTTGGGCTCACTCTGGGCAGGTATGGCGGCCTTCCCTCTCACGATCTCCCGCATCTCCTGGCGGAACTCGTCCTTCTCCTGTCTGAAAGTAGCCTACTGGTCAGTCAAGAGGCGGGCTAGATCGTCTAAGGCGGGATTCTCATAGGTCGGCCCATGAGAACCTGACGGGTGGCCTCTCTGGTAGTGAGGCTGCTGTTGTGGCTGATGCAGGTGAGAGGGGTACTGCTGATGCTGCTATTGAGGCTGATCACACCTCCAAGAATGTCCCTGCTGATAGGGACAAGGACCATACTGGGATGACTGCTGCTGCTGGTATACTGGGAGCTGTTGCTGCTGGTGATCTCGCTGATGACCGTACTGGCCATCCTGAACTGGAGGCTGCTGCTGGGAACTGGCACCTCCGGCCGACCAACGGAATCTGGGATGGTCTCGTCGGATACTAGGCTGGGGTCGGTCGTACCAAATCCCGTTGACATCCATCAACGGCTCTGGCTCGTAAGGGGGTGGCAGGATTACTGCCAGAGGCTGATCTGGTTGGTAAACCACCATCTGAGTGTCTGGGGATTGTGGTGACTGGTAGTAAGGCTATGGATGCCGGTACGGCTCCGCCTGTACAAGGTGGACCTGTCTAGGCTGACTGAAGCTGGAGAGCTGGGACGAGCTGCCACTGCCACTCGGATCTCCTCGTGACTGAAGACGGGGCTGAGAAGCCGTCTGTGCCTCCTGGAGACACATGAGTTGTGTCTTCAAGTCACTCAGTGTCTGTGCCATCTGATCCATCTGCGATATGCTCTGGCACTGCTTCTTATCTATAATCTCCATTCGGTCCAGCTTCTCGCTGATAATGCCCATGTTGGCAGCTGTGGACTCGGCCTGTGCGGCTGCCGCTGACGAGGTGGAAGGACCGGCGTCGACCCGTTCTATCCTCTAGTACTGCACGGTCTGTGGCTGGGGGCGTCCCTGAGTGTAGAGTCAGGTCTGGGACATCACTGTATAGTTCTCGACCATCTCCTCGTAGATGGCCCAACCTGATCCTCGTCTTTGGCAAAGTAGGACCCGCCACATGAAGCATTCACCAGGCCCTGCAGCTCTGGTGTCAACCCACAGAAGAAGCTCTGAACTAAGTTCGGCTTCGAGATCTCGTGGTGCGGGCATCTATCGGTAAGCTCTCTAAACCTCTCCCATGCCTCGTGGAATTGCTCATTGGGGAGCATGGAGAAGTTGCTGATCAGGGCCCTCGCTGCATTCGTCCGCCTGAGTGGATAGTACTTGTTTAAGTACTCGGTACGGAGCTGCTCCCAGGTGTACACGAACTTCCCCAAGTACTTCAGCCAGGTGGCAGCTCTATCTGCCAGTGAAAAAGGGAAGGCAATCATCCTGATAGTATCCTCGTCCACCTAACAGTCGTGGACGGTGCTGCAGATCATCAGAAACTCCTGAAGATGAAGATGGGGCTCCTCAGTGGCGAGCCCAAGGAACCGGGGGAGGAGCCGAAGGGTGTTCGGGGGGAACTTGAAGTCCCCCACAATGGCTGGTAGTACCACCCAACGGTGCGTCAAAGTCGACCCGGGGTTGTGTAACTCCCGCATCGGTCTCGGCTGGTCTGGTGCTGCCGCTGCTGCGACGGCTGCGGCTGCGGCTGTTGCAGTTGCTGTTGTTGCATCGTCAGGTCTCCTCGGTCCGTCTCCGGGCCTGCGATGATCGCGGTCGGCTCTCATCTGCTCCATCTCTCTCCTCATCTCAATCATGAATGCACCCTGATCCCTCAGTTGTTGCTGCACTGTCTCATGGGAGGCGATCAGGGTGGTGTTGATCGCACCGTGGTCCATGATAAATGTATGCTCTGCTCGGGGACCTCTGGTGCGGTCGTCGCTGCTGCCGGCCATGGTCTCTGCAAAGGCAAAAGACCCAAACTCAGGTGCCGATAAATCAGTATGCGGTCTCTCATCTGGCACTGGCATCTCGGAAGAAGAAGGGTGGTCAAGGGGGAACAGGGCAGAATCGAACTCGGTTCGGAGAGCGGGTCTGAGCTCTCACGAACCAACCTAGATGAATGGGCTGGAGTGCTAAAAAGCGGTGCAGCCAGAGGCTGCCTAAGAGACCTCCTGCCCATCATCTTGATATGGCGAGTCGGGCGGATGGGATCTGTAAACAACTATGATGAGCAAACAATACCCTGAATTCACCTACTCAACGCGAGCTGAAGATCGTAAGAGTTCGGTCAATTATCTTGTCAGCTTTTATTAGGTGATCAAGTCAAGATAGCAGAGCGGTTACGTGACCTGTTGGGAATCCGATTCCCCAGGAGACTGTCCTGATTCCCGATCCTGAACTAGATCTTTCCCAGCCAGTATAAACCGCAGACCATTTACCGGCTACCCGATCGGCTCGCTCTGTTAAGGATATCGCGGCCCGCTTTACCGGAGACTGGAGCGATCCTTACTAGAGAACGACTAGCCCAGAAGCAGTAGTCTGAAGGAGGTTCAGATATGACTCTATCCTAGGGTGCGCGTCACTCTCTCGCACATGCAAACTAGACAATGAGGGGGTTGCTCTCCGCAAGACAGATTTTTATGGCGAGTGTCTTTTAGGGTCAAGTTGGTTTAACAATCCCAATTTTATGGTTTTGATTTTTAGGTATTTTTCAATAACACACAATCGCCTAACGAATGTTTCGGTTCTCCTTATTATTTTAAGTCCAAAACAGGGGGAGAAGTCGAAAAAGCCGATGCGCGGGAAATCAATGATGCATGCACGAGATAGAAGGCATACCTGACTCCAGCAGTCTACATGCAATATGATCCGCGCATAATTGAAAGACAGAAATGTAAACTACCTAAATGATGCAAGCGGAAAACCGGGCCCTAAACGAAGCAGTTCTACTCGAAAGAACAATGGCTAAATGGTCAACAGGAGGGGTCGGTGTCCGATCTCGGATGCCGATCGGTGCCCACCACAACGGGTCCTGCCAACGCTGTATACGACCTCTAGCGGCGCGGGACCCCTCAAGTGACCAGATAGTCTTTTTTATTTATTTTTATTTTGGTCCAATTATGGTCTATAGGTACATGCAAATTATTACGTGTGTGGACCCTACTAATTACGATGCAATCAAGCAAAAATCCTAAGCTAGGGCTGAAATCCACGAAAACCGAATAGGCAGTAAATAAACGATAAAAACAAAATCGCGAAAAAGTCACGAAAGTCTGGTGGGGTCCCCCGAGCACACCGGTGCTTGACGAAACAGATCCTGAGAGTCTAAGTGTCTCTATCTATGGTCCGTGTATTATTACAACAATTCAATGTGCGAAAAGGAAAACTACGCTAATGCTACACTACTCTCGCGCTCCTGCTCGTCTCCTCGCACTCTCCTATGGCTCCGTGCAGAAGGGAGCCGTCTCCAATTCCCGCGGTTGCGTCAGCTCCTTGAGAGGAGCTGCCTCGATCCTCGGGCCCTCGCAAGTAAACAAACAGGTGTGTCAGACCAGATAAAAAAAACAAATAAATAAGAAAAGGGTATATGCACAAAAATGAGAATAAAAATAAACACTCAAAACAAACAAAAAACAAAATAAAAGAAATAAAAGAAAATGAAATAAAAGAAAAACAAAAATCCGCGGAAAGCCGCGAAAAAGAAAAGAAAATAAAATGAAAATAAAAGCGACTACTAAGCCGTGCTCCCCGGCAACGGTGCCATTCTGATGATCGAAAAATCGACGAACGACTAAGGTAGATAGATAACTAAGGTCGTTGCGACCTCAGTCGCTCGCAGATGGATCGGTCAATCAAGAAAAATAAGGATCATACCACCAAATAAAGATAGAAAATCAATCAAAAACAAGATAGTGGTCCTGGCTATGAGATTATCCTGGTGTAGCACCCAGGGTCGGACTCAGGGAGCACGAGTTGGCCTTGCAGCCTACGAAGTAGTCTAAAATAAAAGGAAATATAAACAAGTATTTTTGGTGGATTTTTAATTATTTTTATATTATTTTTGGATTTTTAATAATAAAGGAAAATAAGAAAAAGGTTAAACAAGCACAAGTCAACAAATTATCAAAACACTCAAAAATGCTACAAAAATTCAAACAAAAATGTTTTTATGTTTTTTATATTTTTTTAGTGTTTTTGGTGGATTTTTCAGATTTTTCTAATTTTTATACAATTTTCTAAAAATCAAAGAAGGAAAAAACAGAAGCAATCTGTCCAGCCAGACTTCAAAGTCCCATGAAAAATATCAAATGGGTCTTTCACATCCTGGAGGTAATTTTTATGAAAAATAGAAACAATAAAGAAAATTCAAAAAAGAGTTTATAAATTTTTGAGTTTTCTACAATTTTTTAGATTTTTTATAAGTTCTTAATGGTTTTTTACTTTTTAAGATTTTTATATATCCAAAATTAGCCAAAAATGCAAAGAAAATCAAACACACCAAAATTAACAAAACTTAATTTTTTTAGAATTTTTAAAATAGTTTTATATTTTTTATGATTTTTCAAACTGGACAGAAGCAAAAACTACTGTTTTTGAATTTTTAAAAATATCAAAACACCTCAAAAATGTACCAAATATTTGGTAAAATTTTTACACAGTGGCAGGAGCCAATTTTCCAAATTTCACGCAATTTGGCCTTGATTTGCTATTTTATTTAATTAAAATAGAGGCTCAAGTGTACAGGGACCTAAATGTAATAAAAACATGTTCCAAGGACCAAATAGTAACAAGGCAAGATAATATAAGGGCCCTCGTGAAAAATGTCCAAGTAATCACGCGCTACGCACGTGAATCAAGCACGGAGGGACCTAAATGTAATTCTTATTTCTAACAGATCAAACCATAACACGCAAGAACTGTAGGATAAATAATGCAAAAGTTCCAGGTCCTCACGTGTCGAAGCACGTGATCCACACTCACAGGGACTATAATGCAAATACAAGAAACATCCAGGTCCTATGTGTAATATTTACAAAATAAAAACAACTAACTAAAATATTTACAGGACTACATTGCAAAAATAAAAGAGCAGGGGCCAAAGTATAATTTACCCCTTATTATCGGAGGGGCGAGGGTGTGCCACGTGGAAGATCGGACGATGATTGGCTTTGGTTGAACCCTCGCTGGATCGACGGTCACGATCGAGTCCAAGAAAAATCTGACGGTGGATGGGTCCCCTCAAATGGATCGCTGTGATCGAATCTGGGAACTCGGGACTGATCGGACGACGGAGGAAGGTCCTCCAAGAACTGCTCGCCAGCTCCATGCGCGTGGTGGAGGCCTCCTCTCCGGTTGCTGGAATATGGAATAGCTCCGCCTCGATGGTCTGCAGCTGCTAGATGCCTCCGATGAGGCCGAGGACCACTGGAGCGGTCCGGCGACGTCGGAGGAGGAAAGCACCTGGGCTCGAATGAAAGGACCCCTAGATGGGTCGCATAAACCTGCAAAAGAGCACCAGAAGCTTCCTGGATCGAGGGCGAATTGCCTCGACCCAGTTAGAGGTGAAATGGGTGGTCGGGCGCATCGGGTGAGCGACCTCCGGCGAGGCGACGGCGGTGGAGGTCAAGCCTTGGTTCCTGGGCAAACCAAGGTGGATGCGTGGGTGCAGAAGGTGGAGAGAGGTCTCACGGAGATGATGGTCGATTCCAATGGTCAAATGGGTGGATGTAGCGGCGGGAATCGATCGGCGATGATGATGGGTCGATTTGGGCGAAAGATGAAATTAGGCGAAACTAAAGGGATTCGGGTCTACCTGATGGATGGAGTCGACTGGGGACAAGCTCAGGAAGCTATGGGTCATAGCCTCGAAGGGTCGTCGGGGCCCGAGGCTCGGGTGCACGTCGCGGCGGCGCACGGCGGCAGGAGTCGCCGGATCAGTGGCGAACGGCGTCCTCTCCTCTCTTCGACACCTCCCTCACAAAGCTGCCTTTCTCAGGAAGAAGGTGGAGGTCCTGGGACGAAGGAGCAGCGCCAAAGATGGCGGGTAATGTGCGGTGGAGGTTCAGCTATATAGCAGCTCAGGTCCGAGAAGAAGAGGTCGGGCAGGGTTCTGTGAAGCACGGATCCCTAGGCGGATGCTCTGGCGTGGATCTCGGATCAGTGGGGATCAATTAGTACCTAGGGTTTGGGTAACTGGAGCTCGGATCTGGTTTAGAAAATTAAGTGAAGTCGGGTTGCGTGCACAGATCCGAGTTGACTGGTCCATGGGGAAGAGTTGACCGGGGGTCAACAATCCCCCGTGGACCAATCACAGGCTGACATTCAATATATATTTGGAAATTCATTTAAAAATAATAAATGACTTATTTTTGAAAAACTTAAAACATGAAGAATGTTTGTTTATTTTCAAATAATTTTTTAGTGATTTTTATTTTTTTGAAATAAAAATTATGTATTTACAAAATATTATTATTATATATAGGTATATACAATATAATTTTTTTATGATTTTTAATTATTTATTTTTATACAACTATTCCAATTTTATATTTTATTTATTTATAGAATAAAATTTGGAATAAAAGGTATTTTTTATTTTTATTATTTACATGGAGTAAATAAATAGGTATATACATATATTTACATGGTATATATACAAGGTAGAAATTGATTTTATTTCTTTTTCTTTTTATTTTATTTTTGTTTTTATTTTATTTTTCCCATTTTTATTTTAGTTTTATATTTACAAATATGTACAAATTAATAAACATGCATTTTTATTAAGAGGAAAATAATTTTTATTTATATACATAGGTATATCTACACATAATTGAGCTTCCCTATCTCTCTCTACTTTGATTCTTTTGCGGTCAGGCCCATGTTGAGCCCTCCCTTGGCATTAGGTCGCTCAATATTTATTCTAAATATCTCCCTCTTTTTCTTTTATTTCTTTATTCTTTTATTTATGCACAAAACATGCTAATTATTGTAATTTACACAATGCATGCTAAATGGTAATTTATTCTATTTGCACCTATCTACATGTGTTTTGCATAGGTTTTGTAGCTAAAATAAAAGAATAAAGAGTGATGAATGGGTATTCATCACCTGCCTTCGAGGTACATTTTCTTTGTTTTTCTTGCATTTTTGGATTTGTTGTACCCTTAGGACTCAATCCCCATCCTTCATTTCGCTTTTTAGCCATTCGTTCATCTCCGCCACTACCTCGCCGGAGCTTGCTCCGACGAGCTCCTTTTTCACCGTTCCCAACCTATTCCACCCCACAGCGGGGTCGCGGCAATTTGCCCACGACTCCCTTCACTCTTTTTTGCAGGTCTGACGCCATTAATCACACCTAGAGCTCATTTTGGTGCGGGTCGAGGCTCCTGGAGCTCGTCAGCTCTGCCGCCCTCACGCGCGTCCTTTGGTCGATGCCGGAGCTTTTTGGAGCAACCAGCATGAAGGGGACCGCGTCTGAATCAGTCTCGGCCATTTTGGAGCACAAAGCAGTGTCGAAAGAGGCTAATCGGGCATGGGGAAGGTCGCCTCACCGGCGGTTCTTCCCTGTTCATCCATCGCCGCTCTCCGTCGTCGGATCTAGGCCGAGTCCTAGACACTTCTGCAGTCGTTCGATCGTCCAGGTGGGTGGGTATTTTGCACTTCTTACCCTGACCAGTTTTGTATTTAAAAATAAAGACCTCATCTTTCATCTGTTGTTATTTTTTAGTTTGTAATTTTGCAAAAAACATCCCTGTAGTTCAATTATTTGCAAATGGGTCCCCGACCACGTCACCTCACGTGACTTGCGCACGTGAGGTGTGGATATTTTGCGCGGGGACCCCTGGTTGTTTTGGTTATTAACATTTGCCCCTGAAACTTTTTAATTAAGTTATTATATTTTTGGATAATTTGCAAAGCAGCCCCCAAGTTTTGGAAAATTATGTATAGATCCTTGCTAGGCATGTGTCAGTCACGTGCAGGTTTGGTCTTTTTGCAGTGATAACCCTGCATTTTAGGTGATTGGTAATTGGTCCAGAAATATTTTTAGTGTGTTATAATTTTCTGGGATATTTGCACGCATTCCCTTAGACTTTTGCATATTTACAGAAATACCCCTGCTAGTGTGTATTTTCTTTTTGTTTCTAGTAATTATTTCATGCATCTATAAAATCCTAAAAATTCCCAAAAAAATACATTTTGTTTATTTATGCATGTTTAACTTCCAGACCAAAAACCACTAAAAATATAAAAGAAAACTCCTAAAAATAGAAAACTCTAAAAACCTTTATAAAAATATAAAAAATTCATAAAAAATCACAAAAATATAATCTCTATTTCTGAATTTTATCTATTTAAATATCTTTATTTTGAAATTAATTTGGAGAATTTTGGTTACTATTTGATGTTTTTATCTCCAATTTAATTTCAATTTTATATTTTATTCCCTATTTTTAGTATTTTGGACTTTAAAAATACCAAAAAAAAAGCAAAAATATAGAAAAATCACAAAAACATTAGAAAATTATAAAAAGCACACAATTATTTTACTTTCGGAATTTTAGATATTTTTACCTAATTTTATCTCTCTTACCTCTCTTGTACATATATATCCTTTATATTACTTTATATATAAATTAAAAGAAAGAGAAAATATAAAAATATAAAACATAAAAAGAAAAATACAAAATTAGAAAATTAAAAACCAAAATATAAAAATTTAAATTAGAAAATATATAAAATTAAATTCCCACAAAAATAGCATATATAGACAAATTATCACATTCACTTTTGTGCATTGATTTGCGTCGATCTACATGTTTGCTTCATGTATTCGACACTCTACACTACTTGCATTGTACACATCTTTTATAGAGTAATAATATTTTTAACTTCGCACCGCTTTTCATTGTTTGATTTACTTATTGTGGGTTAATTGTTGTTTGAATTGGGGTTTCTTGCAGGTCGCCACAGCGACTGCATCTCCGCCTTGTGTGAGACGTATTTTAGACCCGCGAAAATTCTTGTTCAACACCTTGTCACATCCCAATAATATGAGAAACTGTAACTCCGATAAAGAGAAGTGGGAACACATTCCTCCTTACAAGTCCAACTTACATTTCCCAATTCGGTCTTTAACACCTGAGCCCACCCCCCAAGGTGATGTTGACCCGTTGTTAAATGAACCAACCATCAACAGGAATAAAACTCACTATGCGCAAACCAATATGGCCTCAATAATATGAGGATCCCATATTGAGGTCAATACGCATACGTCATTACTCTTTCGAGAAGCAAAGAGTTCGATCCAAATGGCTTGTATGCATAATCTGTCACTTCAGATAGGCGTCTCCCACATACGGTCTCTGGCGATGGAACCCTTTGCCTTGACGGGAGACCATGGATGTCACTTATGTGATCCTAAACCTCATATTCAAATTATAATTATTTATCATGAATCACATTCATATAATTAATTCTTCCAAGGGAAATACACATCTATTCATAATAGAGTGTCTTTAATAGGATATAATTAATGTAATCATATTAAATCAATTGTCAATCCAGTTCAATCAACAAACTTGATTGTTACTTGAATAGATGGTATAATCTCAAAGTACGTATTATTAGAATTTTAATAAATAGAAAAATGCATCGTGATCTCTCCTGCATTATCCCATCCCTACCCGTTGTCATGGCCAGTACCGACGGGAGTGGGATAGACACGGTGCAACCTGCTAGCCCAACGCTCCCCGACTAGACACCATATCCACCTCGAGAAAGGATAATGCCAAATTGACCATTATGTACTTGAGATGATAATCAATTTTTCAACCGAAGTTATACCATATAGTAATAACTAAAAATATTTTAATTATAAGGAAATTTGCTAAACAAATTCCCAATCCTATTCAAGTAAGTCTGTTTGTTGGGAAAGATGATTGTGTAACCAATTGTGATCTAGATCATATCTAATCAATTATTGGATAAGGCAATGTCATTTAAGGAAATAGCTATCAATCAAATATTTCTCAAATATTTATACATAATATTTTAGGAAATTAACCATTAATTTCACTAATTGGCAACCACATGATTCTTGACTAGGAATGTAATTTCCAGCAGTGACCCCCACTTACTAAAATTAACATATCTCAATCAAATTAAATCCAAATTACACAAAAATAAGTTTCCAAAGTTTGCTAACTTGATTTATAATAGAACTCAAGTGATGTGCACGTATTTCTAGGCATTTCAAAATAGTAATTAACTCCTTAATTATGTCAAGATTCGCAGTCCCTGAAACAGTGGATACATGTTCATTAAAATGATCATATCTTGAGCAAACGGAATCCAAATTATGCAAATCAAATACCATGATTTCCTTATTTAACGAGAAACAAAATACAGATTATTTCTTGTTTAAACATTTTAAATAGAGCTGAAATTATTCACTAAACAGAGATGTGAAAATGAAATGTGATAAAACTTCCGCAAACCCTAACGAACCCAAGTCTTCCTAGGTTTATGGATCGTATCCAAAACCTCCGACCTAAGGCTTTCATACCACTTGAAGGTTATGGAATAATCCTCAAGCGCATCACAGAAGCGTGAGGATCGTATCGTATACGATCAAGAACGACTAGTCGCACTAGTTGTTTGATGCAGCAGAATTTAAAAAATTTTCATGCGATGAAACCACATGATCCAAGAATGCTTCTCAGATCATTTCATCTAAACCAGATAATGTATAAAGGAATACTCTTGTAGTGTGGTTGCGATCAAGCCTCTAAGAGAAGAGACCTCCTGTCTCAAGTCCGATCTTTGGAGGAGACGCTTGCGAGCGCGGGGATGAGTCGCGTGCTTCTCATAATCCAAGATGTCGATCCAAGCAGGAGAACTCCTGATCTCGTCGCACAAGATCGTACATATTCTTTGCGAGCGAGGTGCACCAAAGAAGATGGACAATCAAGGGCAGCACAACGGCGAAGCGATGACAGTGCCTTCTTCGCTCTAGGGTTTAGGTGGATGGCCACCAAAGGAGAGAGAGGGAGAGAGGGCATGAGAATGAGAGAGAGGAGAGAGCTTGTTGTAAACTTAAGAAGAGCAATGGGGCCTCTTCTTATATAGGGTTTTGGGAGTCCATTGATCACAATCCATGGACTACAGAAAATCAATGGATGAGATTTACTTGTGCTTCTTTTAATGGTCAAGATTTTGTTGGAAAAACACAACAACAATTTTTTTAATTTAGATTAAAAATATAGGGGACCTTTCAAATGAGGTGGGGGCTTTCTGAAATTGTAAAGGCCACTGTGAATTTAGTAAAAACTCTGTAATAGTTTTGTAAAAGTATAAACTACACATTATAAAAAAATGAATTTTGTAAAATATAGCATCCAAATTTAAATTAACATTTCAACCAATATAATAATATTTTCAAAATTTTATTTCACTATACATGTTGTGTTAATATTTATTGTTATATGTATGAAACAAGAAATTGTAAAATATATTGGAAAGATGCCTAGATTGAGGGTGGCTCACCATATATATGGTGAGACCCTGCCTCATTTGAAGTTTCTCCTATATATTGACAAATATATATAATTTAATCCTAAAATTAAATCAATTAAATCTCAGAGATAATGGAAAGGAGGTATACCCCTTCCATATAGGAATAGTGGATGGCCACCCTTTCCTTGTAGGAATTAGTGGCCGTCCCCCTCTCCTATTAGGAAAGGGGGAATGTCAATGCAATCTCCAGGATTGCATGATTCCATCATTTCCCAATTTTTCTACAACAACAATTGTTGTAAATTATTCTACAAAATAATTCATAATCATTTTGTGAATATTGTAATCTTGCAATTGGAAATTTGTGAACCTTATTCACAACCTAAAATAAAAAGTGATTTATATTTTCAATTAGTCATCCAATGTGAATCCAATTCACACAAATAATTAATCAACAAATATAAATCATAATGAGCTCTCTCTAATACATTACAAATCACATTTGTAATAGATTAAGAATAATTTTATATTGCTATCCACATTATTATTATTCATAATAATTAAATCATATTTAATTATATTGGATCATCATTCTCATGCATTCAAATAATGTGAGTCAAATTCACATCATTCTTGATAATTAAATCACATTTATTTATCCATCTCTCAATGCTTAGATGTAATTCAACTATGGAATTATTCTTGAACTCTTTCAAGAATAATGCGCTTTCTCCGCAGATACTTAGAGATAAGGACATGGCGATTGTATGTTCCACGTATAGTGACTTGGATATTGAGAGGATATCTCAAATCTAGATCTCATGGACCTCTCATAGATGCTTGATTAAATCAAGACCGTAAATCTAATCTTCTCATTGCATCTGAATCTCATTCAGATCAATGTCCACACTTGGACCAAGATCAAATTACTTCTCTACTGAGAGGAGTCACTACAATCAACATGTTTCATCACTCCCTCGGAATGGAAGCATCATGGTTATACAATCGTTTATGATCACATCACTCTCGGGTATTCCTAGTAAGTGTACATCCTGCATACTGGAAGAACTATGATAAATCTGAAGATAAAGATCAATTTAACATTGTCATCTTCAAGATTTTATCAACAAGTTTCTCAATCTTGATCATTGGGAGTTGGTATCGATCATATGCTTTCACAAAGCATATATCATACCTACAAATTCTTGTCATGCTTCTAAAGCATGACGACCATGCATGGAATTTGATTGGTCCCAATACCTCATGAGTGAGCTCATCATGCCTTCCGGTTCACAAAAGAACCCGTATAATCCCTTTAAGAGATCGTATTACTCATATGCCCTCATATGCACACAGCTCGTCGGTGTATAGACCTTGGTTAGTTCATCAACCTATTGGTCTGCCAAATGTAAATACTTAGACATATAGTAACAAATTTGTCTCCGGTCAGAGGATGTGTGCCCATATCGTGACAGTATACGATATAGGACTTCGGTTATCTCGATCTCATTAAGTCAACCATTTGACCTAACTAATCCGATACCTCTGAAACTCTTTTCCCATGCAAAGGACTTGCATCAAGCGGTCAGTCAGATATCAACCTAATGAGAAAGGATTGCCATCTCCTACTCAGGCTAGAGATTATCTATTAACGATCATTTGATGGTTCTTGATGAGTCCTCTATCTAACTCCTTAGATATTCATCCAAGCACCAGCCTATATGATTCAATTATTGAATCAACAGTTGTATGATCATCAAGATGGCCATGGTACATAACCCTATTTATAAAGAGGGACCTTATAGTGCATTCATTCATTCCATCTCAGAAAGGGGCTGAAAAAGAATCGATAACTTTTATTTATAAATCAAACATTACAATAGCATTTATTGTAGGAATAGTTCGCCTCGGGCTCAAATGGCTAACAATAATTTGGGATCATTATGAATTCCATGCAGGGTGGTCTTGTTTATGAAATAAGACACAAATTCGAGATATTAATGTATGTTGTTGGAAAGTATATGATTAATATTGTCGTCAAACTATCGAATGAGAAATCTATTGATATGTTCCGAGGAAATCAATCAAACTAGGGTTTGAACTTATGATATATGTTAAAGTCTTCTAGTATATAGGATGTATGAATATTAGGAATACTTATGGTTAAATCTATCTTAATAGATCATCTACTATGACACTTCCATTCCGAGGGAATGATGAAAACGGATGGATTTTAATAGCTCCATTTCTTAGCTTAATGGTTTGAGAGTTAATTTGATTAAGTCGCATCTCATTTTGAATCCAATATCCAATTCCAACTTCAATGTCCAAATGTTGTAAGGAGAAATTGTGATGGAAATGGAAATAAACATACTCCTTGAGCTCATTTATAAACTCCAAATGGTTTGAACTTTGATTAGAAATGGTCAACGAAGCTAGATTATACTCACTGATTCTTTCTCCAGCTCATGGAGGATGTGATGCATTTCGCTAAGCTTACTTAGAATGTTAATTATTACAGCTTGAGCTTAACATTTGTAATTGATGTAATTTCTCTGAAAATGATATAAACCATGAAATTGGATAGATATCCAGGTTTCAAGTCACTATATGTAAATAATATGATCTCCCCGAAAAATATCTCCAAGTATCCGAGATTTATGCTCGTGAGTCTTAGTTAGATTAGGACTCATGCATAATGATATCTATAATGTGATAATACTTATTATTATCATGAATATAATATCAGAGTTTTGTGGATATGATCCACATCATATATATTTAATTAATATGAATATTGATTTATAATAATTAATATATATTTATATCTGAATATAATTCATATATTATTTCAGGGCCTAAATGTGAATTGGATTCACATTGGAAATTAAATGTAAATAGAATTTACATTTTGTTGTGAGGTAACTCTCATAAATTTCCCAAATATGATTTTAAATAATTATCATGAAGGTAAAGCAACAATCAATTGGGACAACAATTAGGATAAGGTGGTTGTCTACCATAAGTCCTAATTTGATTATGACTCTCCTGATTTTTGTTTTAATTTTGTTGTTTATTCTTGATGATAATTGAGAGGCAACTTATCTCTCATTCCTAACTAAGACTATGATATGATCTAACCCTTGGTTATTCATCCAAAGGCCATCATCATAGTAGTGCCCCTTTAAAGTAAGACCCTAAGGGGTGTCTACCATGAGTATAAAAGAGAGGGCATGCCTCTCGCTTGAAAACACATGAAATAGATGAAAGCCTTTACCTTCTAAGTAGCCTTGATAATTGAGAGAGGAGTTTAGAGAGTAGAAGACTCTCTAATACGCGTCCTCCCATATTTTTCTATAACCCTACATGTATGTCATCAAGCATGCATCTTCTCTTCATAGGTGTGGCCCTGCAAGAGATAAGATCATCTTCTTTGTCGTGCTTCACTTATGTGCGAAAGGACTTGATTTCGTGAGATCAATTAGAATCTTGAGATCTTCTTGGTCTTATCCTTGGGTGGACAACATCATGAAGAAGTAGATATCAAAGTTTGTGGGAAGCAATGTGACTCATCATTGTTCCTATGAGAGAAGAGTCCTCGGACCGAACTTCATTCGGGAGGTCTTGCTTTAGAGATTCATGCTTCAATAGGTAACCATGATCTCTTCCTAATATTCATTAGAATGTTCAAAATCATGTTTGAAACTTATTTCCTCGAATATATAGTTTCACTTTGCATAAATTTTTTTGTTTTGTATATGCAAACTGTTTGTTATCTTTTCCACGTTTCTATGATGCGAAGTTCATAATAGGTTTATTTAATTCCTTCAGAGAGACTATAATATGATAATATATGTCCTAAGAGTTCCCTATTTGGTTGTAATATGTGCAATTAGAGTAAGGACAACCACTTCCTATACTATGGACACCACATTCTCTTTTGCAAGATGCTGCCTTAGTAGAGGAGGTATGAGTAGCAAAACTAAGAGGCATCTTGAGTGTGCTCAGATGATTGTAAGCCTACTCCGTAGGAGGGATAGAAGCACCTGTGAGAAGCTAGTCGTGGATGACATCATACTTAGGATAAATAGTTGTAAGAAAAACACTGACCATGGTGGTGTTCCTGTAGATCGTATGCTAGTCAGGACTAGCACTCAGGGGAATGTAGCTATAAAGCTTCTTGAACATGTTTCATATTAAAAGAGAATGTGTGGAGAGGGTAACCACCCTACTTCGTATTAAAGATGTAATACTCGAGCTGAATAATCTTTTTCTTTTTCTTTGCTTGAGAATGTGTGGTGGCAAGAATATCTCACATCATCTTTGTTGTGGGTTGACGTAGAATGTCGTTGGCTATCCTCTGTTGTATAGTGTTAGAGAGCCAAGTATGTGACCCATGCATTGTCCAGCTTCCCTGGAGAGTTTTCTTCAGTCTTGTCAGCCAGCTTGAGGTTCTTTAGGATGTACTCTTTATTGTTGCTCTTCATAAATTTCATGAACTGCATCACCCATAGTTCATTGTTGGTCCCATCCATCTTGAAGATGAGTCACGAAACTTTTGACTGCCTCGGAATATGGCGATAGAGGCATATCAACCTTGTCTTCTTATCATGACGAATAAAGAGACTAGGAAGGACATGACCAGATTATATGATGGTCTATTTTTTCTACATGACCATATAGGAAATATGTTGTATGTGTAGACTTAGAACACAATCTTTTTTCCATCAACCTTGTCGGTGTTCTAGGATAGAAGGATTGGATTTATAGTTAAAATCGATCCGAATTGCCCCAAGATCAGTTGAAATCGATCCGAACTTCCCCAAGATTAATGCGAGAGAGGACTCATATAGGACTCAGGGTGGCTCTATATGCACAGAAGCGTTGTTGGGCACCAACACTTGCTAGCATGCTTCATGATACATACACGATGTTGCGTTAGAGCACCATTAAGGCCTCATGATGGTGCTAGGACATGTTGGCATTTTCATGGTGTGTGGGTGAAGGGATGAGGGCCAGGTCCTCATGCATCATAGAAGCGTGGAGATCACATCAAAATTAATCTAGGTCAACTAGTCACACTAATTGACATGGTAGTGGAAAAATAAGAATTTATAGACGAAACCACATGGCTCGGGAAACTGTCATGTTCCATTTCATCAAGATCACACAAGTTTAGGCTTACCTCTTGAAGCGTGATTGTGATCCCGAAGTCTCTAAGTGAAGAGGCCTCCTGACTCAAGTCCGATCAAACGAGAGTGTACTTACGGTCATGCTGATGGGGTACGTGCTTCCCGCAATCCCGAGTGATAATCAGAGCGTGGAACCTCCTATTTTTGTCTCACGAAATATGTTGTATTCTTCACGAGCATGAGGCATCGAATAAGATCAAGTTCCTCGAGCAATTGGTCTGACAGCACACCAGCAACATGACGACAATCGTGATCTCCACCAACCTAGGGCAAAGGGACATCCTAAGTTTGTGAAGGGAGATGGCAATGACGTGTGGAGAGAATGAGAGAGAGAGAGAGAGTGTGTGTGTGTGTGTGTGTGTGTGTGTGTGTGTGTGAGAGTTTTATTTACGCAACAATTGCATTTATGTGTTATGTTCTTTTAGAGGGCTAAGGTTAGTCTCTCTTTTATAACAAATTGGAAGTTCATGAATCCCAATCCTTATGCTCTTAAAAATCAATGGTTGAGATTAATTTGTGCTTCTTCTAAGTCACAAAATATTAAAGAAATAAGTTCAAAATAATTTCTAAAATTATTTCTTTAATTAAATCAACTAATCAACTATTAACATTTGGGTAATGGTTACCTCCATTCACTTTCCTTTTTTGGGGTGGATGGCCACCATAGTGTCACAACCATGGGCGTCCACTCTCAAAGAGGAGTGGAAGGAGTCAATTCCATTTTTTCCCAAAATTGTACTTTTATTAATTATTAATTTAACAATTGAGCAATCATCGAATAATTCCAAAATATTTGCGACAATTGTAATTAGACCATTGACTATAAAGTATTATATCCTTCTATGTAAATCATATTTACATTAAATTTTATAATATGAATCCAATTCACATTAACTTATAAATTATGAATCTCCTTCACAATTAACTCTTTCCATGATATTGTGGATCACATCCACATTATCCATGATTATTGTGGATAGTATTATCCACATTAATCACATTCTTGATGATTAAATCCAATTTAATTATCCAAAATATCTTTCTACACATGTCTAAATAATGTGAATCATATCCACATTATTTGTGATAATTAAATCTTATTAAATTATCCAAATTTCTAATTCTCAGATAATATTGCTCATGGAATAATTCTCGAACTGTTTCAAGATTATGTGTCTTCTCCTCAAATACTTGGAGATAAGGTCATGTGATTTCATATGTCATGTATAGTGACTTGGATAGTGAGATTTAATCTCATATCCAGATCTAGAAGACCACTCAGAAGTTGATGAATCTCGCATTCATCATGCTAAAATTCATTAATTAAAACCCTGGCTTAAGGAAATCACTAAAATTCATCAATAATTCTTTCATCTTATCCTGTATATATATTGTGTATACTAAACCTATAATTACTTGTATTTAAGTGCTATTATTTACTCTGTAATTTATTTATTACCAAAATCCCATAAAAATCAAGTTGAACAACTGTCTACAATATTACTATCCCTTAAAAAGACTAAAAATACAAAAAACAATTCAAAACTCAAAAGCAAGTACTTTTACCCCCCTTAAAAATGCCCCCAAAAATACTTTTTTTTTATAAATAACCTCTTTTGGCTTTTCTCTAACATGAAACTTGTATATCTCATCGAGACGAACAACTTTCATGTTTTGACCTTTTCTTAATTTTGCCTCTAACTATTTCTTTTGTGTTTTTCTTTGTAATTACATTTTTGAATTTTCTGATTGGGTCAAGTGGTGCCCTCTGGGCTGCCCACGTGGCACGTCCCCCATCCGCCACCCGGCGCTCTCTTGGACCGTCAGATCTCCTTCATCCCGCCTCCATCTCGACCGTTCATCCGTCGCTCGCTCCCAGCCATAGGATCTGATCTCAGACCAGATCCTGGCCGCTCTTCTCTGCCTTTCTCTCAATCGCTGATAAACCCAAAAATCAGTGGTCTTAAGTTCTACACAAGGCGGGAACTCAGTCTCTGATCGACCACACGAAATCCAGACTTAATCAACAATTAACCCACAATATCAATCAAACAATGAGAAGCAAATGTGGAGTTAAAATTTATTATAACTCTACAATAAGTGTGTATAGGTGCAAGTATGTGTATCGAACTCAGGGAGCAAGCAGGATAGACAAGGCAATAGTGCTCAAAAATGTGAAAGTGGTCAAATGCCTATAAGTGATATTTTTGGTAGGTTTTTCATTTTTAATTTTTTTAAATTTATAATTTTTTATTTTTGATTTCTAATTTTCTAATTTTATATATTATTTTTATATTTTATATTTTTTTATATTTTCTTTTTCAATAAAAGATAAAATGAAGTATATAAACAATATAAGAAAAGAGGGAGATAAGATATTTATAATATGGGTAAAATAGGCAAAAATCAGGAAATGCTGTATTTTTGGGCTTTTTATATTTTCTAATGTTTTTATGATTTTTATAGATTTTTCCAAATTTTTTTGGTATTTTTAAAGACTAAAATACTAAATATAGGGAATAAAATAAAAAGCTGAAACTAAAATGGAGAAATAAAATATCAAACAGTCACAGAAATTCTCCAAATTAATTTAGAAAAAAGATAATAAAATAAGAAAAATTCTGAGACAAAGATTATATTTTTAGGAATTTACAAGAATTTTTAATATTTTTATGAAGATTTTTGGGGGTTTATAATTTTTATGGGTTTTCTTTTGAAATTTTTTATGATTTTTGGATAGAAGTTAAAACACACTAAAATACACAAAATGTAATTTTTTTTAGAATTTTTCAGATGTTTTAGATATTTTTTGTATTTTTAATGCAAACAGTAACAAAAATGCTTGTTTTTTATTTTTATAAATACGTAAATGCAATAAAAATGCGAAATAAAAATATGGCGTTAAACTATAATGCAACAGAAGCTTATGTTATTTTTTTAGTAATTTTTCGAGTTAAAATAATGTATAAAATAAATGCAAATGTCCAAGCAAAAATACTGTACTAGTAAGGGCATAAATGTAAATACACCGAAGTCCAAGGGCCCACTTGCAATTTTTCCAAAATTATATAACATTAAACTCAACTTTCTGGACTAAATATAAATACCCAAACCCGGAGGGGGTTCCCTGCAAAATTGCCAAACTCACGTGCGCTAGGCACGTGACCTAGCAGGGGTATTTTTGCAATTTTACAACTCTCCAGGGGCGAACATGTAATTTTACCAAAAATATTGCAACTTAAATGGAAAGTTTCTGGACAGAACTAAAATAAACAAACCCCAGGGGGTCCACTTCAAAATACCCACCACCCCACATGCACGGGTCACGTGAGGTGACGTGGACTAGACCTAAATGCAAATAATGAAAGTACGGGGGCCAAAATGCAAATATTAGAGAAATATTTAAACTACGCCTGGAAGTTTAAGGACTAAAAAAATGTACAAAATGGATGGGTTGAAAGTGCAAAATACCCAACATGTGCGCGATCGAATGGCGGAGAGCCGCTCACTTATCCATGTGGCGCGCGCACAACGCGCGATGACGGTTCGGCGATGAGCGGCCCGGATCAGATCTGGCGAGGAGATCGACGGTCGACGCGGGCCTAGATCGGATGGTTGCTGATCGAACTGGAGTGATCCTCTGATCGGACGGCAGAGAAGCGAGGTGGAAGAACAGGGAAGAACGTCGGCGAGGCGAACTTCCCCGAGCTCGATCTCGGGTCTCCGGCGGTCTGTAAGCGTGCAAAATGGCGTGGGTGCTCCTGGAAGGTCAAGCTGGGTGCTGGAGGAACCAGGTTCGTCGGAGGAGCGTTGTGATGCTGGCGCGAAGGCGGCGGAGCTTGGAGCTCCAGGTATCTCCAACGAAGTACACGATGGTCCCCAGGTGCTTTGAATGCGCTTTGACCTGCAAAAAGGGGTAAGATGGTCTAGGGAAAACTACCTGGACCCCGTGGAGGTGCGAAGGTGGTCGGATGAAGGCGGAGAGGCATCTTGGATTCTCGGCCGGAGGTGCGCTCCGGCGAGGGGGTGCGATTGGGTGATTCAGTGAACGGAACTCGAAGATCTAAGGGGGGAAATGATCCTAGAACTACAGGGAATAAAAAGAAGCAAAAAGGAAAGGGGAAAGGGGTATACCTCGATGGTCGAAGACCAGAGGAGGAAACCTCAACGACGAGGTATGCCGGAGGTGATGGAGACCGCCCTGGTCCACGCTGCGACTCGCCGACGGGCCCTGGAGATAGCCTGTCACTCTAGCTCGCTTGAGCACTCGAAGGGAGGGGCAAATTTCGGTCCGAAGGGGTTCAAAATGGAGCTCGAAGATGGCGGGTCCTTATGTACAGGTGACGGTGACGTGATTTTGGGAGCAAGAGCACGCGCGCATGATGAAGATATGACGTGATCCGGATGCATGGCATGGCCCAGTGGTGATCGGGGAAGAATTTCCAAGAAGAGGTCGAAGCCGGAAGACGCAGGGATTTGGCTTGAAAAATGCGCGAAATCGGGCAAAAATCTTGGGTGTCAGAAGCTGGCAGGCCTCGATCAGGGAGTTGACCGAGGTCAACCATCGACCAGCGCTGGTTCGTCCACGTGGACCAATCCGAAAAATGCTGGTCAAAATTATTTGAAAATTCAAAATAAAATTGTAAATGAACTTATTAATTTTAGGTTATAAAAAAAATATTCCTTATTTTATAAAGAATTTTATGCTGATTTTTATTTATTTTTATGAGGTATAGAATTATAAGTTACCTTTTATGTCCTATATAGGTATATTCTTCTACATATTTTAATATTTTTTTTATTTTGTATATTTAATTTTATTTATTTTGTTTAATATTTTATAAATTTATAAAATATTGTTATACACGTAAATATATTTTTATTTGATTTTTCTGATGTATTTTGTACACTTAATAAAATATAAGTATTAATTCCATAGGTATATGTATAAGTATTATATCTAGATATGTTATATATACAAGTATTTTATTTTTAAATTTCCTTTAGGTTTTTATTCTGATTTTAATGACATATACTTTATAATAAATATTTACAAAATTATAAAAATATAAAATTATGAAAATAATGAATAAATAATAAAATGAATATTTTAATCTGTACAAGTATACAATAGGGGTCCAAAACTCAACTTTCAAACCGTAGCTCCACCAAATGCGAAACTACCTTCATTAAATAGATTATTTAAAATTATGTACAATTAAAAGTGATTTTGATTTGTTTCGAGCTTTTATTTGAGAGATACAGGTCTGGGAAGTTGGTGTTTTGGATTTTTATTCAGGTCATATCTTTTTATCTGTACATTATTTTTGAGTGAAATTAATTTGTATTTTTCTTTATTTAATTATCTACAACTTTCATGTATAAAGTTTCTTTATTTGGAGTATAAAAAGTGGAACCAAAAATAGGTCCCAGAATGAATAAAGAATGAACAAAATGAAAGGGAATTTTCTTGGTATTGTGGCCCTTATCTCCCCCTACTTTATTCCTTGTCAACCTATTCATTGACATGCCTAGGTCTCGGGGTTTCGGGTCATAAAATATTTACAATATTTTATTCTTTTTCTTTCCTTTTCTTTATTCTATATTTTTGGCTTTAAAAATTATATTTTATACCTATTTATACACACATGCATGGATGCTAAAATGTATGAATTAAGGGTATTTACATGCATTTGCCAGGGTTTTTGAGTCCAAAATGATAGAATAAAGATGATGAAATGTGGATTCATCATCCACCTATACTTTGCCTTTGCTAGTCCCTAGCAAACACTTATGCAATAAGTGCAGAAAAGAAAAACAAAGAAAAGAAGAAAAAGAAATTGGATTTAGTTTAATTATCAAACTTGTCTTCACAAAATCAAAGTTTGGAGCTTAAGTCGGACCTTAGAAATTTTAGTGTGGGCGGAACCTTAATGAGAACCAGATTTGAAATCCAACAGCTCTGATAATCCCAAAACTCTGCTCAAGTCTCCTCAATAGCCAGGTCAGAAATATCTCAACTCATACGCAAACCCTTACGACTATGAATCTGACTCGTACAATGTAAGTGATAGTGGTTCTCCCAACTAGAATGGCAAAGAAACTGACTTCTCCAGTATGACAACCCAATGATTCCCCAATCCAATAACTCCTTCCTCGAGGAGCGGGGTATTCCCTTCTAAGTTCAAGTGGCAACCAGCTCAAGAGGAGGGGTGAAGAGAAGAATGGACAGTAGCTAGTGTAGCTACATATCCTAGGATGCAAGACCAGTGCAGTCAAGTCATCCAGCTATAGGCTTACATGATATGACTTTGGAACTCAAGCTTGCTTATTGGCTATACAACATATTCATATACTGCAGGCATTTTATTTTTGCACAGGCCTGTCCATTTTTTTTAAATACTATTCACAGCAGCATTTACATAAGGAATTTTTCCTCTTGAAACAGTAGACTATCCCTCTTTTGAAGCTTTATCGCAACTCACACTCTCCTGTCTTTAGACTTCCTCATTACTGGACAGGTTGGGGTGCACTTCCCTCTCTAGAGGAGGACAAGTGTTTCCACTTGTGTGCATCTCATACCGGCAAATCCAATCCCCTCACCACTCCAACTGAGTTGAGCCATGTGAAAGGTGCAGGTGTCCAAGTTAGGTCATTATCAACAAGAGTCGTGCATGTGTTCCGAAATACTCTACTTAGGCAGTCAAGAATCCATTGAACCAAGTCTCGTGATCCTCAAAGAATTAAGTTAACTAGACCTGAAGTACCTCAAACCTAGTTCATATAAGGTTCTTGTTAGTAGGTAGATTTTAAGGTCCAATCAAGCTCCAATCTCCGGATTTTATTTAGACTTTTTCATCTATCAAACTCAATCCTAAAAATGCTCATGCTATGCAAATGCGATGCAGAATGCAGAAAATATTTTTGTGATGCAATTTTCAAGATTTTGAACTTTTTATGGATTTTCGAAAAGATGATGCGTATGCATCTTTTTTGTGTTTTTCAAGAGCTTTTTCAAATGTTAAGTACGTCCTAAGTATAGAAGATTGTCTACAAAGGGTGACACTTTTTCGGTAGATAAGGAAGACAGAAAAGGAAAAGAAGAAAAGAAGAAAAGAAGAAAGAGGTGAAAGTGAAAGAAGAGATCGTGAGTTTATACACACCACTCAGGAGTGATGAAATGGAATGACGAATGAACACTCGGCTCGTCCACCCCCTATACTTAGGACAAAGTACGTCCTATGCAAGGCAAACACGAGAATGGGTGGATGAGCAATACGGTGGAGGGAGACAGAGATGAACGAAAGCGGATGTACAACAGAGATGGATGTACACATGATCAAGAAGGTAGAAAGCGAACCTTCTTGCAGGACCGCTGAGGGATAGATCTAGTGTGGTGCAGGTAGACATCAGGGTCGACAATGGATGGAAGCCGATCAGGGTCGACAGAGTGAAGGCCCTCAGTGGAGTCAAATCGAAAAGGCACGAACTGGTCAATGGAAGTAGTATGGCTAGGTTCGCCCTTGGTGGTCCTATGGTGAGAAGGTGCAGACGGGCGAGTGGAAGAATTACAACTAGGTCTGGCCTTGGGGGTCTCGCTGATATCAAAATGGAATGGGACAAACTCATCATCATCGGAAGAAGTGTAATCGGAGTCGTCCTGCAAGGTGTCGTCCAGGTCAAAACCAAAAGGAACGAAATCATCAGTGGAAGAAGTCGAACTCTGTTCGTCCTCAAGGGTCTCACCCGGATCATCTTTTCCATCAAAAGGCCTGAATTTCTGAAAATAAACGCTAAGATCATAACTGGCCTCAATCATCATCACTTTTGAGTGACCAGGAACGGACTTATCAGTGGAAGTAGCCAAACCAGGTCTGTTCTGTCTAGTCTTAGTGTCTACCCTCCACTCTATGGTATCAAGCACGTAAATCTCACGGATTTCATCAACACCTCGCCACACACTAGAAGGAGGAAACTTCGAGGTCCATGCTTTTTGAGTCTTCCCACTTTCGGAGGATTCCTCGGGTCTCATCAGCGGTCAGTAGGCAAACATCTCTAATATCATCACATCGGTCATAGGCCTCAGAGTCAACTAGAATCGGTGAAGGTGCATCAGGTGCAGGTCTCTGCTCGGTAGTGGATGCGGTGGTGGTCACTTTGCTCTCATCAACAGGACAAAAGCGAATCTCTCCTGATCCATAGTCAATAACGACCCTCGCAGAGGCGAGGAATGGTCGCCCCAGGATGATTGGACAGGGCTCCCCTGTGGAGGTCTCCATGGGCAATACGACAAAATCAACATTGTAGCTTGTGTCCTGAATCAAAATGACGGCGTTTTCAAGGATACCCTTCAGTCTTTTGATAGATCCATCAGCAAACTGAACGATCATCCTCATTTTTTTGAGAGGCCCTAAATGAAGAGACTGTACCAGCGAGAAGGGTAATATGCTAATCGAAGCACCACCGCCCAGGAGAGTGTGATCACAGGTATGGTCAGAGATGGTATAGGTGATGAAAGGGGAAGTTGTGTTCTTCTTTCTAGGCATGGGACGGTGTGTGATGGCGTGGGCAGTGGCATGGTCAAGATATGACGCTCAGATCTGCTCCTCTGCTTTCTCTTCTTGGGAAGAGGAGCAGATAAATCAGTCATGGCCTGCTGAAGTGGGGCACGTATAATCTCATGAATAGTGGCCACCATTTCGGGTTCAGACAACATTTTTTGAATTTTTGGACCTCCTCCATACAAGGGAGGAAGTCAGAATCAGCATATACATGAGGCATGCCAAGAGCAGTCTGTACAGCGGCATCCTCGGGGTCAAAGGTGGGATAGGGTGTGAAAGGCCGTGTGGTCAAATGATATGGCCAGTGGGCCCCCTCCTCAAAATATGAATCGATCACGTGTCTCCCGAACTCTTTTTGGATTTTTAAATTTTTTTATTTTTTGTATTTTTGGTGATTGCAAGCTCCCATGATCACCCACAAGGAAATCTATAACCTCGACGAATGGAGCATTAATCTGGTTTTTCCTCAAGATAGCAAGATCATCATTCATTGAATTAATGTGCTCTATCATCCGGTTCAAGACAACACTCATGGAGATCGAGGTAGGTGACTCCAATAGGTCAGTCTCAGGTGGATGCGAAGGTGGAGGTGGATAATATACAGGTGGAGGTGGATAATATACATGTGAGGGTAGAGGTGGGTAGAAATCCAAATCCTGATACTGTGGCTGAGGCGGGTATGTACAAAAATCAGAAAAAATAGGAGGAGGGTCCTCCTGATGAAAGGGAGGTGGACTGACTGGAGTGAACGAGGGATCTGCAAAGTTGGGATAAAATACGCTCTAGGGGTCCATCTCGCAAACAAAAGGAAACTGATTTGGGAGAGCACGAATGTCAAGTCAAGAGAAGGTGAGAAAAAGGCACAAATGCGCAGGGGAGATCTAGAATACACACGAACAATCACAAGTAAACTCACACAATACAAACCCTCAATTCACCTACTCAACTCGATAGAGACCGCAAAGAGCGGTTTTGTTATCTTATATGTTTTAGAGTTAGGTGAGAATTCAAAAAGTTGTGCAAACACTTAGGGGTTGAATGGGATTTGGGCACTAACCTTAGTGTGTGCGCGAGCAATGTAAAACGAAGACAATGAGGGGATTACTCGCCCCAAGACAATATTTTTCTTTTTGATCTTTTTTTAGGGTCAAGTAATATTAGCAGTCCCAATTTTATTTGTTATCACTTTTTTGGATTTTTAATAAGAAATGCACGCTCCTAACGAGTAATCGATTCCTTTAAGCACCTAGGTGATCAAAATCAGAGGTAGAGGAGCAGGAAAGCAATGCAAGCGAAAAACAATGATGAATGCTAAAGCGTAAATGCTCACCTTGCCTCCAGCACTCTACATGCAAGGATGCTCAGCAGAATTGAAACCTATCTATATGCAGATGCAACCGATGAAATCGTCCTAAGATGAGAAGCTGCTTTTAGCGTGAAGCACAGTTTCAAAATTTGACTGGATCCAACACGCACTATAGGCACATGCAAAGGTAATTAATGTGTTTGGACCTAATACTATCGACAAGCAACTCCTACAACTAAGGGCTCAATCACACAAAAGAAAGAAAACAAAACCGGAAAACAAATAAAAAAATGCGAAGGAAAACGCGAGAAAACCGCGGTGAGCCTCCAAGTGAACAATCACTTGGAAATTAGGCCCGAGTGTCCAAGTCCTGAGTACTTGTATTATTACAAATTAAAGTCTCTCTCTCTCTCTCACTTAAAATTACAAAATAAATATAGAAAATAAATGCAACAACTAAGGTGGAGCTCGGTCTTCAAAATTCTCTCTACGTCTCCTTCGGTGCTAGGATGGCAGATGCCGGCTTCACGTGGGTGCCCAGGCGCCTAGGGTGGAGCGCCTCCCTCGATCCGCGGTACCTCACACGAAATCAACAAAAAAGGAGGTTAGACTGCTCAACAGATATATCAAAAATAAGGAAAATAAAATAAGCAAAAATAAAAGTCGCAAAAATAGACAAACAATCACAAGCACAAACAAAGATCTGAACTAAGCGTTGTTGCTCCCCGGCAACGGCACAATTTTATAAACCCAAAAACCAGTGGTCTTAAGTTCCACACAAGGCGGGAACTCCGTCGCTGAATCAGCCACACGAAATCCGGACTTAATCAACAATTAACCCACAATATCAATCAAGCAATGAGAAGCAAATGTAGAGTTAGAATTTATTATAACTCTACAATAAGTGTATATAGGTGCAAGTATGTGTAGAGTGTCGAACTCAGGGAGCAAGCAGGATAGACAAGGCAATAGTGCTAAAAAATGTGAAAGTGGTCAAATGCCAACAAGTGCTATTTTTGGTGGGTTTTAATTTTTATTTTTTAAATTTATATTTTTGTATTTTGATTTCTAATTTTCTAATTTTATATTTTCTTTTTATATTTTATATTTTTTTATATTTTCTTTTTCAATAAAAGATAAAATGAAGTATATAAACAATATAGGAAAAGAGGGAGATAAGATATTTATAAAATGGGTAAAAATAGGCAAAAATCAGAAAATGATATATTTTTAGGCTTTTTATATTTTTCTAATGTTTTTGTGATTTTTATAGATTTTTCCTAATTTTTTTGGTATTTTTAAAGACTAAAATACTGAAAGCAGGGAATAAAATAAAAAGATGAAACCAAAATGGAGAAATAAAATATCAAACAGTCACAGAAATTCTCCAAATTAATTTTAAAAAAAGATAATAAAATAAGGAAAATTCCGAGACAAAGATTATATTTTTAGGATTTTCTGGAATTTTTAATGTTTTTATGAAGATTTTTGGGGTTTTACCATTTTTATGGGTTTTCTTTTGAAATTTTTAATGCTTTTTGGATAGAAGCTAAAACACACTAAAGTACACAAAATGTAATTTTTTAGAATTTTTCAGAGGGTTTTAATATTTTTTGGTATTTTTTAATGCAAACAGTAACAAAAATGCTTGTTTTTTATTTTTTTATAAATATGGAATGCAATAAAAATACGAAATAAAAATATGGCATTAAACTATAATGCAACAGAAGCTTATGTTATTTTTTGGTAATTTTTCGAGTTAAAATGATGCATGAAATAAATGCAAACTTCCAAGCAAAAATATTGTACTAGCAAGGGCATAAATGTAAATACACAAAAGTTCAAGGGCCCACTTGCAATTTTTCTAAAATTATATAACGTTAAACTCAACTTTCTGGACTAAATATAAATACCCTAACTCGGAGGGGGTTCCCTGCAAAATTGCCAAACTCACGCGCGCTAGGCACGTGACCTGGCAGGGGTATTTTTGCAATTTTACAACACTCTAGGGGCAAACATGCAATTTTACCAAAATATTACAACTTAAATGAAAAGTTTCTGGACTGAACATAAATAAACAAACCCTAGGAGGTCCACTGCAAAATACCCACCACCCCACGTGCAAGGGTCACGTGCGGTGACGTGGATTGGACCTAAATACAAATAATGAAAGTATGGGGGCCTAAATGCAAATATTATAGAAATATTTAAACTACACCTGAAAGTTTAAGGACTAAAAATAAAATGTACAAAATGGCTGGGTCGAAAGTGCAAAATACCCAATATGTGCGCGATCGAACGGCGGAGAGCCGCTTACTTATCCACGTGGCGCGCACACAACGCGCGATGACGGTTCGGCAATGAGCGGCCCGGATCAGATCTGGCGAGGAGATCGACGGTCGACATAGGCCTAGATCGGACAGCTGCTGATCGAATTGGAGTGGGCCTATGATCGGACGACGGAGAAGCGAGGTGGAAGAACAGGGAAGAACGCCAGCGAGGCGAACTTCCCCGAGCTCGATCTTGGGTCTCCGGCAGTCTGGAAGCATGCAAAATGGTCGGGGTGCTCCTGGGAGGTCAGGCTGGGTGCTGGAGGAACCAGGTTCGTTGGAGGAGCGTTGTGGTGCTGGCGCGAAGGCGGCGGAGCTTGGAGCTCCAGGTATCTCCGACGAAGTACGCAAAATGGTCCCCAGGTGCTTTGAATGCGCTTTGACCTGCAAAAAGGGGTAAGAGGGTCCAGGGCAAACTTCCTGGACCCCGCGGAGGTGCAAAGGTGGTCGGATGAAGGTGGAGAGGCGTCTTGGATTCTCGGCCGGAGGTGCGCTCCGGCGAGGGGGTGCGATTGGGCGATTAAGTGAACGGAACTCGAAGATCTAAGGGGGGAAATGATCCTAGAACTACAGGGAATAAAAAGAAGCAAAAAGGAAGGGGAAAAGGGGTATACCTCGATGGTCGGAGACCAGAGGAGGAAACCTCGACGGCGAGGTATGCCGGAGGTGATGGAGACCACCCTGGTCCACGCTGCGACTCGCCAACGGGCCCTAGAGATAGCTTGTCACTCTAGCTCGCTTGGGCACTCGAAGGGAGGGGCAAATTTCGGTCCGAAGGGGTTCAAAGCGGAGCTTGAAGATGGCGGGTCCTTATGTACAGGTAACGGTGACGTGATTTTGGGAGCAAGAGCACACGCGCATGATGAAGATATGGCGTGATCCGGAGCATGGCGTGGCTCAGTGGTGATCGGGGAAGAATTTCCAAGAAGAGGTCGAAGCCGGAAGACGCAGGGACTTGGCTTGAAAAATGCACGAAATCGGGCAAAAATCTTGGGAGTCAGAAGCTGGCAGGCCTCGATCAGGGAGTTGACCGAGGTCAACCAACGACCAGCGTTGGTTAATCCATGTGGACCAATCTGAAAATTGTTGGTCAAAATTATTTTAAAATTTGAAATAAAATAGTAAATGAATTTATTAATTTTAGGTTATAAAATACAAAATATTTCTTATTTTATAAAGAATTTTATGGTGATTTTTATTTATTTTTATGAGGTATAGAATTACAAGTTATCTTTTATGTCCTATATAGGTATATTCTTCTATATATTTTAATATTTTATTTTTATTTTGTATATTTATTTTTTTATTTTTTTATAAATTTATAAAATATTATTATACACTTAAATATATTTTTATTTGATTTTTTTGATGTATTTTGTGCACTTAATAAAATATAAGTATTAATTCCAGATGTATATGTATAGGTATTATACCTAGGTATGTTATTTATACAAGTATTTTATTTTTAAATTTCCTTTAGGTTTTTATTCTGATTTTAATGCAATATACATTATAAATAATGTTTACAAAATTATAAAAATATAAAATAATGAAAATAATGAATAAATAATAAAATAAATATTTTAATCTGTACAAGTATACAATAGGGTTCCAAAACTCAACTTTCAAACCATAGCTCCGCCAAATGCGAAACCACCTTCATTAAATAGATTATTTACAATTAAAGGTGATTTTGATGCGTTTCGAGCTTTTATTTGAGAGATACAGGTCTAGGAAGTTGGTATTTTGGATTCTTATTCAGGTCATATCTTTTTATCTGTACATTATTTTTGAGTGAAATTAATTTTGTATTTTTCTTTATTTAACTATCTACAACTTTCATGTATAAAGTTTCTTTATTTGGACTATAAAAAGTGGAACCAAAAATAGGTCCCAAAATGAATAAAGAATGAACAAAATGAAAGGGAATTTTCTTGGTATTGTGGCCCTTATCTCCCCCTACTTTATTCCTTGTCGACCTATTCATTGACATGCCTAGGTCTCGGGGTTTCGGGTCATAAAATATTTACAATATTTTATTCTTTTTCTTTTCTTTTCTTTATTCTATAATTCTGGCCGTAAAAACTATATTTTATACACTATTTATACACACATGCATGGATGCTAAAATGTATGAATTAAGGGTATTTACATGCATTTGCCAGGGTTTTTGAGGTCAAAATGATAGAATAAAGATGATGAAATGTGGATTCATCAACCGCCCGATTTTCCCATCATCCAACGGCTCTCATCACTCCACGTCGCCCCCGTTCCCATAGCCGCCCGATCGTGTCTCATCCTACACCTCCCATTCATCCACGTCGCCTCTTTTTCTCCCTCCGACAGATCTTCCCCATCTCCCAATATTATCCACTCCTTCGCACATGAACCTCAGTCGCTCAATCAAATCCTTGATCTGATAATGACCCTCCAACCGTGCAAGCACATGGGTTGTTGGATCGCTAGATCCAACGGCTCGCCAATCATCTCCTACCTCTGTTACCTTCCCCCTCCATGCGTTATGATCGCCGCACCCTTTCCATTTCCGCGCCACCTACCGACCTTCTCTTTGCTCCATAACGTCTCCTCCACAAAGTTCGATCCCCCGCCATATTCGTGCGACCACCATAACACCCCCTCCATTATTCTCCCACCATTAAACCATCATTCAAACACCCCCACCACATAACCGTCGGCAACCCCCCTCCTATAAAACCCCTCCTCCGCCGCACTTCACCGCCATCCACTACTTCGCAAGAGTTCCTCCTAGCTTCCCCCGCCCTTCGGTGACAGCGGAGGGCAGCCTTGTCGAGGCAACGATGGTCTCCACTCTCAGATGTGATCCATGGCCTTCCCGGCCATGTCGTGGCACCTCCGGTGTCCTCTGAGCTCCGTATACGATCGGGCATGCTGGGTGACAACCCCTGAGCTCCAATGGAGCTCGATCACAAGCCAATTCCTTCGCCAATCGCCTGGCTCCGGCCAGGTACCTGCCACCGCGTTTCTTCCCTTTTTATCCTAATTATCGCATCACTTCCATCACCTACCCTCCATTGATCATCACACCATCTCCGCAAGTTCACCCTCATTCTCGCGCACCCATTTCCTTCCTCCAGAACCCCCTCACACTCCACCCAACTCCTTCGTCGTCACGGTAGAGGACTCCCCTGAGCCGCCACCTTCTTCACCTCCGCCCGACTCCCATCTCACTCCATCTCACCCGCACTCACGTGCACTTGCTTCAGTTAGAAACTGACACATGCAGGAACCTTGATTGGCCGGAGTTTGCATCAGAGCGCCTTCACGCATTTCTTCTCCGGCGAAGCTTCATCGACTGTCATCTCCGACCAGCTCCGGAGCTTCGCAACACCTCCAGGACCTCCGCCAGACCTCTAGCAAACTTCCCCGATCTTCAGACTATCCTACGGAGCACGGCAGAGCAACCAGCAGGTCGCCGGAGCCCCACCTTCTCCGGTGGCCTACGGCGGAGAAGACAATACATGTGTCGTCCGATTATCTGGATCGGACGGCCATGATGAAGACACGTAGACAACCGGGCCTCAATCTGACCCAGCAGCTTCGGGTCCACCGAACCTCTTCCCGAGCCTGCACACGACGCCACGTGTCCCGAACCAGTTGGGAGTCCCGAGCCTACACGTGAGGGTTTGGGTATTTCACTGAGAAGGCCCTGAAACTTCTAGTATTTACATTTTGGTCCCCAGGCACATGCCTCACGTGCGTGCCTGAGTAATTTATAAGGCGGCCCACACAAGTTTTCATAATTACAAAAAGGTCCCTGTACGTATTGGAAAAATTATAAAGGACCCCTGCCGGTTTTTTATATTTACATTTAGGTCCCTTAAGTGACCTATTAGTAATATGTATATTTTTTATTTCTTGCATTTTATTTATAATTATGCCCTTGCATTGTTTTCTTCATAACTTGAGCATTGTAGGTCCAAATGGCATGATTTTAGTGTCGTTTTGATCCTTGTTTCTTCATCTACATCATGTGCCTCATCTGCCACCATTTTAAATGAAGTGAATGTTTTTGTTAGATGATGAACTTGCTCTACTTGTCCTCGCCTTGAATTGATGATTGTCCTTAATATTGTGCCCAAAATGACCCTAATTTCAATTCATATTCTGTTGTTTATTTGAGTGGTCTTTTTAGGGCATCTTTGTAATCCTTTATTCTGCTTGTAATTAATCTTTGCATTTCTCTCTCGCATCATTTTATAATTGCATAAAAAATCAACCAAAAAATGCATGCATCATATATTGCATTGTAAGCTGCATAATGCACCCCTTGCATCTGCATAAAGGCTTGTAATCAAGAAATAATTTACACTTGATCTTAATTGATCGAAATTTAATAAATAGATAGAGTAGCTTGTGTCCCTGTGTTCGACCTTGGTAGACTTGCCAAGTGAAAAAATTCCACAACATCCAAACATGTGTGGTTTTTGCTGAACTAAATTTGTCTCCTATACTACGACAATTTTAGATTATTAAAGCGGTAAATTTGACGTTCATCAAATGGCACCGTTGCCGGGACACAACTCACCTTTATTTATTTATTGAAGTTTAATTTAATTTTGTGTTGATTTTTTTAATTTCACATGTCTTCTTTTCATGCATTATTTTTGCATCATTCTGCTGATTAATTTCCTCTCTATTTTTCTAACATTTCTCTTTTGTGGCTGGGCCCATGAAGATCGAGGACGCTTGATCTCCATGGAGGTGTGGAGTTGGGAGCTCCCGCTGAAGAGGCCACAAAAGAATTGATGGAGGAATTTTAGGATCTTTTATCAGTCTGCCTACATCTGCATTTTGTAAAAAAAAATGTGTTGCATGTGCATTTTTAACAGTCCTCGTTAGAGGGCTTGATTCTGTAAAAAAAAGAAAGAAAAGAGAGTAGATCATTAAATGATCTACCCACCCCCACACACACACACTTGCACATATACACTCCCCCCCCCCCTTCTCCCTCCTCTCTGTATATTTACAATCTCTCTCTCTCTCTCTTTCTCTCTCTGTATATTTCATACCCCCCCCCCCCATCTGCATCCTAGCGATTTATAAAAATACAATCCCCCCACCTATCCATCTATCATTTCACTCTCTTTCTCCGAGAGGTAGGAATAGAGGGTTGAATCTAGTCGGGGCTCGCTCCCATTTATGAGGAGTTGGGGCGTCGGGTCCCCTCAGGGCCTTCCCTTCCCCCAACCCCATCACTGCGGCTATTTTCTAGAGCAGGAGGGTATGATGCTTTCTCTCAGTCCCGATGCGCCCCCCGCAACTATCCCTCACATTGTCTTCTTGTACTTAGGTCAATTTTTGACCTAAGTATAGGGGGGACCCTCCTCCTCAGTTCTGCTATATCACTCTATATTTTAATCGAGTGATGGCTTCCTATCACTTGTGCTATGAGGACATAGCAAACTTTAAGTATAGGGGATATATCGTATATTATTGTATATTTACTTTAGCCATAGCTCGTATTTTTAAAACTTATTGAAAATTCTTTTTCGGACTTGGTTTTAGTATTTCCTGTGAATTGAGTTTTGTAAAAATCCTGTAAAATTATTTTCTTAAAACTGAGGGATTAATTTGTGTAAATAACCCTTTTTCAAAAAAATCCATAAAAAATTGAAAAAAAATTAAAAAGCTTCTTTGAATTAGACTCTGACTACTAGCCTTAGTAGACACTTTCAGTGAGGGAACTTCGGTCTCCCTTAGCAGAGTGGGTGGTTTAGAGGACATTGTATATGGCTCCATCCTCAAGTAACACAGGTTCGTCTAACGGCCCGTACTTACACCCATACTGGCTGAGAGTAGATACTTTTATTCATTTGAGCATGGGCCAGTCATCATCTCTCCAAAGAATTAAAAAAATGAAAATTAAAATCCATAAAAAATCTGCAAAAGCCAAATATCACACAAAAATCACTAACAAAGGAGTTGGTGTATTCCTGACACACTCACATTCACTCAAGGCTTGAGGATTTTTGAGGACACTGGATTTTTGTGATCTAAAGAGTCTGAGTTAACATGACTTAGTCATTAGGGTTTTTAAGCTTAATTATCCAAACTTCCCTAGTTTGAAAGATTTGAGCGCTATATTTCATTTCTACCTTCAAAAGAATATGATCAGCACAATCACTTTCACAACTGCATGTTTGATGAGATGAGTTGAGTTATCACTTGAGGAACTAGGACTAGAGATTTGAGTTTAGACCCGATCTAATGATATTCTAGGATGGGATAAAGTTAATGAAGGCTTCAGAACACCTGAATGTCAGCAAAACCCTAGCTAGTATGTGAACAAGATTCATATGTTATCTTTTTGATATTTACCTATGTTCCAGGGAGTGATGAAACTTAATGATAATTGTTGATCAATGAGCGCCAACTTTTGGTAAAAGCAATGGAACTACCCAATAAAGAAAAGAAAATGTCAAAGAAAATCTCTATCATCCAAAGTCAAAATACAAAAAGAGCCTTCACCAATGGCGAGCGCTCCCAAACATTTTTAAAAGTGTCCACTTGGACCAAGCGCTAATTAGGACCAAGGAGTCGGGCTGACACCATAAAAGGGCTCTGCTTCGTAAGCGATACAAGTCTGGGTGTCGAAGGTATCTTAGATACACAAAAAAGACACAGCCCGGTGTACTCCCAGTAAAACAAGTGCAGACGACTCCAAATTCTCTTGACGGACACATTGATCAACAAGTTAAAATCCTACTTGTGTTGAGTAAACTTGAGAGGCCCCTTGTTCCAATGTGAGGGAGAGAAAAATAGACACAATCCTATGCCCCCCATCATCTGGCCATCCATCTACATTTCAAGTATGACGAACTAATGAGATGGTTGACTGAAGCAAGAATAGACTTATTCCCTAGTATTGAGGATGAGGTCTAGAGGAGAGTCTCTTGGATTGGAACTTCGAGTGATGTCTCAACTCGACTCTCATGAAATGCAGTACACTTAATGTCATATCATTATATTATATGTATAAAAGAGAGTCTGTTAATTAGAGAAGTTGGATTCCTTCTGACTAGAGCTTGGTTAAGTCCAGAATTTTAGGATCGCTTAAATTAAGGGTCTTCGAAAGATTGAGCCTTGAAATCTTCACTTGCACTGTCAGGAATTGATCTGACTCCGTCATTCTTTAGATTCTCAGGGACGAGCATGGGTTAAGTATAGGGGTATGATGAATCTCGCATTCATTATACTAAAATTCATTAACTAAACCCCTGGCTTAACGAAATCACTAAAATTCACCAATAATTCTTTCATTTTATCTTATATATATTGTGTATACTTAGCCTATAATTACTTGTATTTAAGTACTATGATTTACTCTGTAATTATTTTATTATCAAAATCCCATAAAAATCAAGTTGAACAACTGTCTATAATATCACTATCCCTTAAAAAGACTAAAAATACAAAAACAATTCAAAACTCAAAAGCATGTATTTTTACCCCCTAAAAACGCCCCCAAAAATACTTTTGTATAAACAACCTCTTTTGGCTTTTCGTCCAACATAAAACTTATAGATCTCATCGAGATGAACAGCTTTCATGTTTCGACCTTTTCCTAATTGTGCCTCTAACTATTTCTTTTTTATTTTTCTATGTATTTACATTTTCGAATTTTCTGATTGGGCCACGTGGCGCCCTCTGGGTCGCCCACGTGGCCCGTCCCCCCTCCGCCACCCAGCGCTCTCTTGGACCGTCGGATCTCCTTCATCCCACCTCCATCTCGATCGTTCATCCGTCGCTCACTCCCAGCCATAGGATCTGATCTCATATCAGATCCTAGCTGCTCTTCTCTGCCTTTCTCTCAACCGCCCGATTTTCCCATCATCCAACGGCTCTCATCACTCCACGTCGCCCTCGTTCCCATAGCCGCCCGATCGTGTCTCATCCTACTCCTCCCATTCATCCACGTCGCCTCTTTTTTCTCCCTCCGATGGATCTTCCCCATCTCCCAATATTATCCACTCCTTCACACATGAACCTCAGTCGCTCAATCAGATCCTTGATCTGATCATGACCCTCCAACCGCGCAAGCACCTGGGTCGTTGGATCGTAAGATCCAACGGCTCGCCAATCATCTCCTACCTCTGTTACCTTACCCCTCCAGGCATTATGATCACCGCACCCTTTCCATTTCCGCGCCACCTACCGACCTTCTCTTTGCTCCATAACATCTCCTCCACAAAGTTCGATCCCCCGCCATATTTGTGCGACCACCATAACACCCCCTCCATTATTCTCCCACCATTAAACCATCATTCAAACACCCCCACCACATAACCGTCGGCAACCCCCTCCTATAAAACCCCTCCTCTGCCGCACTTCACCGCCATCCACTACTTCGCAAGAGTTCCTCCTAGCTTCCCCCGCCCTTCGGTGACAGCGGAGGGCGGCCGTGTCGAGGCAACGATGGTCGCCACTCTCAGATGTGATCCATGGCCTTCCCGGCCATGTCGTGGCACCTCGGTGTCCGCTGAGCTCTGTATACGGTCGGGCATGCTGGGTGACGATCCCTGAGCTCCAATGGAGCTCGATCACAAGCCAATTCCTTCGCCAATCGCCTGGCTCCGGCCAGGTACCTGCCACCGCGTTTCTTCCCTTTTTATCCTAATTATCGCATCACTTCCATCACTCCTACCCTCCATTGATCATCCCACCATCTCCGCAAGTTCATCCTCATTCTCGCGCACCCATTTCCTTCCTCCAGAACCCCCTCGCACTCCACCCAACTCCTTCGTCATCACGGTAGAGGACTCCCTGAGCCGCCACCTCCTTCACCTCCGCCCGACTCCCATCTCACTCCACCTCACCCGCACTCACGTGCACTTGCTTCAGTTAGAAACTGACACATGCAGGAACCTTGATTGGCCGGAGTTTGCATCGGAGCGCCTTCACGCATTTCTTCTCCGGTGAAGCTTCATCGACCGTCATCTCCGACCAGCTCCGGAGCTTCGCAGCACCTCCAGGACCTCCAGCAGACCTCTAGCAAACTTCCCCCAATCTTCAGACTATCCTACGGAGCACGGCAGAGCAACTAGCAGGTCGCCGGAGCCCCACCATCTCCGATCGCCTACGGCGGAGAAGACAGTACATGTGTCGTCCGATTACCTGGATCGGACGGCCATGATGAAGACACATAGACAACCGTGCCTCAATCTGACCCAGCAGCTTCGGGTCTACCGAACCTCTCCCCGAGCCTGCACACGACGCCATGTGTCCCGAATCAGTTGGGAGTCCCGAGTCTACACGTGAGGGTTTGGGTATTTTACAGAGAAGGCCCTGAAACTTCTGGTATTTACATTTTGGTCCCCAGGCACATGCCTCACGTGCGTGCCTAAGTAATTTATAAGGTGGCCCACACAAGTTTTCATAATTACAAAAAGGTCCCTGTACGTATTGGAAAAATTATAAAGGACCCCTACCGGTTTCTGATATTTACATTTAGGTCCCTCCAGGGACCTATTAGTAATATGCATCTTTTTTATTTCTTGCATTTTCTTTATAAGTATGCCCTTGCATTGTTTTCTTCATAACTTGAGCATTGTAGGTCCAAATGGCATGATTTTAGTGTCGTTTTGATCCTTGTTTCTTCATCTACATCATAGCGCATTTAATTTTCTCATCTGCCACCATTTTAAATGAAGTGAATTTTTTTGTTAGATGATGAACTTGCTCTACTTGTCCTCGCCTTGAATTGATGATTGTCCTTAATATTGTGCCCAAAATGACCCTATTTCAATTCATATTCTGTTGTTTATTTAAGTGGTCTTTTTAGGGCATCTTTGTAATCCTTTATTCTACTTGTAATTAATCTTTGCATTTCTCTCTCGCATCATTTTATAATTGCATAAAAAATCAACCAAAAATTGCATGCATCATATATTGCATTGTAAGCTGCATAATGCACCCCTTGCATCTGCATAAAGGCCTGTAATCAAGAAATAATTTACACTTGATCTTAATTGATCGAAATTTAGAAAATAGATAGAGTAGCTCGTGTCCCTGTGTTCGACCTTGGTAGACTTGCCAAGTAAAAAGATTTCCACAACATCCAAACATGTGTGGTTTTTGCTGAACTAAATTTGTCTCCTATACTACGCCAAGTTTAGATTATTAAAGCGGTAAATTTGACGTTCATCAAATGGCACCGTTGCCGGGACACAACGCATCTTTATTTATTTATTGAAGTTTGATTTATTTTTGTGTTGATTTTTTTAATTTCACAGGTCTTCTTTTCATGCATTATTTTTGCATCATTCTGCTGATTAATTTCCTCTCTATTTTTCTAACATTTCTCTTTTGTGGCCGGGCCCATGAAGATCGAGGACGCTTGATCTCCATGGAGGCGTGGAGTTGGGAGCTCCCGTTGAAGAGGCCACAAAAGAATTGATGGAGGAATTTTAGGATCTTTTATCAGTCTGTCTGCATCTGCATTTTGTAAAAAAAATGTGTTGCATGTGCATTTTTAACAATCCTCGTTAGAGGGCTTGATTCTGTAAAAAAAAGAAAGAAAATAGAGTAGATCATTAAATGATCTACCCACCCCCCCACACACACTTGCACGTATACACTTCCCCCCCCCCTCCCTCCTCTCTGTATTTACAATCTCTCTCTCTCTTTCTCTCTCTGTATATTTCATACCCCCCCCATCTGCATCCTAGCGATTTATAAGAATACAATCCCCGCACCTATTAATCTATCATTTCTCTCTCTTTCTCCGAGAGGTAGGAATAGAGGGTTGAATCTAGTCGGGGGCTCGCTCCCATTTATGAGGAGTCGGGGCGTCGGGTCCCCTCAAGGCCTTCCCTTCCCCCAACCCCATCACTGCGGGCTATTTTCTAGAGCATGAGGGTATGCTGCTTTCTCTCAGTCCCGATGTGCCCCCCGCAACTATCCCTCGCATTGTCTTATTCTACTTAGGTCAATTTTTGACCTAAGTATAGGGGGGACCCTCCTCCTCAGTTCTGCTATATCACTCTATATTTTAATCGAGTGATGGCTTCCTATCACTTGTGCTATGAGGACATAACAAACTTTAAGTATAGGGGATATATCGTATATTATTGTATATTTACTTTAGCCATAGCTCGTATTTTTAAAACTTTTTGAAAATTCTTTTTCGGACTTGTTTTTAGTATTTCCTGTGAACTGAGTTTTGTAAAAATCTTATAAAATTATTTTCTTAAAACTGAGGGATTAATTTGTGTAAATAACCCTTTTTCAAAAAAAATCCATAAAAATTGAAAAAAAATTTAAAAGCTTCTTTGAATTAGACTCTGACTACTAGCCTTAGTAGACACTTTCAGTGAGGGAACTTTGGTCTCCCTTAGCAGAGTGGGTGGTTTAGAGGACATTGTATATGGCTCCGTCCTTAAGTTACACAAGTTCGTCTAACGACCCGTACTTACACCCATACTGGCTGAGAGTAGATACTTTTATTCATTTGAGCCTGGGCCAGTCATCATCTCTCCAAAGAATTAAAAAAAATGAAAAATTAAAATCCATAAAAAATCTGCAAAAGCCAAAATCAAACAAAAATCACTAACTAAGGAGTTGGTGTATTTCTGACACACTCACATTCACTCAAGGCTTGAGAATTTTTGAGGACACTGGATTTCTGTGATCTAAAGAGTATGAGTTAACATGCCTTAGTCATTAGGGGTTTTAAGCTTAATTATCCAAACTTCCCTAGTTTGAAAGATTTGAGCGCTATATTTCATTTCTACCTTCAAAAGAATATGATCAGCACAATCACTTTCACAACTGCATGTTTGATGAGATGAGTTGAGTTATCACTTGAGGAACTAGGACTAGAGATTTGAGTTTAGACCCGATCTAATGATATTCGAGGATGGGATAAAGTTAATGAAGGCTTCAGAACACCTGAATGTCAGCAAACCCTAGCCAGTATGTGAACAAGATTCATATGCTATCTTTTTGATATTTACTTATGTTCCAGGGTGTGATGAAACTTAATGATAATTGTTGATCAATGTGCGCCAACTTTTGGTAAAAGCAATGGAACTAGCCAAGAAAGAAAAGAAAAAGAAATGTCAAAGAAAATATCTATCATCCAAAGTCAAATTACAAAAAGAGATTTCACCAATGGCGAGCGCTCCCAAACATTTTTAAAAGTGTCCACTTGGACCAAGCGCTAATTAGGACCAAGGAGTCGGACTGACACCATAAAAGAGCTCTGCTTCGTAAGCGATACAAGTCTGGGTGTCGAAGGTATCTTAGATACACAAAAAAGACACACCCCGGTGTACTCCCAGAAAAACAAGTGCAGACGACTCCAAATTCTCTTGACGGACACATTGATCAACAAGTTAAAATCCTACTTGTGTTGAGTAAAAGGCACTTGAGAGGCCCCTTATTCCAATGTGAGGGAGAGAAAAATAGACACAATCCCTATGCCCCCCATCATCTGGCCATCCATCTACATTTCAAGTCTGACGAACTAATGAGACGGTTGACTGAAGCAAGAATAGACTTATTCCCCTAGTATTGAGGATGAGGTCTAGAGGAGAGTCTCTTGGATTGGAACTTCGAGTGATGTCTCAACTCGACTCTCATGAAATGCAGTACACTTAATGTCATATCCTTATATTATATGTACAAAAAGAGAGTATGTTAATTAGAGAAGTTGGATTCCTTCTGACTAGAGCTTGGTTAAGCCCAGAATTTTAGGATCGCTTAAATTAAGGATCTTCGAAAGATTGAGCCTTGAAATCTTCACTTGCATTGTCTGGAATTGATCTGACTCCGTCATTCTTTAGATTCTCAGGGACGAGCATGGGTTAAGTATAAGGGTATGATGATCTTGCATTCATTATACTAAAATTCATTAATTAAACCCCTGGCTTAATGAAATCACTAAAATTCACCAATAATTCTTTCATTTTATCTTATATATATTGTGTATACTTAGCCTATAATTACTTGTATTTAAGTACTATTATTTACTCTGTAATTATTTTATTATCAAAATCCCATAAAAATCAAGTTGAACAACTGTCTATAATATCACTATCCCTTAAAAAGACTAAAAATACAAAAAACAATTCAAAAATTCAAAAAGCATGTATTTTTACCCCCTTAAAAACGCCCCAAAAATACTTTTTGTATAAACAACCTCTTTTGGCTTTTCGTCCAACATAAAACTTATAGATCTCATCGAGACGAACAGCTTTCATGTTTTGACCTTTTCCTAATTTTACCTTTTACTATTTCTTTTTTATTTTTCTTTGTATTTACATTTTTGAATTTTCTGATTGGGCCACGTGGCGCCCTCTGGGTCGTCCACGTGGCCCGTCCCCCCTCCGCCACCCAGCGATCTCTTAGACCGTCGGATCTCCTTCATCCCACCTCCATCTTGATCGTTCGTCCGTCGCTCACTCCCAGCTATAGGATCTAATCTCATATCAGATCCTAGCCTCTCTTCTCTACCTTTCTCTCAACCGCCCGTTTTTCCCATTTTCCAACGGCTCTCATCACTCTACGTCGCCCCCTTTCCCATAGTCGCTCGATCATGTCTCATCCTACACCTCCCATTCATCCACGTCGCCTCTTTTTCTCCCATTGTTGGATCTTCCCCATCTCCCAATCTTATCCACTCCTTCACACATAAACCTCAGCCGCTCGATCAGATCCTTGATCTGATCATGACCCTCCAACCGCGCAAGCACATGGGCCGTTGGATCGCAAGATCCAACGGCTTGCCAGTCGTCTCCTACCTACGTTACCTTCCCCCTCCAGGCGTTATGATCGCCGCCCGATCCAACGGCTTGCCAGTCGTCTCCTACCTCTGTTACCTTCCCCCTCCAGGCGTTATGATCGCCGCCCCCTTTCCATTTCCACGAAGCCTACCGAACTTCTCTTCGTTCCATAACGTCTCCTCCACAAAGTCCACCCCTGCCATCTTCGCGCGACCATCATAACATCCCTCCATTATTCTCCCACCATTAAATCATCATTCAAACACCCCCACCACATAACCGCCGGCGACCCCCCTCCTATAAAACCCCTCCTTCGCCGCACTTCACCGCCATCCACCACTTCACGAGAGTGCCTCCTAGCTTCCTACGCCCTCCGGTGACAGCGAAGGGCGGCCTTCTCGAGGCGATGATGGTCGCCACTCTCAGGTGTGATCCAGGGCCTTCCCGGCCATGTCGCGACACCTTTGGTGTCCGCTGAACTCCATGCACGACCGTCACACTGGGCGACGGCCCCTGAGCTCCAATGGAGCTCGATCACAGGCCAATTCCTTCGCCAATCGCCTGGCTACGGCCAGGTACCTGCCACCTCGTTTCTTCCCTTTTTCTCCTAATTATCGCATCACTTCCATTCGCTCCTACCCTCCATTAATCATCCCACCATCTCCGCAAGTTCACCCTCATTCTCGCGCACCCATTTCCTTCTTGCATAACCCTCTCGCACTCCGACCCAACTCCTCCGTCATCACGGCGGAGGACTCCCCTGAGCCGCCACCCGCTTCACCTCCACCCGGCTCCCATCTCACTCCACCTCACCTACACTCACGCGCACTTACTTCGGCTAGAAACTGACACATACAAGAACCTTGATTGGCTGGAGTTTGCATCGAAGCGCCTTCACGCATTTCTTCTCCAACGAAGCTTCATCGACCGTCATCTCCGACCAGCTCCGAAGCTTTGCAGCACCTCCGGGACCTCCGTCAGACCTCCAACAAACTTCCCCGATCTTCAGACTATCCTACAGAGCACGACAGAGCAACCAACAGGTCGTCAGAGCCCTACCTTCTTTGGTGGCCTGCGGTGGAGAAGACAGTACATGTGCCGTCCGATCATATGGATAGGATGACCATGATGAATACACGTGGACAACCGGGCCTCAATCCGATCCCGCAGCTTTGGGTTTGCCGAACCTCTCCCCGCGCCTGCACATGACGCCACGTGTCCCGAACCAGTTGGGAGTCTCGAGCCTAGGCCCCTCATGTGCACCGCACGTGAGGGCTTGGGTATTTTACAGAGAAGACCCTGAAACTTCTAGTATTTACATTTTGATCCCCAGGCATGTGCCTCTCGTGCGTGCCTGGGTAATTTACAAGGTGATCCTCGTAAGTTTTTAGAATTACAAAACGGTCCCTGTGCGCATTGGAAAAATTATAAAGGACCCCTAACGGTTTTTGGTATTTACATTTAGATCCCTCCAGGGACCTATTAGTAATATTTATCTTTTTTATTTCTTGCATTTTATTTACAATTATGCCCATGTATTGTTTTCTTCATAACTTGAGCATCGTAGGTCCAAATGGCATGATTTTAGTGTCGTTTGATCCTTGTTTCTTCATCTACATCATGACACGTTTAAATTTCTCATCTGCTACCATTTTAAATGAAGTGAATTTTTTTGTTAGATGATGAACTTGCTCTACTTGTCCTCACCTTGAATTGATGACTGTCCTTAATATTGTGCTCAAAATGACCCTAATTTCAATTCATATTTTGTTATTCATTTTAAGTGATCTTTTTAGGGCATATTTGTAATCCTTTATTTTGCTTTGTAGTTAATCTTTGCATTTCTCTCTCGCGTCATTTTATATTTGCATAAAAAATTAACTAAAAAAAATGCATGCATCATATATTGCATTGTAAGCTGCATAATGCATCTCTTGCATCTGCATAAAGGCCTGTAATCAAGAAATAATTTACACTTGATCTTAATTGATCGAACTTTAATAAATAGATAGAGTAGCTCGTGTCCCTGTCTTCAACCTTGGTAGACTTGCCAAGTAAAAATATTCCACAACATTCGAACGTGTGTTGTTTTTGCTGAACCAAATTTGTCTCCTATACTACGACAATTTTAGATTATTAAAGAGGCAAATTTGACATTCATCAGAATTGTATGATTATGATCGACATAATATCCCATCTTCTCATTACATTCGAATCACATTCAGATCAATGTCCAACAACTAGATCGAGATCGGATATCCAGTCCACTGAGAGGAGTCACTAAAATCCAAACTTGTTTCATCACTCCCTCGGAATGGAAGCGTCATGGTACATAATCATTTAAGATCACATCACCCTTGAGTATTCCTCTTACCTATACATCGTGCATACTGGAAGACTATGATCAAATCGAAAGTTCTGATCTCATTTTAGATTGTCTCCTTTAGGGTTTTCTCGTTAGGTTTCTCATTCGATCATTGGGAGTCGGTATTGATCATATGCTTTCCATAAGCATATATCGTACACACAAATCCTGTCTTTCTTCCAAAGCGAGATGACCATCGATGGAATTTGATGAGTCTCAATATCTATGAGTGAGCTCATGTCTTCTAGTTAGAACTTGTATGATCCCTTTGAGAGATCGTATTACTTATATGCCCTTGCGTACACACCATCCCGTTGGTGTATAGATCTTCCTTAGGTCATCAACCTAGTGGTTTGCCTAATGCACATACTCAGACATATAGTGATACATCCGTCTCTAGTCAGAGGATGCGTGCCTATATCGTGACATCATACCGCATAGGCCTTAGATATCTCGATCTCACTAAGTCAACTCTTTGACTTAACACATCCAACACCTCTGAATATCTATTCCTAGGCAGAGGATTTGCATCAATAGGTCGGTTGGATATCAGCCTTTGGAGTACGGATTGCAATCTCCTTCTCATGATGTAGATCCTCTCTTGACAATAATTGATGGTGCCAGTTGAGTCTCCAAACTAACTCTTCAGATTATCAACTCAACATCGTCCTCTATGATCCAACCATTAGATCAACATCTATATGATTATAAAGATGCTAAACGTACATAACCCTATACGGAGAGCCCAAATAAAAGTGCATGCATTCATTAATCACATTCAGGGAGTGAGAAATCAATAACTCTTATTGATATAAATAAAATGATTACAATATCATTTTTTTGTAGAAGTGATTTGCCAAGGGCTCACACATCTAATAGTGGGGACCTGCTAAGTGGTTTTTTTTTTTGGGGGGGGGGTGTGAAACGGGTAGAGATGGTCACCCAAAATCCGAGGAAGGAGGAGAGAACTGGTGGATGAGATTAGGGTATCAAGAAGATACCCGATCTTTGGTCTTCGACTGCCGCTCTAATACCGTGGAGAAAGAAATGAAGAGTTGTTCATTAAGAAGCCATATGACTCCCTTATAGAAAGGAGAAACTTAAAGGGTAAAATAACGAAAGGAGAAATACATAGAAACAGAAATAATATATGAAAGAAAGTACATAAATAATATTCCATATAACAGAACTAAAGGCATATTTAGTTCAATTGAGCTAGTCAAGCTTTAATTTCTTAAGAGCTGAAGATCCTAGATCACTTGAAAGAGTACGTTGAGACAATAAAAATTTAGAGAAGATCTTGTTCCATAGGAACTTGAGACGAGAAGAGGAATACATATGAAAAAATATATTATATAGATACACATAGCCCTCTACTTATGAGGGATATGTAAGATCATCAATTCAACGAGATCCTATTTCATTGAAGTAGCATTCCAACCGCCGCAACCTACATAATATAATAGTCAATCTTTCCCAAATGAGATGCGAATAAGCTTACAACACAACCATAATTACATGATCTTTTCCGTTCAAGAGAAAAGTCAAAGCAAAGATTGCAACATCAAAAATATGGACAAGCTAAAAGAGAGAAAACAAAGAAAGAAAATCAACGGCAATGTATGACTTTTTAGAGAAGTGGGGGCTATAAATTTTAAAATGAGATTATGATGCTTATTTAGTTACAACCATTCTCAATTTTTTTTAGCTGTGATTATTTACACAATTATTTTCAAACAAGTCCTTGAGAATGCTAATCTCGAAGAGGAGATTAGCCTGTTGTTTTAATCCAGTCAAATGAGCGAATCAAAGAGCTTAAGTCAACACTAATTAAATCTAATTTTTAATTTCAAATTAAAAAATCTTTCAACGACCACTTCCCTCGAAGCTTCCCTCTCTACTCCCCACTCCTACCTGTCCACGCCACCGGAGCGCCACCGCCCCTATGGCCGCCCCGCCGCCTCTAAAGGGCGTGGTGATCATCACCCTCCCGGCGCCGGATGATCCCTCGCAGGCGAAGACCATCACCGCCTTCACGGTCTCCCCAGAGTCTCCCCCGCCGCCCGTCGTCGTGCCACCGGTGGCTCAACCCCCGCGCCGCGCCGTGGCAGCTCGATCTTTCCGAAGGGCGGCGATTGGGGCCCTGGCGGTGGTTTCGTCGGTGGCTATTGTGTGGGTGTTACTGTCCTCGGAGACGTCGTTCGAGTTCCTTCGGACGTCAGGGGTGGACGGGGAGGAGAGGGGGAGGGAGAGGGAGTCGCTTGTGTTCAAAGTTTACTTGAAGGGGAGCAGAGGGGGGAGGGGTAGGGTATTGAGGGAGGCGGAGGCGGTGGCAGAGGTGAGGGTTGGGGGTTTGAGGAGGAGGGGGAACGGGAGCTCGGCGGCGCTCCCGGTGGCAGGGAACGTGTTCCCGAACGGGTACGTGTCTGTTCTTGCTGTGGATCTTTAGTTGAATCCTGAAAAAGCAAAAAATAAAAAATATGGATTTTTTGCATTTTTTCTTGAATTTTACTCATTAAACAGAAGTATGCCTTTCTGTTCTATATGGAGATCTACAGTTGAACCCTATAAAAAGGAAAATATAGGATTTTGCTTATTTTACATTTTTTTGCCACTTCGTTCGAATTCTGAGCAATTCATTTCGGATATTTGTCAATTGAAGCAACAATATGCCTCTCGGTTCTTGCTGCGGATTTATAGTTGAACCCTAAAAAGCACAAAAAGATGGAATGTTGTTGATGCTGCTATTATGTCCCCAATCTACTATGCTTAGAAAAATGAATTTTGAGCTTGTTTTGTCACTTGGTTCCCTCTATTTTTCATTTGAAATAATAATTTGCCGTTCTGTTCTTACTTCTTGCTGTTGGATCTATCGTTGAACCGTAAAAAAAGAAAAAGAGATGGAATTTTGAGTACCTTGGTCTGAATATTTACTTAAATAACAGTATGTTTCTCTAATCTTGCTGTGGATGTAGACCTGCTCCAAGAAAAAGAGTTTTGCTTATTTTTCGAGAACATGATTGGATATGCACTATTTTCATCCTTATCTACTGTGCTGAGAAATCATACTTGAGCATTGTATTCCTGTCGTTACTCAGTCGAAAAGTTAGTTAGCGTCTCTGTTCTTTCTGCTGATCTACAATTGAACCCTGAAAAAGCAAACAAAAGAAGGAATTTGTGCACTTTTTTTCCAGATTTTTTCAGTAGAAATAGTAGTATGTGTTTCTTTTCTTGCTGGGAGTTACATTTGAACCGTACAAAGGAAGAAAAAGATGTAATTTTGTTTAATTTTAGGTGAAGTTGCTTGTAAGATTGAACAACTGAAGGATGCTCATCCTTCGACTTCCAAAAATAAGTAAATAAGATAGAATTTTGTTCAACTTAAAGGGAAGTGTTTGTATAAACGTCCCCCACCCCCCATATACTATATTAAAATTTAAAAAGTTTCACGTATTACTCAGTTGAAATGAAATAATACTATATGTTTCTGTTCTTGCTGCAGATCTAGATCTGCTCTAAGAAACGGAAAATATATAATTTTGTTTTAAATTTATGGTAAGTGTTTGTATATACACTTTTTCTCTACTGTCTGCTAAATTTAGAAAATCTTATTTGAGCACATCGGTCCAGCTATTGCTCGGTTGAACTGTATTTTGTGTTTCTGTGCTTGCTACAGGTCTAGATCTTCTCCAAATAAGGGGGGAAGTAGTATTATGTTTAAATTTGGGGGAGGTGTTTGGGTGTACATCCTTCCCCCTCATATGTACTATGCCGGAAAAAACTCGTAATTTGAGCTTGATGGGCCCACTTTGTATACGCAATTGAGACTATTAAAACTTGTTGACTGAGAAAGGGGGAGATCCTTCAATCTGGTCTTTTTAGTCAGATGTCTCTTCTTGGATTCAGCCTTGCTGTTTGGATTAAGAATAATGAGAAAGAGGTGTGAGTCTTCTTTCCAGTAAGATGTCTCTACACTTCTTTCAAAAAAAGAGAGGTCTCTTCACCGATCTCAGCATTGCTGTCTGGACCAAGAAAGAGCGTCCTAGTTGTTATTAGTTCGTATGTCAACAGCTCCGATTGCAAAAACTGTCTTACTACTTGGCTATACTCCTTATGGTATGCCTGCTGTAGTGAGAGACTTTCTGTAGCTTGGCTTGTGGATAGGGGTATTTGTTGCTTGGATAGGAGGAAATGGAGGAGAAATTTTGGGGGATTATTTGGATATTCATTATTTCTTGTACATAATATGGTAGAAGTTATACTTTGTACATGCTTAATTACTTTGTCCCACTTATTATTCGATTCAAACAAATTAAACAATAAGGGAACTCTTTTCTGAGAATTGTACATGGCCAATTGATCTCAAGTAGCGCTTACGGAAAGGAGAGGAATGTAGAGTATGATATTTGTTGTTTGGATAGCGACATGAAGTGGAGAGTTTATATTTGCTTAATTCTTACCATGTCTGTACCCACTCCAATGGTCTGGTGGTAGTGCAGTTTGCCTACCACCCAAAAGACCGGGTTCAAATCTCTCATTGTGTGGGTTGCGTTAGGAAATGTAAAAATGATCGGATCTGAACATGATTGTGAGCAAGAATCCCTACTTAAAGTGAGAGAATGTTCTGTCATTTTTTTAGTGCTTACCATGTCTAATAGAAAGGCAGAGGGTTGTTTTCAGTTATGACTACCATAAAATCCTGCAATTATAACCGTAGTAAATGACAATGCGGGCGCATAATTAGAGTTTGCAGAGAAGACAATGAATCGTTGTCTTTATTCCATGAGTCTAGGGTCTCATATAGAAAGAAACTCTGGAGAGCAAAAATAGATGAAAATACATATATGACCCCGAAGAGTTACATGGTTCAAATAAAATAGAAAATACAATAACTCTAACACGAGACAAATTCCCTATTAACGTAGTTAGAAAAAAAAATTCTCCTATTAAGCCAACAATTTTTTTTCTGTTTTTAGTGTGGATATATCACATGGAGTGTATGCGCTATAGAATATCACATGTATTATATGCGTTTCCCTATAGCGCATAGAATGTTTGTGCTTTCACTCATTAGCGCATACATTGTCTGCGATATGGCCTGTATGAAAAATAAAAAACACAGAGCGAACGAAGGGTTCCTTGCGCAAACAGAACCCTTCGTTCGCTCTGTCTGCAAGCACCATCGCGCGACCCGCCATCCGCCCCGCCTCCGCCAAGCGTCCTCGCCGCCGCTGCCGCTGTCGAAGGCGTCCCCGCACTGCCTTCCATCCCTGCTACCTCCACCAAGCTTCCTCTCCGGCGCCGCTGCTGCTACCGAAGCTCTTCCTCTCCGCCGCCGCCGCTGCTGCCGAACAAGAGTAATTTTTTTAACATTTTGAAACTAGGGTTCTTCATTCTTTTGAGCTCTATGCTCCATCATATTCTAGTTGAACATGTGCTTTTGTATGACCTAAGACCATGTGAATGTAATTTCTAGGAGGTCAATGGATTCCTTATATTGCATATTTGAGTTGAAGAGTCATAATGAAGACTTTACTAGTACCGTCAAGCGAGGTCTGAGATTGAGAACATCCATATCTTATGAAGAGTTGTTGGATTTGGTTTGTAAGAAATTTTCGTTGGATAAGGGCACTTACAACGTCAAGATATTGCAGCGCATTGGAACTGGTTCAGTGATGACATCCATTACATATGATGATGATGTACAAGCTGTTTTCTTTTACGCTCAGACATATGCAAAGTCAGCTCCCGTAGAGATGGTAGTAGATGTCTCTTTGATTGAATTTGGCACCGAACAACACGCTTTGGGAGCTCACAGTGCGCCCACAATTGCAGATCTATCTAACGACGAGCCACCTATTATGGCACATAATGATGAGAGTACATATACTAGCGAGGCTTTGATGAGGGAAGTGGATCGTGTTCTGCATGACTGTCCTCCACAGGTCCCTAATGATGAGATAGAGTGAAACTGAGGAAGTTGAAGACGTTGGGCATGATGTAACAAGTGGTTCTCAAATTGTCTTTTTCATACCCTTCTACAATGTTTTAGGCGGTGACGGCCTTGCAAATTTCAAAGATAATTTTCGAAAGGAAAGTGTCATTAACAACATTGGTGATGAACTACGAAAGGGACGCACTTTCAAAACAAAAGATGACCTTGTTTTTTTGTGTGAAAAAGTACCACATATTCTCCCATTACTTTTTCACTATTAAGGAATCCACCACATTGGTTTGGTCCATCTCGTGCACGATGGATTCCAATGGATGCAAGTGGTTTTTACGTGGTCATTACCGTAGATTCGATGGGATGTGGGTAATATCCAAGCTTGGTGATCCACATTCATGCATCAATCCGTCTATCAGTCAAGATCATCCCCAACTTGACTGCAACTTCATGGCACGAGAAGTTATTGACTTTGTGAAGGACAACCCAATTGTTTCAGTTTCAACTCTGAGGACCCATATCAACAAGGTATACAAGTACTTGGTTACAAAGAAAAGGGTTTGGGATGCGAGAAAGAAGGCGATTGCAATCATTTATGGTGAATGGAAGAAATCCTATTCAGAAATGCCACATCTTTTACATGCTTTGAAAGCTTCCATTTTAGGGACAGAAATTGCTATTACGCATACGGAGCATCCTGATCCAAGGAAGCCACATTGTTGTAGATTTCAGCAATGTTTTTGGGCGTTTGGTCCATGTATTGAAGCGTTCAAGCATTTAGGCCTTTGATCAACCATATTGTCCCACTTGCCTTTACCATTGTGGACAAGGAATCTGCACCAAGTTGGAAGTGGTTTCTTTCACTATTGCATATCAAGGTTATTTGTTGGAAGAATAATCGTTGTTGTTTATTCCTGAGAGCCCTAGGGTCTCTTATATAGAGAAAACCCATGGGTAAATTACATAAGACAAAACATAGAATAATAGAAAAGCCAAACGGTACACAGACTACATAATTCTTTCGACACTCCCCCTCAAGATGGAGCATAGATATCGATCATGCTCAGCTTGGAAGAACATTTCTGGAATGGTCCTCTGAGTAACGGTTTGGTGAAGATGTCGGCAGTCTGCTCCTCAGAACTAACATGTGAAGTAGAAATCAACCCCTTCTGGATCATGTCTCTGGTGTAGTGACAGTCTACTTCAATATGCTTGGTTCTCTCGTGAAAGGCAGGATTATTGGCAATGAACAGTGCGGCTTGATTATCACATTGTAGCTGCATGGGTAGAGGTACATCTACATGCAAGTCTTCTAATACAGCTCGGACCCACATCATTTCCGTGCTTGCTTGTGCCATAGCCCTATATTCAGATTCTGCACTGGATCTAGCTACAACTGTTTGTTTCTTGCTTTTCCAAGAAACTAAAGAGCTACCCACAAACACAGCAAACCCTGAGGTAGACTTTCGATCCTTAGGGCATCATGCATAGTCAGCATCCGTATATGCAGAAACAGATAAATTGGTTTGCTTTCTGAACAACAATCCTGTACCTGGAGACGATTTAAGGTATCTAAGTATCATATATATAACATCCATATGTACCTGTCTCGGCTGTTCCATAAACTGGCTTACCCGGCTAACTGCAAAGGCAATATCAGGTCGGGTTATAGTTATGTAAAGAAGCTTCCCCACCATTTCTTTATACCTTCTCTTGTCAACTTCTTCTGTATCATTATCATACAGTTTCATGCTAGGGTCCATAGGAGTAGTAGACGGTCTGCATCCAACCATGCCCGTCTCAACAAGTATATCTGTAATATATTTCCTCTGGGTCATTACTAGATCCTGTGCATTCCTGGCAAACTCCAACCCCAGGAAGTATTGTAATGTACCAAGGTCCTTTGTAACAAATTGATGACCCGGTACTGCTTTGATCATCTCTATCCCCTTAGCATCATCTCCTGTAACCAAAATGTCATCAACATATACCATGATGACAACTGTACCTCGAGTAGTCCTCTAGATGAACAGTGAGTGATCTGCATTGGATCTCTTGAATCCATGTTCTTCAATCAGATGAGAAAGCTTCTGAAACCATGCCCTTGGGCTCTGTTTAAAGCCATAAATGGCCTTATGAAGTCTGCACACCATATGATTCTCTCCCTCAGCAGCAAACCTCGGAGGCTGCTGCATGTAGACTTCTTCCTGCAGATCTCCATACAAGAATGCATTTTTAACGTCTAACTGGAACAAGGGTCAATCACGTACCACAGCTACAGACAGAAGAATATGAAGAGTGGAGTGACGGGCGACTGGAGAGAAAGTATCCATATAGTCCACTCCATAAGTCTGAGTGAAACCTCATACCACTAGCCATGCCTTGTATCGATCAAGGCTATCATCTACATGATACTTAACAATGCATACTCATTTGCAACTAACAACAGAAGCTCCTGAAGGAGCGGGAACCAAGCTCCATGTGCCCCTCGACTGTAGGGCAGCCATCTCTTCCTCCATTGCAGACCGCCAGCAATCAGATTTCAAGGCATCCTGATAGGTCTTTGGAATCTCCACTGAAGATAAAACCACTGCAAATCTCTGAAAGTCCCTTGTGAGGCGATGAAAGGAGACCTGTGAGGCAAGAGGATACGTAACACAACTGCGTTTCTACTTTCTCATCGCAATAGGAACATCCAGATCATTAACCACTGAACTCATCGGAGCAGATTCGCCTTGCAATGATGCATCCTGCATAGGCACACTATTCGACCCATCATTAGTAGTAACATCAGAACATACCTAGGGCATGCTGGATGATTAGCGTGGAGCATGAGCAGGACCAGGTCGACGGGTATAAAATTTAGGCAGTGGCGAGACAAGGGGTTTTGGTGGAGGTGGTGGTGGTGGAGGAGGTGACACAATGTTAGGAACTGGATTGGACAATGGAGTACTCACCATAGGAGGAGGAGGAACATAGACCTCATCAGTAGATGTGTTAGATACCAATCTATCACCTGCAGGTGAAAAATACATAACAAACTCGAAGAAAGTGACATCAGCACTAACAAAGTACTTCCTGTTAACCGGATCATAGCAACGATATCCCTTCTGCGTCCAAGAATACCCCACGAATACACATTTGACAGCTCTAGGTGAGAGCTTGTCAAGACCTGGTGATAGCTGATGAACGAATGCAACAACTTTAAAAACACGAGGGGTGAGTGAGAATAATTCCTTATCTGGAAAACAACAGAAAGAGGAATTTTCTCACCAAGTACCGTGGACGGCATACGATTTACCAAGTAGCAGGCTGTAAGAACGGCATCTCCCCAAAAAGAAATGAGAGCACAACTCTGGATAAGTAGAGTACGAGTAATGTCAAGAAGGTGACGATGCTTTCTCTCAGCAACTCCGTTCTGTTGGGAGGTGTAGGCACATGTAGTTTGGTGTATAATGCCTTTTGACCAAAGATATTGTGAGAGAGACCGAGTACAAAATTCCAATGCGTTATCAGTACGAACATATTTCACATTGGATGAAAAGACATTGTTTACTTCATTGATAAGATTTTTAATAACATCACCAGCTTCAGATTTATTCTTTAACAGGAAAACCCACGACAAATGAGAGAAATCATCAACCACGACAAGATAAAACCTGTGCCCCTGGTGATCAGGGACACGACTGGGACCCCAAATATCAATATGGAGTAACTCAAAAGGGGAGGCACTGCTCCGACTCTGACGACTCGGGAAGCTAGCTCGATGATGCTTCCTTAACTGACAAGCTTCACACTGGAAGGACGAACTTGGAGATATCTGAGGCAAAAGGTGACGCATCTTCTGTAGAGGGAGGTGACCAAAGCGTAGATGCCAGGTATATGGAGAGACAGATCGAACAACATGAGAAGAGGATAGCAAGATCTCCCCCTCTCCAACAATGGGGGAATGAGTCCCATTAGCAATGATTACCGACCTCCCTGGAGGAATCTCTCTGTATGAGTCTGTCTCTGTCTCGACATAGATGGTGTGTGGCATCAGAGTCCATGATCCAATAGGAGATGTCTGAACTATAACATGTGGTAAAGGTACAGACACTACCTGAGGCACTAGCTGTGGCAGAGGTACTAGCAGAAGCAGACGCAGCTATATCGGAAGGGCCTCCAGAAGAATCTGTAGAAGCAGGAGGCATAATATCCCGTAACCGAGCGACGAGTTCTTCAAATCTTTGATCCGAAGTAGAGGATGATGGAGATGCAACATGTTCTGCCACCCGCGCTGATGCTGGAAAGCCATGCTTCGAATAGCACGTATCCTTCGAGTGACCTGGACGGTGACAAAAACTGCAAGGTGGACGGGACCGACCACCACGACCTCCTGTTCCACGACCACGACCACGAAATGAAGAGGAGGAACCACCTCTCCCTCTGGAAGCAGCCATCACAGAGGGAGGTGGTGTAGATGTGCTGGATGGAACAAAGATGCGGCTAAGCCTCCGATAGACCTCCTCCATAGGAGGAATGGTAGCATATGCAAGTATCTGAGATCTGGCCGCATCATATTCAGGATCAAGAGCCGCAAGAAGGACTCCTACCATGGCGGCATTACGAAATGTCTTCTGCTGCTCTGGTCTGGCCGTAAGAGGGATAATGATGTAGAGTTTCTCAAACATCCCCTAAGGGATGTATACAAGGAATGAAGTGACCGTCCATTCTGCTTCATGGTGAATATGTCATGCTGCGGTTGTAGCATCTTGGTTTCGTTCCGGACACGTGAATATGTCGCTGCAAGAATGTCCCACATCGCTTTAGCGGTGGGCTGATGGAGAACATCATTAGCAATCTCCGTTGACAACGTGCCTGACAACCAGACTTTGGCATACGAGTCATCAGCCTCCCACGAGGCATAAATCCCTGTCTTCTCTGCTGGCTCATCCTTGGTAAGAATATGCTTATTACCGTTTGACTTTATGAGACTCATGAACTGCATCACCCAGAGCTCGTAGTTCGAACCGTCCATCTTCACTGTTGGCGCGGGACCTTTGAACGCGCCTATGGAGGGCATATCCACCTTGGATTCTGACATATCGCCGCGGGAGAAGAACTAGGGTTTGTAGATAGAGTGATAGATGTCTACACAAACTGCATAGAATTCGAGTGCGTATGTAGACGTTACGCACCCAAATCCATAGATTTGGCGACGGAGGCGGCTACGACCAAGCCGTCAGGGGGCGCACCGGTGCCGGCTAGACCAAAGCCGGCAGGAGGCGAGTGGTGGGGCCGGTTAGGGCAAGACCGGCCGGTGATGGGTGCCGGTTACGACACAGTCGGCAGGAAGCGGCATGGGGCGTTGCCGGAGCCGGCTAGGGCACGGCAGGAGGCGACAGCGGGGGCCTAGAGGCCTGACGGCGGGAGGCGGGAGATCCGGGGGGAGCGAGAAGGCAGAAGCTGATGCAAAATGGAATTCGGCGCGGCGCAGGAAATAGATTTGACGGTGGATTTTTCAATGGTAGAAGAAAATAGAGGGGTTGAGAAGAAGAAATTGGAAGGGTTGAGAAGAACACGCCTGTAGCGCGGGGTTGAAGGAGGAGAACCGCGGAGATCGCGTGGAGAGAGAGGGAGAGGGGAAAGGAGAGAGATAAAATCTCAATTTTTAATAATACTTCACTGTCTAAAAACATTGGATATACCATCTCTTTATATAGGAGAGATGGGTTAGAAAAATAGTAAACTAATTAAAATTGGCAACCAACTTATCCTAATTGGACTCTGACAAATTTTAAAATTCAAATTGACCTCTAATTACCCTAATTAGACTCTTGACCAAAATTAACTCTACGAATAAACGTTGAGATCACAGGCGATCTCAATTATTTAATTAGATAATTACGACAACTTAAAAACGTAAATAAAATTGACAATTAAACATAAATAAATATTTGGCCCTATGTTGGGGCCCACGCTGCATCAACTCTCCTCCGCTTTAAAAATTCGTCTCCCGACGAATTGCTGGATTTGCAGGCTTGGCGGATGAATCAGCGTGCTCATCTATCGTCTGGAAGAATTGGTGTGGAGCGAACGGCGGAGTCCATACGCGGGCGGGGATGACGCGGCCGTCGTGGTTGAAGAACATGTGCGACGCGAACGGCGGCGTTTTCTTAATTGTCGTCTCCTTCTTGTGATGCCCGAAAAATTGATGAGGCATGGAAAATACGGCCCTTGGAGAATCCATAGTGAAGCAATGGCACAAGGAGAGGAGGGAAGGAGATGTATCCAAGGAATGGAGCCATGGGGTCCTTATATAGGGAAAACCCAAGGTGCTAGTCCTATTTGGATAAGGAAGATCTCCTGATTTCCTAATTATAGCCCTCTTTTTTAAATATTTCCGCCGCCAGGGGTGTGGGTGCAAATGTCGCACCCCTTCAATCTCCTTGGCTTTCCTACTCCTTTTGGCCCTTCTGCAATTATGGAGATTTTGGGGTTTTTTCTTGCAATTTTTTCCACTTAATCTTTATCCCCACCATCCGTGGGATTGACATCCCGTAACCTTCGCCCCTTTGGTTAGGGCTTCGCGTGGAAGGCGCGGTATCGTGGGGCGGCAGGAGCCGATCGGGGTCTCGCGCAAGTGGCGCGACGCTTCGCGACGGCGCGGCTTGGGGCGGCAGTTTCGCTGGTGCAGCTCTGCGGGGAGGCGGGGGTCACGCGGGGCTCGCGCGTGGATGGGCGCGGGGGTGGCGATGGGCTGAAAGTGCGATGAAGGAGAGGCGAAATGGAGGTGCGGGGCGCTGGTGATGCTGAAGGGGTGGCGGCGAGGAGTTGGCGGGGAGGGGTGGGGCGGTGTGGAGGGGGGGCACAGGGGTGGGGGAAGGCGGTATCGGGGGCTGCGGAGGGTGATTTGCGAAGGGGCGGGGGCGAGGGAAGGCGGCGCTGGGGCTGGGGCCGCTGGGGGCGCGAGGCTGGTGGGGGTCTCCCATGGGTTTGGTGGAGAGGGACTGGCAGTGGAGGGGAGTGCCAAGAGTGCCGGGATGACGGGGGTGGTGATGAGAGGCAGCAGCCATCGTGGTGGGGTAGGAGGACTCGTGGGAGGTGCTGGGATCGTAGATGCCGCGAGGAGGGGGTATGAGGGTGCGAGGGTGGTGGGGGGAGTCCGCACGAGGGCTGTGGATGAGGTATAGGTCGATCCCGGAGAGTTTTGCGAATTGGAAAGTACCTGTTCAGCAAGCTTTTCGATGTTTTTTACTTCTAAAACGGCCTGGCCAGCGGTCGTTTCGTCTTCCTCAGCGATGATTTCTTTGTCAAACTTCGCGGCAACAGGTTTTTCATCGTGGATGGCGAGATCTTCGTCGGTTAGCGCGTCCAGCCATGCTTGAACCTTCAGGGATGCCATAAGACGTTTTTTGAACTTCCGTTGACGTGAACGTGCATGCGGCCCATGAGATATGTGGTTGAGATCAAGCTTCAAACGCCAATATGCCACGGGATTGTTGAATCGTAGGAACGATTCAATATCCATGCTCTGATACCAATTGATGCAAAATGGAATTCGACGCGGCGCGGGAAATAGATTTGACGGTGGATTTTTCGATGGTAGAAGAAAATAGAGGGGTTGAGAAGAAGAAATTGGAAGGGTTGAGAAGAAGAACACGCCTGTAGCGCGGGGTTGAAGGAGGAGAACCGCGGAGATCGCGTGGAGAGAGAGGGGAGAGGAGAGAGAGATAAATCTCTATTTTATCACATCTTGAACTGACTAAAACATTGGACCCTCATCCCTATATAGGAGGTATGACATTACAAGAATAGAAAATAATTTAAACCGACAACCAATTATCCTAAACTGACTCTAACTAATTAACCGACTAACTACCAAATTTGAAATTCAAATTAAGACTAATTGAGATCACACGCGATCTCTTTATTTAAAATTGCGACAACTTAAAAAACGTAAATAAAATTAACGGCCACAATTTAAATAATTAGACGGCCCTACATGTCGAGTCCACGCTGCATCAACTCTCCTCCGCTTTTAAAAAAATTCGTCTCCCGACGAATTTCTTGAACCTTGAGGCTTGACATATGGCGCTTCATGAACTTGCGTCGACGTGCGCGTGAACGCGAATCATGAGATATGCAACTCAAATCATATTGCATCTTCCAATGCGCGACGGGATCGTCGAATCGTAAGGACGATTCGGTTGCCATGCTCTGATACCAATTGATGCAAAATGGAATTCGGCGCGGCGCGGGAAATAGATTTGACGGTGGATTTTTCGATGGTAGAAGAAAATAGAGGGGTTGAGAAGAAGAAATTGGAAGGGTTGAGAAGAAGAACATGCCTGTAGCGCGGGGTTGAAGGAGGAGAACCGCGGAGATCGCGTGGAGAGAGGGGAGAGCAGAGAGAGATAAATCTCTATTTTATCACATCTTGAACTGACTAAAACATTGGACCCTCATCCCTTTATATAGGAGGGATGACATTACAAGAATAGAAAATAATTTAAACCGACAACCAATTATCCTAAACTGACTCTAACTAATTAACCGACTAACTACCAAATTTGAAATTCAAATTAAGACTAATTGAGATCACACGCGATCTCTTTATTTAAAATTGCGACAACTTAAAAAACGTAAATAAAATTAACGGCCACAATTTAAATAATTAGACGGCCCTACATGTCGAGTCCACGCTGCATCAACTCTCCTCCGCTTTTAAAAAAATTCGTCTCCCGACGAATTGCTTGAACCTTGAGGCTTGACATATGACGCTTCATGAACTTGCGTCGACGTGCGCGTGAACGCGAATCATGAGATATGCAACTCAAATCATATTGCATCTTCCAATGCGCGACGGGATCGTCGAATCGTAAGGACGATTCGGTTGCCATGCTCTGATACCAATTGATGCAAAATGGAATTCGGCGCGGCGCGGGAAATAGATTTGACGGTGGATTTTTCGATGGTAGAAGAAAATAGAGGGGTTGAGAAGAAGAAATTGGAAGGGTTGAGAAGAAGAACATGCCTGTAGCGCGGGGTTGAAGGAGGAGAACCGCGGAGATCGCGTGGAGAGAGGGGAGAGCAGAGAGAGATAAATCTCTATTTTATCACATCTTGAACTGACTAAAACATTGGACCCTCATCCCTTTATATAGGAGGGATGACATTACAAGAATAGAAAATAATTTAAACCGACAACCAATTATCCTAAACTGACTCTAACTAATTAACCGACTAACTACCAAATTTGAAATTCAAATTAAGACTAATTGAGATCACACGCGATCTCTTTATTTAAAATTGCGACAACTTAAAAAACGTAAATAAAATTAACGGCCACAATTTAAATAATTAGACGGCCCTACATGTCGAGTCCACGCTGCATCAACTCTCCTCCGCTTTTAAAAAAATTCGTCTCCCGACGAATTGCTTGAACCTTGAGGCTTGACATATGGCGCTTCATGAACTTGCGTCGACGTGCGCGTGAACGCGAATCATGAGATATGCAACTCAAATCATATTGCATCTTCCAATGCGCGACGGGATCGTCGAATCGTAAGGACGATTCGGTTGCCATGCTCTGATACCAATTGATGCAAAATGGAATTCGGCGCGGCGCGGGAAATAGATTTGACGGTGGATTTTTCGATGGTAGAAGAAAATAGAGGGGTTGAGAAGAAGAAATTGGAAGGGTTGAGAAGAAGAACACGCCTGTAGCGCGGGGTTGAAGGAGGAGAACCGCGGAGATCGCGTGGAGAGAGAGGGAGAGGGGAAAGGAGAGAGATAAAATCTCAATTTTTAATAATACTTCACTGTCTAAAAACATTGGACTACCATCTCTTTATATAGGAGAGATGGGGTTACAAAAATAGTAAACTAATTAAAATTGGCAACCAACTTATCCTAATTGGACTCTGACAAATTTTAAAATTCAAATTGACCTCTAATTACCCTAATTAGACTCTTGACCAAAATTAACTCTACGAATAAACGTTGAGATCACATGCGATGTCAATTATTTAATTAGACAATTACGACAACTTAAAAACGTAAATAAAATTGATAATTAAACATAAATAAATATTTGGCCCTATGTTTGGGGCAATTCGGCGCGGCCCGGGAAATAGATTTGATGGTGGATTTTTCGATGATAGAAGAAAATAGAGGGGTTGAGAAGAAGAAATTGGAAGGGTTGAGAAGAAGAATACGCTTGTAGCGCGGGTTGAAGGAGGAGAACCGCGGAGATCGCATGGAGAGAGAGGGGAGAGGAGAGAGAGATAAATCTCTGTTTTATCACATCTTGAACTGACTAAAACATTGGACCCTCATCCCTTTATATAGGAGGGATGACATTACAAGAATAGAAAATAATTTAAACCGACAACCAATTATCTTAAACGGACTCTAACTAATTAACCGACTAACTACCAAATTTGAAATTCAAATTAAGACTAAATGAGATCACACACGATCGCTTTATTTAAAATTACGACAACTTAAAAAACGTAAATAAAATTAACGACCACAATTTAAATAATTAGACGGCCCTACATGTCGAGTCCACGCTGCATCAGCTCTCCTCCGCTTTTAAAAAAATTCGTCTCCCGACGAATTGTTTGAACCTTGAGGCTTGACATAAGGTGCTTCATGAACTTGTGTCGACGTGCGCGTGAATGCGAATCATGAGATATGCAACTCAAATCATATTGCATCTTCCAATGCGCGACGGGATCGTCGAATCGTAGGAACGATTCGGTTGCCATGCTCTGATACCAATTGATGCAAAATGGAATTCGGCGCGGCGCGGGAAATAGATTTGACGGTGGATTTTTCGATGGTAGAAGAAAATAGAGGGGTTGAGAAGAAGAAATTGGAAGGGTTGAGAAGAAGAACACGCCTGTAGCGCGGGGTTGAAGGAGGAGAACCGCGGAGATCGCGTGGAGAGAGAGGGAGAGGGGAAAGGAGAGAGATAAAATCTCAATTTTTAATAATACTTCACTGTCTAAAAACATTGGACTACCAACTCTTTATATAGGAGAGATGGGGTTACAAAAATAGTAAACTAATTAAAATTGGCAACCAACTTATCCTAATTGGACTCTGACAAATTTTAAAATTCAAATTGACCTCTAATTACCCTAATTAGACTCTTGACCAAAATTAACTCTACGAATAAACGTTGAGATCACAGGCGATCTCAATTATTTAATTAGACAATTACGACAACTTAAAAACGTAAATAAAATTGACAATTAAACATAAATAAATATTTGGCCCTATGTTTGGGGCCCACGCTGCATCAGTTGCGAGGTTGGAGGTGGAGGCGGGGAGCCCTGCGGCGACGGAAGGAGAGAGGGGGCTCGGCGGCGGAATGAGAGAGGAGAGAGGGGGGACGACGGGTGGGATGAGAGGGAGCCCTTAGGGTTTAGGCTCTGATACCATGTTGGAAGAATAATCGTTGTTGTTTATTCCTGAGAGGTCTCTTATATAGAGAAAACCCATGGGTAAATTACATAAGACAGAACATAGAATAATAGAAAAGACAAACGATATACATGCTACATGATTCTTTCGACATTATTGGGATGTATCCAGATCCCATTTGCATTATTTCATATCGCCATCCATGTATAAAGTCTGCAATGAATGATGTTGGTATTGACTTACTGCTACCATTTGCACATTAGCGTTTTTGTTCGCGACATGTGGCTAGCAATTTCAACACTTTATTTAAGAACAGGTCTATGAAAAATATTGTAACTGCAGCTACCTTACAAACATCCTCTAAGAAATATGCGTACTTCATGAGAAAATTAAGAGAATGGAATGCAGATGCAAGTAGATGGTTTGAAACACATGACTGTCCCAAAGAGCAGTGGACTTTGACTTACGACGGTGGTTTTAGGTTCGGTCAATCAACCACCAATCTCAGTGAGAGTTACAATGCTGTACTGAAGGATGCACGTTGTTTGCCCATTTCAGCACTTATTGAAAAAACCTTCTACAATTGCATTCTTTATTTTAATAAACGCACAGATGAAGTTGCTACCGCTATTGCTAATGGGAAGAAATACACCACATGGGCTGCTGCAAAAATACAAGCTTGGAGTTCATTTGCAAATGGGCACGAGGTCACCCAAATAAAATGTGCTCTTGATTTACTCTTTCAGGTTGTTACAGGTGCTAGGCGTACACAATACGGCATGAGAGGACGTAAAAGATACACGGTTGTGATCAGTAAAGGTACATGCACATGCCAGAAATGGCGAACCTATCGGATTCCTTGTTCGCATGCAATGGCTGTTATGTCTTAAAGACGTTCTGCAGTGGACTCTTATATAGGTGAGTGGTACACTTGGGAGCATCATAATGGGTATAAGAGTTCTGCAGTGATCCATAATGAGATGGATATAATGAGATGGACTCTCAAAGAGTAAACTTGGGATTCTCAAAGACGTTCTGCAGTGATCCATAATGAGATGGATATAAGAGTAGTATTGCAAAAAAATACATGTGGTTTTTGTGGAACTTTGGGTCATAGTAAACGCACATGTCCAAAGAAAAACTCGGGAGCATCTTCATCAACTACAGGTCCTACATCAAATCGAAACAAAAATAAGTGTGGGAGATGTGGTTGGGAATGTCATAATAAGAGAAAATGTAACGGCTTCAGTAAGTTTAATATGTTACTCATTAAAAAAAGTTGTTATGTTTGTTGCTTCTAGCATTTGTCATATCTTCCCATTTCTTATTTTTAACGTATACTTTTGCCAGAGTATTCCAGCTCCCTGTGACACTGATGAGGTGTTACATGCGATCGATCTGCGGGGTAAGGTGGATGTAGATTGGAAAGAAAAGCATGTTGACCACATCAATGCTTGGATGTCTTGACAAGACAGAGTTCTCCACATAGACCAATCGATTGGGGTTAGCACATCTCCAGATTACATGGATTGGTATTTTTGGATCACCAGAAGATATGTGGGAAAATTAGGTGCAATCCTCGCCTACAATGTAAGTATACATAATTCAAATATATTCCACTAAGTTGTAAATATCTAACTTCACATTTATTTCATATTTTCAGATGCAAAGATGGGATCTTTTAATGGAATTAGAAGGCAGAGATCCTAGCCACTACCAGTATTGAGACATAGCACAAGAGACCAAGTCCGAAATGGAGCGTTCATTAGCCACTCAATTTGTAGATGCTATGATCTTGAACGAGGAGTACACGAAACAGGAGAATATCCAAGATAGAGGAAGAGGAACTAGGGCACAACAACAACATGGTCATGGACGAGGTCGTAGACGAGGGCAGCAAGATTTTGTACATGGCGTCAACTTGGAGGAGGGAAACCATGATATGGACGAGGTCCCTGACTTTGTTTTAGAGACACAGTTTGTCACACTGATTGTTGAACCTCGAACCGGCGAGATGTCAACTCCACAAGCACCTGCAAGGAACATAAGAGGTGAAGAAGCTCAACATGCGTATGTTGCATTGACCCCGCCACCTGCGCCCACCTTCGACGAGGAAGAAGGCATTGGAAGTTCTCAGTTGGAAGGAATTGAACTTAGATTTGGAAGGACAACATATCAAAGGAGGAGGAAGAGATAAATATGTAATGTGTAACCATATTTGACAATGTAGTCTATCTTAGTTATTTGTATTGTACTCCTCATGAACTGATTTTGGATGCAATGAAGACTATCTATGGACATCTATTCATACTATTTTTGAATTTGGTACATATCTTATGCATGAAGATATTTAGTGAATTCAGTTCTCAGTTCATTTCTCTATTTTGTCCCACCTTCTGGTTCTGTTTTTTTTGCTGAGTAGCAGAGCATATCGTATCCTTTTCCTGCGCTATAGATAGAAAGCGCATAGAAAGTATGCGATAACGTCAAGCGCATAGAATACATGCGTTGTACTGTAGCGCACATAATAAATGCGATATGTGTACACTATTCAAAGAAAAAAATTTCGGTGGGCTTAGCGGGAGAATATTGTTTTCTAACTATGTTACTAAGGAATTTTTCTCACTCTAACACTCTCCCTCAAGTTGGAGCATATCTGTTGATCATACCCAACTTGAAAATCAAATATGAGAGACGCTTCTTTAGTAGTACCTTTGTGAAGATGTCTGCAAGCGGAAGTTCAATGGAGATGCGTGGAGTGGTGATCTTTCCTCATTGTATTGCATCACGAATGAAGTGACAATCAACCTCATTGTGCTTGGTCCACTCATGGAAAACAAGATTGATGGCAATGTACGTAGTAGACTTGTTGTTACAATATAGAGGTACGGGACTAACAACTAAAAGTCCGAGTTCCTGTAGAAAGGATATAAGCCATGATCTCACGGGTGGCTTGGACTATTCCCTGTATTCTGCCTTTGCACTCGATCTGGAGACCACTGTCTGCTTCTTGCTTCGTCATGTAACTGGTTGCTCCCAACGAGTATGGCGTAGCCTATAGTGGATCGACGGTTCTTAGTCGAACATGCATAGTCAGCATATGTAGAGGCAGATACATCAATGTGGCCATTGACCCAACAGAAGAGTCCATGTCCAGGAGATTCCTTTAAGTATCGAAGGATCAGAAGAATATCCTGCCAATGATTGGAAAGGGGTCTCTTCATGTTCTACTGGCTCTACTCACAACATATGATTACCTGACCTAGTAATAGTTAGATATAGAAGTTTACCTACTAGGCTTGTATATCGTACAATATCCTCAAATGCAGGATCAATAGATGTGGAATGTTTACTCACTTCTGTAGGGATGCCAGATGGCTTGCATTCAATCTAAGATCCAACCTTAGTTAGAATGTCAAGGAAATACTTCTTCTGTGAGAGATAGAGCCCCTCTGTAGTGCGTATCACCTCAATATGCCAAGAAAATAATGGAGTTGGCCAGGATCCTCTGTGATAAAAACTTTCTGTAGGAAGATCTTGGTCTTTGAAATTTCACCATTGTCTCCACTGATGACGATATCATCAACACAGATAACAAGAATGGCAATGCTGGTAAATCATCGTCTGACGAAGGTAGAGTAGTCAGATGTCATCCTCTGAAACCCTCGAGTGTTGATCTCAGTAGTAAGTCTGTCAAATCATGCCCTAAGGCTCTGCTTCAGGCCATAAATGGCCTTAGGTAGTCCGCATACACCATCCCCCTCGACTACGTAATCCGGTGGTTACATCATATAAACCTCCTCTTTGAGGTCACCATAGAGGAAGGCATTCTTCACATCAAGTTGAAAAATGGGCCATGCTTACTAGCAACAACAGAAAGAATGTACGTATGGACCCCATTATGGCAACTGGAGAGAATGTCTCAAATTAATCAGTCCCATAGGTTTCTGTAAAGGCTTTTACAACTAATTTGATTTTCAATATGCCAATGGATCCATCATGTGATTGTTTGGTTGTGAAGAATCATCTTCAAGCCACAAGTCGAACTCTTATGGGGCATGGCACAATATCCCACATGCTCAGGAGGTAAGGGCATCCATCTCCTATTCCATGGCATGTCATCAGCCATAGTCATGCATTGCACTATAATGATCTATGTGGACAGAAACAACATTTAAGGCATTTACAAACCTCTTGGCACAGCTAGATAAATCATCTATAGAAGTAAAAATGTGACACATGGTAAAAAGTACTCTGGCTCTTTTGCTTGCGGAGCTATTGGAAGCTTCTCATGTATATCCGAGCAGCAGTAGTGGGAGCACTTAAAGAAGGCATATCATCTTACAAAAAAGGTACATGCAAAAGAACAAAAGTAGGTGTAGTGGTGTGCTTGCGTGTATAGACGATTAATGGAGGTGGAAGATCCAAAGGGATGCCACTTTATGTAAAGAAGCTAGTCCACTTAAAGAAAGTGACATCCACAAAAATATAGTATCGACATCCAACAGGACCATAACACTGATATAGTTTTTGAGTATGAGACTATCCAAGAAAGACACACTTGATGGTCCTAGATGATAATTTGCTAGGATTTAAATATCGGTATCAGACTCTATATCGGTCCCATGTCGATACGATGTTTCGGAGATATATCATTGATGTCATCCATATCAACTACCATTTGTGAAGGAAAGACCTTTTTAGGGGCATATATCTCCATATCGCTATATGTATCAATCCTGTATCGATACCGATATATCGCGATATCTCGAACCTGACAATTTGTCAGCTGCATGGACGTTGTGAACAAATGCACCCAAAAATTCTTAGAGGTGAAGGAAAAGGAGACTCAGTGAGGTATAATAAAAAGAAAGGAGTGTCCCCCTTTAGGACAGAACGTTGAACCTTGTTGATGAGTTGAACAACAATAAGGATGGCATCCCCCAATAGTACTTGAGAACATTCATCTGAGTGAGGAGAGACCTAGCAATATAAAGCAAATGTCAGAGTTTCCTTTCCGCTACCCCATTTTTTGAGAGGTATATGTACATGATGTTTGACGAATAGTCCCATGAGAGGCAAAGAAAGACGTTAAGTCCTGTTGGGTGATCTCAAATGCATTGTCAGCTCTAATAATTTGAACACATAGAGAAAGAAGTTTTGACATATTGAAAGAAATTCGTGACAATCTCATTAATCTCTAAACGTTCTTGTTATAAATAGGAAGCGGAAGCAGAATCAGAAATAAATATAAATAACCTGAAAGAACACGAAGATTTTTACGTAGAACCCTACTTCCTAAGGAGCGGGATGAAACCACGGGAGAAGCCCTCAAAGGGGCATATGCTTCATTGCTTTTTCTCAATGGACTACAGGGGTGTGGGGCCCTATATATATCACCCACGGAGTCTCCACATCTCCAAACTGATAGATGTGGGACTATACTCTGGATGGGGTAAATGGATTCTGGAGAGATCCATTTACCCATCTCCCATACATATGGCGCATAACTATATACTCCAACTTTCCCCCTCAAGCTGGAGCATGCAATGCTCAGCTTGGACAAACAGAAAGAAACTCAACCCATGCTACAGGACACTACAGACAATATCAACTCAACACGCACAACTGTCGGCTGCTGTCGAGGATGTTGCTTCTCATGTCGTACAGGTGAGGAAGACGAAAGGGCCGGAGTGTGAGTCTGTTGAATCTGCTCGTCGGAGAGCATGTGCTCTGAACTGCGCCTGTCAGAGTCACTGCAACTGAAAATGAGTCTCTTCGTCGGAGTACTCTGGCCCGCCACACATGTGGACAATTCTCCATCTCTGAAAAAGGGCCGAACTGGAAAAGGCCGTGGAAGTACAATCCTCGTCGGAGTCCATGGTCGTTGGAGAATGGAGTCTGAAAGTCTCCTCGTCGGGGAACTGGGTCTCTCCCATCTGGCATAGAGAATGGTACTTTACTCTGGAGTACCTATGATATCACATGAAAACCCTTGCCAACATGGCATAGGGAATGGTCCTCTACTATAGAGTCCCTATGGCTCACATGAAAACTCTGGCCGAAACAACAAGAAGAAAGATGGGAACCACTTCAAAAGATGGCAAACACGTGCTCATCTGAAAAGACCGCATACTCGTGCGTGTCTGAAACTGAGTCTCCCTGGAGAACTCGAAAATTGGGTCACTCAAACATGGAATGCCTCGAACTTGGACTCTGACCAATCCGAATGTCGAGTCTGAAATAATCTGAACTGTAGAGTCTCGAATATCTGGCTGGCTATGCAATCTGGACTGAAGAATCTGGATCTGAATCATATGACAAACTGGCCTGTAGAACTCTACACAACACTCCCCCTTTCTCCTATACTTGTCGGAAAAATGACATCAACAAAGTTGGGAGAAGGCTAGATAATTGGGTTATAAAACAAAAGATCAGTAACCCATTCATACATTTGTCGGCTTTTCAAATCATTCATCATCTTCTCCTTTTTTTGAAACTATTTATTTTTTTAAGCCGTTGACATTTTTTTATCGGCTTTTCATCATCATTTTTTTGCAAACATTTTGCGTACGACTTTTCTTTGTACACGCCTCTTCATTTTCCTTCTTTTTATAAAACAAAAACCTTGGCCCATTTGGGCCTGCAAAAACAACCTCATTCATTTTTCCCTCACAGCAGGCCCCTCTCTTCACATTTTTAAAACTATTTGGCACCACTTGGGCCCTTCCATCAAAACAAGATGTTTTTAAACTTTTGGAAGGGCCATTGAGCCCCTTTGTTTCCCCCAGAACGGCTAGGGTTCCCAGGATGGGAACCCCCTACAAAACACGCGGGGGGATATCTTCTTCGTCGCCAGCCGCCGAGGGTGGATTTGAATCTTCGCCATCAGGAGGGTGCAACAGGAGATAGGATGCGACAGCCTGAAGATGATTGAAGGAGCACCGTTGGGTGCTAGACTGGCTGCCGCCGAGGCTTGGGGAGAGATGGAACCGCGACCAGGAGGTTTTGCGATGTTCAAGCCTCCGCCGCCTGCTCCTTTGAAGTTGTTGGGCTGCTAGGTTTCGCCTGGGTGCCACGGAAGACGATGAGGCACATGCTGCCAACGGCTAGGGTTTCTCCTCCTTCAACAACAACGGCACCTCCTCCTTCTTGAACAATGGTGGCGCAGTTGGCTAAAGATCTGCGATGTTGAAGCGGCGAAGCTAGGGCAACCCGTTGGAGGCTGCCTGAAGGAAGATTGCACGAGTTGAGCATGAACAGATCATACAACGCCTGGAAGAGAACTTCTACAGGAGGAGACGACATAGATATTCCAGAAATTAGGGTTTCTATCGAAACCCTAGAACTTGACAGAACTTGATCAAATCACAATCATGATTCTTTATAAAGAATATCTTCAAGAACAACACTAATCGAATCTTGAATAAATAAAAACTTGAAATCCTCAAGAACAAATCCTCGAGAATCGAACCTACTCTGATACCATGTTATAAAATAGGAAGCGGAAGCGGAATCAGAAATAAAGATAAATACCTTGAAAGAACACGAAGATTTTTACGTGGAACCCTACTCCCTAAGGAGCGGGATGAAACCACGGGAGAAGCCCTCAAATGGACATATGCTTCATTGCTTTTTCTCAATAGACTACAAGGGTGTGAGGCTCTATATATAGCACCAACGGAGTCTCCACATCTCGAAACCGGTAGATGTGGAACTAAACTGTGGGGGTAAATGGATCCTGGAGAGATCCATTTACCCATCCCCCATACATATGGCGCATAACTAAATACTCCAACAGTTCTTTTATTAGGTAAACCCAAGATGATCTACTATAATCATCCACAAACACAATAAATTGAAATAACTACTTAATGTTCGGACCTACGAGGTCTCCAAACATCACAATGAACAAGACCAAAAAGAGTGGTACGATAGGACTCAACATGAACTGGAAAAGAAGCTCGATTATATTTCCCAAACTTACACGCCTCGCACTGAAAGGGCTTCAATTTAGAGTAGAGAGTTCAGGGAACATGAGAGAGCTTCGGCCACAAGACGCATACGCTATAGGAGCGGGTCTTCGGAGATGGATGCAACATTAACAAACTTAGAATCCGATTATATCAATATAATAGAGGCCATTCTGCCCCCACCAAAAAACTACTTCGTTCGGATGTCTTGAAAATAACAACAGAATTCATCAAATATCATATGGTAATTAAGCTCAACGCATAGCTTATAAACATACAATAAGCTGAGAGGGAATCAAGAGCATAGTGAACCTCAGACAGTCGGAGCTTGGAGAAGAACTTCATGGTTTCGACAGTAGTAACAGGCGGGTGAGTCCCATTGGCGACTTGGACTGACTTCACTTAGGAAGATGGTTTGAAGAGAGTTAGTAAACTACCTTCTCCGGTTAGAGGAGTAGAAGCTCCCAAGTCAATGATCCAATCGGGAGCAGGAGGGGTTGTAGAGTTGGCTGTTGCACCTGAAGGTTTAGTCAATGATGTAGTGGTAGTCTCATTAGAAGAAGAAGCGAGCCTAGGAGTCTGGAGAATTTGCATCAAATGGGAGTAATCAGCATCATTGTGATGTATCATCTTTCCAATTATATTTGTAGTAGGAGACACATCTTCGACATCATAGGTGTCCTCATAGGCATTATTGGCTAGATAAGGAGGTACACTAAACTTTTGCCAGCATCATTCGGACAAATGGTTCCACCCATAGCTTTAAAAATGCGCCTCGAGGCAGTTTTCCATGAAAACAACCTCGAAGCTATAGCCTCAGTTTGGATTTCCGAGGCGTAAGCCTCACATACTTGATGCAGTACCAAGGTGGTGAGGTAATACTGTGGCATTGCCTCGGTCTATTGTGCGTTTTTTTGGGAAAATTATAATAAACTATATACAATTACACTTTTACAATAATATTAAAGGCATAAAGCATATATTAATCACACACATACAAGTCATGGTCACACTATGTATAATATATTGGCCACATCTCTAGTAATAAACCTTATATATTGAGCGAAATCTATATGTCAAGTAATACACATTTATGTTAGTCACATTTCCTCATATATATATATATATATTAGTCACAAGACTAAAAAATATATTACATCATTATATATTAGTCATGGAATATTTATTTTATAATATATATTATACATTTATATTACAATGATCAGAATCAAAGAGATCATGCAATTGTACTAATTAGTTGTTACTAATTAGTATGGACAAATTTTAAATCAACAGATGATATTGAATTGCTTGTATCACTACAATAAATACTCTATATTTTTGTAAGAATATTAGGAATTCACATATATACAACAACAAAGCCTTTTCCCACATTAAGTAGGGTCGGCTACATGGATTCTTTGCTTCCATTCAGATCTAACATCTATTTTTTTGAATCCAAAGAAGGGGAAAACACGTAGCGGTGTTCGCCCTAAATATATTAAGAATCAAGGGAAAGTTATAATAGGAATTACAATAACCAAGACTTGAGAAGAGTCTTAAAATAGAAAACTACATTTTCACAGTAAAAACGCTGTAAAGGAAAAAGTGAGCCATTTTGAGCTAGCCATATTACCCAAAGCAATACAATATGACGTGTAGTCTCCTCCCTAGGAAGACATCTCTTCTGAAACTTTGAATCCCAAAAGCTTTCAAAAAAAAAAAACTTTGAATCCCAAAACATGTCCAAGTTATGTAGAATAATCCAAGGAGCATGAATCTCAGTCCAAATAGCGGACATCTTCATGCAATGGAAGAAGATGTGATCTTCCATCTCAATTTGTGATCCACAAAGGGGACATCTGTTGGATATGTTTGGGAGGAGTCTTGCACAACGATCTCTTGTCATTATTCTCCTTCTGCACATCAACCACACGAAGAAACTAATTATGTTAGGCAGTTTTAGACTCCAGATAAAATTGCAATCTTGCACGACAACAATCGAAGTATAGTGGGATGTAGTCTTCATAAATGGTATAGTGGGATGATGCTCAACATGTGTCTCAAGTTTTCGCAGATGACCAAAGACGGTCTTAGCGGTGTGCAGTAGACCTGGCCAAAATGCAGGCCAGGCCGGCCCATGGGCCCAGGTTGAGGTTCAAAAACCTCTGTCTAAAGCCCGCCATGTGTCGGCCCATGACCCATTTCGTTCTTTTTCCATTGAATTTTTTAATGGTATTTAATATGTATAAATGCTTTTATTAATACCATTTATACGTTATATAACTAATATAAGTAGTTTACATATTACTTGACATGTAAACTATTAAATTTTATTTAAAACTAATGTCACATATGAAAAACTTGAAGTGTATCATATTAATACATGTATTATTTGGCTTATATTTATGTATTTTTTGCGGACCGTGCCGGCCCATGTCCAAATCTCCTAGCCCAAGCCCGGCTCATGAGCGGGCTGGGCAGGCAGGCCCCCAATCCGTTGATCAGGTGTAGTGGGCAATGTATCAACCATCAGAAACTGGTCCTTCACAAGCTTGTATCGTGTATGTAATCCAGAAAGAAATCAATAGACATGGCATTCAACACACTCTCCCGCTTGTTGGTTACAACATGCTGGCTGAAAAATGAGGAGCTCCTTAAACGTGCTAGCGAGCAGCATGTAGTATTCGACAAGACTCGTATCTCCCTGAGTAGTAGACTAGATTCACGTGTATATATTGTAGAGTCGGATCTTGGTTGTCTTCTGGGAGTATGCATGCTCAAGATTCTCCCACATCGCCTTGGAAATATCCTTGCAGAGGAGATTTGCCGCAATATTTGGATCTACGTTGTTGGTCATCCAAGTGATAACCTGATAGTTGTCAACATACCAGGTGCCATAGTCCTTGTTTGTCTCCTTGGGCAGATACTTGGTAAGAACATATTTCTTGCGCTGGGCCGCTGGCCACCGATTAACACCTTGAAGGATCGAGACCACAACATATAGTTCTCTGAGCCTTTCAATTTCATAGAAGTGCCCTACACCATCACAGAAGAAATCGGGTACAGGGACTTGGTCATGATGGACGTCATGGTGATCACATCTCACAAGTCAAGAAAAAGTGACAGAAGATATTTGTTGTCTTAATCAAGCATGATGGTGACTTAGGTCACCATTTCAACCCTCTATCGAGCTTCTGTAGCAGTGGATTGTGGTTGGAATGCCACAATTCAGACCCTGTAAGGGGTCGAACTATGGCTTGAACATTACAGGGAAGGCGCTGGATTGCTTGGGTAGTGGCGCAGGGTGCCACTTGGGGGGGGGGGGGGGTAAGCGACGACACAAGGCTTGCTTGCGACCTAGCAGTGCTGCTGGAGCACCTGGGCAGCGGCGCGGGATGCCGCTGGGGGCCTAGCAGCACCGTTGGAACGCATGGACAACGACACAGGGTGCTGCTAGAGAGCCGGTCGGCGGCAAAGGGCACGTCTACAGCTAGGCGGCGTTGCTGGAGCGCTTGGGTAGTGGCATGGGATCCCGCTGGAGATCTTAGCATCGTTGGAGGAAGGCTGCTAAGCGACGCCGAGGACCACCGGAAGGCTGTGGAGGTGATTTGATGGTTGGAGCGGTGGGATCTAGATCAGAACACCGGTCTCAAACTGCTACTCCGATAACCGTTGGAAAATATGAAATAATACAATGACTTATTTTATTTATGAGGTCTAGAGGACCTTATATAGGATGAAACCCTAGAGTGCTCATTACTGGGAAAATACATAAATACCCCCAGACGAGTTACAAGGAGATAAGATAAACATAAACACATCTATGACAATGAGAAAAAGGTTTCTTATTCAATTGTGTTTCCCAAAAAGGACCTTTTATCTCCAATACCTCGTGTTTCTAGTTCTGTGGACTTAGTTCATCGTTTGACTCTTGGATGTGACAAGTTGTTAAGTGCATCTTTTTTGGCTACTCACATACCCATAAGGGGCTTCGGTTCTTTGATCTTGTCATACATTAGTGCTATGTTAATGCTGACTTTACATTCTGAGTTTGTTATATATTGTTTTCCTACAAGTATCATGATGACTACTTCTAAGTCTAGCGAGGAGGTTTTCATTCCACGTCCTTCTTCTCCCCCAGCTTCTACCATACCTCCTATAGTTCATACTTTGCCTCATATGTAAATTCACAGGCAGACTACTAGTCTACTAGACTATCTGTTCTTGTGCCTTCCCCATCGTCCATCGTGTCCCAGGTAAATCCTTAACATTTGGCTTTCACTGATGGCAAAATTGATGTTTCTATACACCAGGAGACTTTACAGGGTGAGAGTGTAGCTCCTCATGAGACTTTGACAGAGCCAGATCATTAAGAGGATCTTAACCAGCCTATCGCACTTCTGAAGTGAAGAACATATGCTATGTATCCTCTCGCAGGTAGTCATGTTTCACTGGGGTGTCTATTAGAGAGCTTTAAGAAGTTCGTGATGGGATTGTCAGATGTTACAATTCCACACACATATCAGGAGACTATGCAGGACAACCATTTGTCTTGCTATAGAGAAAGAGATAGATGCACTCCAATTACGAGGTACATGGAACTAGGTTGCTGCCAATAGGGGCTTCTGTGGTTGGCTATAAGTGGGTCTTTACAGTAAAACAGAGAGCAGATAACAATGTTGATTGTTCCAAGGCTAGACTTGTGGCACGTGGATTCATTCAAATATATGGGATGGGTTATCAGAATACTTTCTCTCATGTGACACGTCATTCTACTCTTGGGATCCTCCTCTCTGACACTCTGTTCTTGTGGTACGAGACTGGTCGCTCTCCCAATTTGTTGTCAAGAATGACTTCTTATATGGCAATATGTAAGAGGAAGTCTATATACAACAATCACGGGGGTTCGCTGCTGAGGGGAGGTGTCAAAAGATATGCAGACTTCATAAGGATATGGATATCTTTAAGCAGAGTCTCTGAGCATAGTTTTAGAAGCTCTCGGATCTGATAGAGCAGCAGGGGTTCAAGAGATCAACTGCAAATCACTCGCTCTTTGTACACAAGAGATCATGAGGTATTGTTTTCATTTTAATTTATGTTGACGATATTATTATTACAAAAGATAATTTATATGTGATTAGTGAGGTTAAGGAGTTCCTTGGACAATAGTTTGTCACTAAGGACCTTGGCGAACTATGATACTTCATTGGGCTTGAATTTTCTAGGAATCAGAGAGGTCTTGTTAACTCAGAGGAAGTACATTACATATCTCCTAGAGACTAGGATAGAAGATTGTAGACCTCTGAATACTCCTATGGATCCCAGCATGAAGCTCTATGATGATGATACAAATAAGGTGGACAAGAGGAGACACATGGAACCTCTCATACGAGGTCTCTTTTTGAGTCATGGCTATTGCAAGTCTTCTTGTAACTCTTATTTTTTTAATATATTTTTGGGGCGGACCTTAACGTGTTTCTCCCTTTTATGGCTCACAAAAAGAGAGGAGATACATGAAGCTCGTTGGGAAGCTTCTCTATGTGACTATTACCAGGTCAAATACCTCCTTTGTAGTGAGCACAACCATCTAGTTTATAGAGCAACCACAATAGACTCACATGGATGCAATTTCTGTGATCCTAAGACATATGAAGTCTTCTCTTTGTACATGGCTGCTATTAAGTAAAGGGATATCTCTTGCTATCACAACATGTGCATATGCTGACTATGCAGGATGCCCAAAAGGCAGGAAGTTCACTTCTGGATTTGTAGTATTCATTGTGAGCTCATTGGTCTCATGGAAAATCCAAAAGACATGAAGTTCACTATGCAGGATGCTGACTATGCAAGAAGGAAGGTCAAATGCTGAATCTTAATACAGGGCCATGGCACAAGGAGCACTGAGATGATGTGGGTCAGGTTTGTTCTGACTGACCTAGATATTGACACATCTCTTCTATGCAACTACTATGCGACATTCATGCTGCATTATTCATTGCCAACAATTCAACTTTCTATGAGAGAATCAAGCACATCAAGGTGGATTGTCACTACTCTTGAAATATCTTACAGAAGGGCTTCATTTCTACTTCCCACATTAACTCATGGTAATAAACAACTAACATTTTTACCAAGGCCCTAGCCAGGGGCATTTCCAGAAGTGTTCTTTCAAGCTGAGTATGAAAGATATCTATGTTCTTTCAAGCTGAGTATGAGAGATATCTATGCCCCAGCTTGATGGGGTTGTTATACAACAACAACAACAACAGCAAAGCCTTTTCCCACAATTAAGTAGGGTCGGCTATATGGATTCTTCGCCTCCATTCAGATCTATCTTGAGTCAATCACGGGCTTATATCCACAAAACTAAGACCCTTCATATGGTCTCTTTCCAACACTTCTTGGGCCATCCTCGCCCTCTCTTAGCCGGCTCAACATCCCAACCCTCGCATCTCCTAACTGGTGCATCAGTTGATCTTCTTTGCAATGTCCAAACCATCTTAAGCGATTTTCTCGCATCTTATCCTCGATCGGAGCTACACCAACTTTCTTTCTGATTACATCATTCCGAATCCGATCTTTATGTGTGTGTCCACACATCCTCCTTAACATTTTCATTTCTGCTACATTCATTCTTTGCACATGTTTATGGTTCACAGGCCAACATTCAGATCCATAAAGCATAGCAGGTCTCATGGCTGCTTTGTAAAACTTTCCTTTAATTTTTAAAGGAATTTTCTTATCACAGAGAACAACAGAGGCTCCTCTCCACTTTAGCCATCCAGCATTTATTCTATTATTAACATCTCCATCAATTTCCCCATCATGTTGCAGAATAGATCCCAGATATCTAAAGGAATCTCTCTTCTGAATGTTATCGTCACCAATCTTCACCTCGATTCCTTCACCATTGCTTCCATCAAAGGTGTACTCCATATATTCCGTCTTGGCCCTACTTATACGAAATCCTTTAGTCTCCAACTCATGTCTCCAGACCTCAAGCTTCTCATTTACTCCATCTCTAGTCTCGTCAATTAACACAATATCATCATCAAATAACATACACCAAGGTAACTCATCCTGAATGTGACTTGTCAACTCGTCCATAATCAAAGTAAAAAGAAATGGACTCAAAGCAGAACCTTGATGTAAACCAATGTTGATGTCAAAATATCCAGTCTTCCCAGACGGGATCCTTACACAAGATAAAGCCCCATCATACATGTCCTTTATGAGGTTAATGTATAGGACAGGTACTTGTCTCTTCTCCAACACTCTCCATAATATCTCTCGTGGGACAGAATCATAAGCCTTCTCCAAATCAATATAAAGATCATGTGGAGGTTCTTCCTTTTAGCTCTATAAATCTCCATTGTTCTCCTCAACAAAAGGATGGCTTCAATCGTTGAGCGACCTGGCATGAATCCGAATTGGTTTTCTTTTACGTTGGAAACTTGCCTCAACCTTCTTTCGATCACACGTTCCCAAATTTTCATAGTGTGACTTATCATCTTGATACCTCTATAATTTGAACAATTTTGAATGTCTCCTTTATTCTTATAAAGAGGCACCACGATACTCCTCCTCCAATCTTCAGGCATTTCTTGCTTCGCCAAATAACATTGAATAGATTCGTAAGCCAAGTCAAACCACGCTCACCTAAAACTCTCCATACTTCTACAGGGATGTCATCCGGTCCTACACCTTTTCCGGGTCTCATAACCTTCAAAGCCTCTTCTACTTCCTTTCTTTGTATCCGTCTATAGCTTGCACGATTCAAGTAACTTTCACTACAAGCTAGATCACCGAAAGTGATCTCTCTATTTCCTTCCCCAATGAAAAGTTTATGGAAGTACTGCTCCCACCTAGTCTTTATATCCTTCTGAGTAACAAGCACTTAACCTTCCTCGTCCTTAATGCATCTTACTTGAGAAAGGTCTTTGGTCTTTCTTTCTCTTGCTTTGGCCAACCTGAATATATCCTTCTATCCCTCGTCCTTGATGGGGCTGTTACAAGAAGTAATATTTATGTATTTTTTATTTTTTTGTTAATTTCTCCATTGATTATTTGTCCTTCAGTGTCTCCTTCTCTACATAAAGGAGTCCCATAGCCACGTAATAAACAATTTATTTATTTCTTTCCACGTCTGTTTTTAACGTATAAATTTCACAATTTATATTTTGACCATCAAATTTTATTGTAAATAATCACATATTAAACTTAATATTTTGCAGAGAAATATCATCATGTTTGAGCATAAATAAGGCTGAAATGGTCTCATATGTCAAATTGAGAGATTAAAAATGGAAATGGCAGTTGATTTTATGTTTAAAAACAATAAATTGTATCTATTTCAGGATTTGCGAGTTTGTCTTCTCATTTAGTTTAAAATTTATTTCACAAATAAGCATGCTAGTGGGCTTGCTCCAACATAGTTTTTCACAAACTAAGGCACGACCTTCAATTGAAATATCTAATGCATCTTCCTTCTCTCTGACACTTACAAGCCTAGGAATTGTATGTTAGCATGAAATATATTATTTGATTCCAGGCTCATGAACTTATCAAGAAGTTATCTCCAGTTGCAAATTCAATAAAAAAAATCTCCAGTTGCAAATTATTTTCGTTGAAAAAAATAGGTTTGATGCATTAATTCACAGGATGTATTATACGATTATCCATGTTGGAAATCCTCCACGGCCTTATTACCTTGATTTGGACACTGGAAGTGACTTAACATGGATTCAATGTGATGCTCCTTGCACCAGTTGTGCCAAGGTATGTTTTTTCATATTTAAGATGTTTACACAGAATAGTGCTTGATTTTGAACTTGTGAATGAGATGGTGACGATTATGGGCTAAAATGTTCTTCACATGATGAACAATAAAATGTGAAGTAGATCTACAGGAAAACACCTTACAAAAAAGCTTCATAGAAGCAAAATATTTGGTTTAGCCTGACTATTTGGAAATTGTTGGTGAAAAAAGATATGAAAATCAGGCATTTTACTGTTGTCTCTGATTAAATTCAACGTACTCTGACTTGGATCTGAAAAGATACATCATTCTTATAGCTTCCTTCAAATTTCTTTGGTCTTGTTCACTCCTTGCAAAGCTCTCCTTGTGACTTCTCGCTCCTGGCATTAGATGTTTTCAAATGAGATCCTTAATTTTATCTTCCAACGGTAAGACATCATTGTTGTTGATGCTTACCACATCCCTTGGAGCATCTTAATGCTTACGTATGTACTCTGTACATCCGCTGTCACTATTTAATAACCTAGCTCTCAGTGCTTTGAAGCATGACATGCCTAACTGGAGCTTTCTCACAGGTCTAGTAGTGCCTTCTTTCTTGGATGCTTTCTTATTAGGCAGCTGCAGTTTTGGGAATATCTGAGCATGTTTTTAAATGAAAAATAATGTAAGTAGATATCTATCACAATTTCCTGACCAAGTCCAAAGAAATTTCTACATTTGAATAAAATAATATTTGTGTGTGAGAGATTTATGTATTTGTATTTTTCTGGGCTTGTTGTGTAGCATTGCCATAAACCCTTGACTCCTCTTCTATATAAACGGAGTCTAGGATCTCGTTATAACTAAGTTGTACCATTCCCCAATGTACTGTATCATAGCATCAATGCTACAGTAGTATTCTAATACCTCCAACAAATAAGCCTCCATCCCCTCCACTAAAACTAGGGGGTGCACTTGGATTGGATAAAATCTGTAATCCCATGCAATCCGATGCTATGCGATGCTGTAGGATTGGATTGATTTGGTTTTGTAGAGATATTTATATGCTTCTTTGTATCAATGTTCCCTCTACAGGCGCATTCAGAGGTTAGCGCCGCCTATTGTCAAGATGGACGGGACGAACTATGAGCTCTGGGCAATGCAGTTCATGAGTCTCATGAAGTCGAGCGGTAAGAAGCATATTCTTACCAACAAGGAACCGGTGGAGAAGACTGGGGTAAATGCCTCTTGGGAGGCAGATGATGCATATGCCAAAGTTTGGCTTTCAGGAACATTGACGACGGAGATCGCCAATGATGTGTTGCATCAGCCTACTGTTAAGGCTATGTGGGATATCCTCGTGGCTGCATACTCTCAGGCGAGTAATGAAACCAAGATACTTCAGCTTCAGCATGATATCTTCACCATCAAACATAATAGACGTCCTCTTCATTCCCTATAAACATCCTTACGTGGGATGTTTGAGAAGCTTCATAGCTTCATACCACTGACAGCCACTTCGGAACAACAGAAGACATATCGGAATGCAACTATGGTCGGTGTTTTCCTAGCGGCCCTGGATTCTGAATATGATGCTGCTTGCTCCCAGATCCTTGCAGATGCTACATTCCTCCCATGAAGGAAGCTTTCTGTAGACTTAGCAGAATCACTGTTCCATCTACTGTCACGAGTTTGATACCTTCAGCTATGGCAACCTCCCGGGGTAGAGGAGGTTCTTTCTCTCGTGGACGAGGACTTCATGGTAGAGGAGGACACATTCGTCAGTCCTGCACGTTTTGCCATCGCCTAGGACATACTGAGGAGACATGCTACTGTAAGCATGGTTTCCTAGCATCAGCTCGTGTTGCAGAGCAGGTCGAGTCACCTGCCACGTCTACTTCAGATGCAAGATTTGATGATCTAGTGACCAGACTGCGTGACATCATGCCTTCTTCTTCATCATCTCCTGGAGGCCAGTTCGATGTTGTTGCTTCTGCCTCCACCAATACTTCTGCTACGACAAGCACCTCAAGTAGCATTTTTGCCTTTACATCATGTTATGGATCTCAGATTCCAGAGTGGATTATGGACCCTGGGACGACACACCATATATGTGGAGATAAAGGACAGCTTACAACCTACAGACAGGTTCCTCCAGGAAGAACTGTGGTGATAGCCGATGGGACTCATTCCTCGATCTTAGGTCAAGGGGAGATTACCCTATCTCCCTCAATGCATCTGCAAAACGTGTTACATGCCCCTGATTTTTCTATGAATTTGCTACCTATCAATCAGATTACGAAGGATCTGCATTATCGAGCTATATTTAACCCATCATCTCTTGTTTTTGAGGACATTCTTACGGGCAAAGTGATTGGTTGTGGCTGTGAGCAGGGTGGTCTCTATCGACTGGTCCAAACTATATATGTTGGCGCGTCTTCTATCTCGTCAGGACCAGTTTCTCCTTTCACCTGGCATCTCCGTTTTGGTCATCTCCCTCTCCAGAAGATGAGTCATATTTTGCCACAGATTTCTCCAGGATCTACATTCCAATGCGAGGCATGTCAGTTGGGGAAACATCATCGTTCATCTAAACCCTAGTCGTTAGAGTCGGAATAGTTGCTCCCCGTTTGTGTTGTTTCATGTTGACATATGGGGTCCTAGTTGTGTTCCTGATCATCAGGGGCACCGGTTTTATCTTGTTGCAGTTGATGATTTCTGTCGTTTGTCATGGGTCTTCTTATTGAAAAATAAATCTGAAGTAGGGGATGTGATAAAAAATTTTATCAATGAAGTTCATAATGTTTTCTCTTCATCTGTTAAATTTGTGAGAACTGATAATGCCTTGAAATTCTGCACTCGTCATCTATCCCATTTCTTATCATCTCGTGGCATTATTCATCAAACAACATGTCCCTACACATCTCAGCAGAATGGGGTGGCAGAGAGAAAACATCGTCATTTACTCGATATCACTCGAACACTTCTTATTCAGAGTCATGCCCCACATTCGTTTTGGGGTGATTCTGTCCTAACGGCATGCTATCTGGCTAATCGCATGCCCTCGCCCGTCTTGGGAGAGAAATCTCCTTTTTCCATTGTTTTTCCTGATAAGGAGCTTTTCTCTCTCACCCCTCGTGTCTTTGGTTCGGTTGTATTTATACACCAAACGACTCCAGATCTTGACGAGCTCTCTCCTAGAGCTATCAAATGTGTCTTTGTTGGGTACTCCAGAACACAACAGGGATATCGATGTTATGATCCGTTGCGCTGAAAATATTATATCAGTGTTGATGTTACATTTTTTGAGTATGTGATGTTTTTCTCTCCTACAGGCGATAGACTGGACTCGTCCAATTCTGATGATGAGGTTTACGTACCTCCTCCTCCCACAGTTCCATCTCCGTCTATACCTGTGCCTGATGCCTCACCTATACCACCACCTCCTCCACCTCCACCACTACCGTCTTCTATCGAGTCACACATTGTTCCACCTTTGCCAAAATTCTATACTCGTCGACTTGTTTCTGCTCATGGTCATGGTTCGTCATCTGAAGCACCCCAGGTTTGTTTTGATAACATAACTTCTAATGATGGATCTGGAGATGTATCTATGCAGGAAAGTGGCCAACAGATGGAGGAGGTTCCTATTGACTTGGATCTTCATATTGCCGTTCTCAAGCAGAAGCGGTCTCGTGCCTCTTACCCCTTTGCTTCTCAGGTTTCCTTTCATCGTCTAACAGGGGACTTTCAGAGATTTGTTGCTGCCTTGTCGGCCGTGGAGATTCCGCGGAATTATGAAGAAGCATTGACAGACGATCGTTGGTGCTTAGCCATGGAGGAAGAGATGGCTGCGTTGTAATCCCGTAGTACTTGGAGCTTGGTATCTACTCCTTCTGGGGCATCCATGGTCAGTTGCAAATGGGTGTTTACGGTTAAGCATCACGCAGATGGCAGTCTTGATCGCTACAAGGCAAGGTTAGTGGCCCGTGGCTTCACTCAGACCTATGGTGTGGATTACTTGGACACCTTCTCTCCGGTAGCTCGTCATTCTACACTACATATCCTACTCTCTGTGGCGGTGGTTCGTGATTGGCCTTTATTTCAGATGGATGTTAAAAATGCATTTCTATATGGAGATTTACAGGAGGAAGTCTACATGCAACAGGATCCCGATTTTGCTGCTGAAGGGGAGTGTAATCTGGTCTGTAGACTCCATAAGGCTATATATGGTCTTAGCAAAGTCCAAGAGCATGGTTTCAGAAGCTCTCGATTTAATTGAGAACCAAGGGTTCAAGAGGTCTAATGCAGATCATTCACTCTTTGTGCAGAAGGCACCTAAAGTTACAATTATCATAATGTTCCATGTGGATGATATTCTTGTTACAGGAGATGATATGCACGGGATAAAGATGATAAAAGAATATTTAGGTCGTCAGTTCGTGACTAAGGATCTGGGCACCCTAAGGTACTTCTTAGGGTTGGAATTTGCTAGAAATGGCCATGGTCTTGTAATGACCCAAAGAAAATATGTTACAGACATGCTTGTTGAGACATGAATGATTGGGTGTCGACCCTCAACTACTCCTATGGATCCTAGTATGAAATTATACGATGATGATACAGATGAAGTGGATAAGAGGAGATAAAAAGAGATTGTAGGAAAGCTTTTGTACGTTACCATTACTAGACCGGATATTGCATTTGCAGTGAGTCGAGTGAGTCAGTTCATGGAACAACCTCGGCAAGTACATATGGATGATGTATACATGATATTGAGATATCTAAAATCTTCTCCAGGTGTAGGCTTAATCTTCAAGAAAGGAACAAGTCTCAAGGTATCTGCATGTGATGATGCTGACTATGCAGGATGTCCTAAGGATAGGAAGTCCACCACAGGCTTTGCGGTATTTGTTGGTAGTTCTCTTGTTTCTTGGAAAAGTAAGAAACAAACAGTTGTGGCTAGATCAAGTGTCGAATCTGAGTATAGAGCTATGGCTCAAGCAAGTACAAAAATGATGTAGGTTCGAGCAGTACTAGCAGATTTACATGTAGATGTTCCTCTACCCATATTGCTACAATGTGATAATCAGGCTGCTTTGTTCATTGCAAACAATCCTGCATTCCATGAGCGAACTAAGCATATTGAGGTAGATTGTCATTATACCAGAGATATGATCCAGAGGGGGTTGATCTCTACCTCTCACGTCAGCTCAGGAGAGCAAACAACAGATGTCTTTACTAAGGCCTTACTTCGGGGACCATTTCGGAAGTATGTGTCCAAGATGAGCATGATTGACATCTATGCTCCATCTTGAGTGGGAGTGTAGAGATATTTATATGCTTCTTTGTATCTTGTCGCCTATTTTTATTTCTTTATGTCTCTTTCATGTAATTTACCCATAGGTCTCTCCTCTATATAAGAGAGCCCAGGGGTTCTGGAATAAACAAGTTCAATATTTTTCCTAACAGGTTTCATTATTCGAGTGGATCGGATCGGATTGGAAAATTTTCAAATCCGTTCAAGTATGAATTGAATCGGATCTTTACTGAGATCCGATCCTGATCCAATCCGTTAATTCGTTAATATACACACATATATATATATATGTATATATACACATATACATACAAACATATATACATACATACATACATGCATGCATACATACATACGTATGTAATATCTATGTGCACCCATTTCGATTTCTGTGTACGACCATAATCAATGTCATTCATCTCATTTTTTCTCATATCAATCGTGGATACAAGTCCTGCTACCACCCTTTCTTCTCTTGAAAGCCAAATGTTAAATCTCCAAAATAATCATGACAATAACTTTTAAAATTTTGAACCCTATTCGATTATTCCCCTCCTAGTTCCCCCTCTCTCATTTCACTCTTGACTGCCAATATTCCTCCCACATCGTTCTCAGTTCATTTCGATGCTACCCCTTCCTGCACAATGTTATTCCCGTCCAGTGCAACTCACCGCCCCCTCCCCCGCGATGTCGCCGCCCGTCTCATACATTGCCATTCCCTTCCTATGTGACATTCGAGACAATTATATAAATCAGTTTGTCGCCAACTTGTCCTTGGTGAGCTGCCAATCTTCTGATCTTTATTAAAAGAAAATAGCTTTGGGATAGCTGCCTGCTACATTTGTTAGTTATTCTTGACCCTTTTGCTTCTTATCTTTTATTTGTTCTAACTTGCAACCTTATTGTAGGGATGAAACTGGATTAATTAATGATCAAATGTGCCATACCCATTTAAGAACGAATAATTATTACTTCAATTCCTTTCATTTTTAAATTGATATACGATTTTCATTCACATTTTTCATAAAAATTGTATATTTTTAGTATATATATAATCTTACAAATAAATTCCATTCCAAGTCCATTCTAAATGAGAGACATGTTGCTCAACTGATGTGATGCATGGTGTGAAAAATCTAGCCTCGAGGCGGTCGAGGCGTACGCCTCGAGACGAGGCAGTCCTTTTTAGCCTCGAGGCGTGCGCCTCGGTCCAGTGAGGCGTGTGGGGTGTTTTGCGAGGCATTTTTTTTCTTTTTTGAGGTATTTTTTGATGATTTTAATGGTTTACTTGATAATTTAAGAAGCTTATAAATATATGCTTCTTTAGTATAATGATTATACGACATAAATGCCTAAATCGGATGTTTCTTTCGTGTAGAAAATAACATAGATTTGATACCATGTTATAAAATAGGAATGCGGAAGCGTATCGGAATTAAAGAGATAAAAATTTGAAGGAACACGCAGGATTTAACGTTGAACCCTACTCCCTAAGGAGTGATGAAACTATGGGAGAACGCCTTAGAGGGTTGATAGTCTATTGCTTTTCTCTCTGAATACAATGGGTATGGGGGTCTATATATAGCCCCCACTGAGTCTCCACATCTCCAAACTGGTAGATATGGGACTAAAGACATGGATGTGGTAAATGGATCCTGGAGAGATCCATTTACCCGTCTACAATATAAAAGGTGCATAACCAAATACTCCAACACTCCCCCTCAAGCTAGAGCATGCAATGCTCAGCTTGGACAAATAGAAAGAAAACTCAATTCATGCTACATAACATTACAAACAATATCAACTCAATGCGTACAACTGTCGGCTGCTGTCGAGGACGTTGCTTCTTATGCCGTGCAGATGAGGAGGACGAACGGGCTGGAGTGTAAGTTAACTGAATCTTCTCGTCAGAGAGCATGTGCTCTGTACTGCGCCTGTAAGAGTCACTGCAACTGAAATGAGTCTCCTCGTCGGAGTACTCTGGCCTGCCACAACATGTGGACAATTCCTCCATATCTGAAAAGGGCCGAAGAAAGGGTGCCACTAATTATCCATACGCAGATCTCTGAAGATGGGTCTTTCTCATAGGGACTTCGAAATGGGTTCTCTAACATAGGAACCTCAGAAGGATCTCGTACTGGAGTTCACGATCTCTGGAGAATGGAGTATGAAAAGTCTCCTCGTCGGAGAACTGGGTCTCTCCCATCTGGCATAGAGAATGGTACACTACTCTGGAGTCCCTATGAACCACATGAAAACCCCAGCCAAAATGGCATAGGGAATGGTATTCTACTATGGAGTCCCTATAGATCACATGAAAAGCCTGGCTGAAAATAAGAATGATGGGGACCACACAAAAAGATGCATATATGTGCACATCTGAAAAGACCGTATACATGTGCGTGTCTGAAACTGAAGGCTTGTAATCTATCTGACGTCGAGTCTGAATATTTGATCATCTGTAGAGTCTGGAAAATATGACTGGTCTGGAATCTGTCATCTGAATCTGCAACAGACATGTGACTCTATACAATACTCCTCCTTTCTCCCATACTGGTCGGAAAATCAACATCTATAAAGTTGGGAGAAGACAAGATAATGGGGGTAAACAAAACATGAATCCTATATTTTTTTAACAATTTTTTTTAAATCATCATTTCATTCTTTTAAATCATATTTTAAGCCGTTTCAACATTTTTTTGGCTTTTCTTTTTCTTTTTTTCGCATTTTTTTAATTTCATGGCCACATTTTTTATCTCTCGACCTCTCTTTTCATTCATGCTTTCATTTTTTTAAATACCTTCGGCCTCCTTTGACCCATAACAATTGTAGTCCTTCACTATTAAAGCCCAAATAGGGCCAAACAAACGATCGAGGCCTCCCTATTTAAGAAGTGAGAAAGATCGAAAGCCCCTGTACTCTGCACGCTAGGGTTCCCACGAAGGGAAACCTCATCTAATCGACGTGCCTCCAAGGCTGCTTGGAACAGAAAGCTACCTCCGTCTGGAGGTTAAAAGGTGATGGAGTCCGACGTCACCCGCGTCGCTTCCTGCGATGAAGGAGCATCTCGAGTTCTCGTGAGCATCGTGTGTCGCATGTGCGTGGAGCCGCGGCTGGGGCTGACCTTGATTGGCTTGGAGTTGCGGGGAGTGCCACCTGCAGGTCGTGACTAGAGAGGGGGCGTCGCGAGGAGGAGAGACCGAGGTCTCTAGAGTCGGGGATGCTGCCTGGAGTTGCTGCCTGAGAAGGAGAGGCCTCCACCTTGGTGTTAATCTTCAGCTTCGGGAGGAGATGCAGCATCGGGAGGAGGGCGACGCCAGGGGTAGAAGAGATGGAGTTGGTGGCGAAGGAGAAACCCCATTACGGAACTTTGCCGCTTGGTGGATTTTGTGTTGCTCGGAGTTGCCGTTTGCACTTGTGCGCCGCCTGCGAACGTGGCAAGGGGAGGATGTCTTACTGCCTGGCTGTCTCGCGCGCGAGATGTGCGCTGTTGGAGGCTCCTGGGGCCTCTGCCTGGAGCTATGCTGCTGAGCGGTGGTTGGGCGCGCACGAGCTTGGGATGTGCGCAACCTTGCGTGAGGGAGGAGCGCCACCTGCTGTAGATGCTTCATCGGCACCACATTCTTGGATCTACCCCTTTGCGAGAAGAATACACATATGTGTTTCCCAGGCTGAACTAGATGATCTTCTTTCCTTTGATTTGCGTGAGATGTGTGCAGAAACTAGGGTTTCAAAAAAATTCTTTGAACAATCTTGAATCTGATAAGGAACTCAAATGATAAAGGACTTAATCGTTAAAATATCAATCTTCAACAACTCCAAAATCGAATATTGAATAAAATAAAGAATGCAAAAACTTCGAGAATCGACCCGCTCTGATACAATGTTAGAAAATAACATAGCTCTGATACCTTGTTATAACATATGAATGCAGAAGCGTATCATAATAAAAGAGATAAAAATTTGGAAGAACACACAGGATTTAATGTGGAACCCTACTCCCTAAGGAGCGGGATGAAACCACAGGAGAACGCCTTAGAGAGCTGATAGTCTATTGCTTTTCTCATCTGAATACATGGGTGTGGAGGTCTATATATAGCCCCCACTGATTCTACACATCTCCAAACTGGTAGATGTGGGAGTAAAGACATGAATGTGGTAGATGGATCCTGGAGAGATCCATCCATTTACCATCTACAATATAAAAGGCGCATAACCAAATACTCCAACAACTATTAATTGTGTCCAACTATTTAGCAAACTCTTACTATTTCTCTTTTAATGAATGAATCCATAAATACCAAATCCAACAATACTCCTAAACTTAATGAGCTTTGCAATATCATGCAAAACGAAATAGATAGAGTTCACGGTTTATTATGCTGCCATATATTATATGTTTGACATATAACATAAAGTTCTTCGACGTATATTTAATAATACTTTTAATTATAATAATATTTCAATGGTTTGCTCAAAATGGATAGGATTTACAGTTTCTCGTGCGGTCATATATTATATATTAGACACATAGCATAAATTTCTTTGACCTATATTTAATCGTACTTTTAACTACAACAATATTTCAAAGATAGATATGCATTGTTTAATTCTTTCACAACATTTATAGACAATGAATTCTTCTTTGATTGGATGAAAATGTGTAGAAAGGGATATGATGTTGTTCTATCGTCTATTCTAGTGTTCTTATCTCTATTATTTCATCATATTTTATAGTGTTTAGTATTGTATATTGGGCAAAGAACATATAATTACATTGCCATATATATATAATTATAGTTTTGTGCATATTTTTCTCTTTTAACTGAGGCTTATGCCTCGACCGCTTCGAGGCTACGCCTCGTCTCGATTCCGAGGAAAACGTTTTGCTCCGCCTTTCATTTTTTCAAACCTTGGTGGGATCAGTGTTGTCAAAAGCCCTCAGGGCGCTCGCCTAGACTCCCAGGCGAGGCAAGGCCCTAGTGCCTTGCATCCCTCCAGGCGAGGCGTTTTGCCTCAGGCACCGCTCAGGCGAGCGCCTGGCTTGAGGCTCTATGCGCTCGCCTTGAGCGCCTAAGACAATTTGCCGTTTGTGTGACTTTTATCCATGTTTAGGTTTTTATATTAGATATATATTACTTCTACACACATACTTATACATATGCATACACATGTATAAGTAATTTATACACATTGCTATTACATATACGTATACATGTACATTCATGTTTTAGTTCTAAATATTGTAAATACTTTTGATTAAAAAGTATATATTCTTCTATATATTAGTTTGAAGTATTATAAATACATTTATATATACATATAAATAAACAAAACACACATGTATACATAGGCATGCACGTACACTTATACATAAATGCATACACATGTACGCAAATATATATGCATACAGATACACATACATACGAATACACACATAAACACAAATATTTAATACATATACATACATATGCAAGTACATGCATACACTATACATACACATTTTAATAAATAGTGGAGTGATCGTAAAATATAATTTGGTGATAGCATATACATATACATACACATACATACGCATATAGACATGTACATGCACACATTTATATACACGCTTGCAAACACTCCCACAAATATGTTGGATTGGTTTTATATTGAAATATAAGCTATACATAAATATATTTACAACTATATTTATATTGAAATATAAGCTATACATAAATATATTTACAACTATACTTACACACACACACATGTACACGTACACATTTATATACGTGCATGTAAACAAACCCGCAACTATATTGGATTGGTCTTAAATTGAAATATAAGTTATATATACATATGTTTACAATTACACATACATGCACATGTGTATGTGCATATGTTATATAGACTCGTGCATAATTTATTTATTTTTATATATGGCGCCTTGCTTTTCTCAGGCGAGCGCCTAGGCGGGTGTCTAGCGCCTCGGGCATTTTGCACCCCCTAGCGCCTTGGAGCGCATCTCGCTTTTAACGACACTGGGTGGGATGTATTTAAGCTAGTTTTGTCTTGGATATTTACTCGAGTATGAATACTATTTGATTGTCATTCTTTAATGATGTATTATAGAGCTTTATATTGATGTCGCAACGTGGTGTGTCAGGGATGCTCGTTAGCACTCCTGTTATTCGTCCTTGCTATTGACTCTATCGGTTAGGGTTGACCGTGCGATCACGTGAGGCTTTTGCAGAGGGTACTCAAAGGAAGAGATGTCGATTCCTATTCTTCAGTATGCTAATGATATGATCCTCTTTACCAAGGGGGTCCGACAAGTTGCAGAGGCTTTTTAGTGGCCCTTGTTCTCTTCGGGACAATGTCGGGCCTGAGAATTAATATGGAGAAATCAGAATTTGTAGCTTTTGGGATGACCGAGGAGGAGATTGCGATTTGTGCAGGTTGGTTGTGTTGTGCTCCCTGTGGGGCAATCTGCCTTTGCGGTACATGGGTGTCTTGCTAGTTGCAAGAAACATGAGGTTGGTGAACTAGACTCCGGTGATTGAGAAGATGGAGCAGAGACCATTGTTTGAAAAAACACGCCTTGTGACGCAAAGGTGCTCGTGGTGAAAGGGGGTGGAGGAAAAGAGCCTCAAGGCAACCGCCTCCCTGGCTGAGGCGAGCACGTCTTATGATCGAGGCAGTCGAGGCGAGGCGATGAGGCAGGGCAAGGCAGTACCTGAGGCATTATGGATTTACTAAACATTTTTTAATAAAATAATTGGTTCTATTGATAGTTTCAGATGTTTATAAAGGCATAGTTATTGATGATAATTTTATACAAGATGAATGGTTAAATTTGACCTCTTTCTTATTCATATTTACCATTAACATGTCCAATTATTTCAGTGAACTCTTAGTATTACACCCTTAAATATATGAACCAACAAATCTCAGATGCATGCGAATTCGAATACCTATATAAGAAAAATTTCCGGGTTTAGGGTATGGTAGCACAGGGGGACATCAGACCATTCCTCAACTGGGTTCAACATAACATACGGTTAGTATTCAAATCACATGGTTCATACCAACATCTTGAATATCTTTAGTGATAACTATAGCCAATGATTCCTTTTTTTGATAATTATTTTAGTGGCAAATGATTTCCTTTTTAATTGGATAGAAATTTAGTAGAAAGATTTATGGATTTGACATATCCTTTTTTCATGTTCTTATCTGTGGAAAGTCATGAAATGAAAAGTTGTATTCATCATAGCCCTAGAGCTCTCTTACATAGGAAAGCTCTATGGGAACATAAAGTAGACAGAAGAAATAGAGAAATATAAAATAAAGACAAAGATATATAAGTATTTCAACACTCCCCCTCAAGCTAGAGCATATATATCTATCATGCTCAGCTTGGAACAACAACAGTGGAAAGGACCACTCGCAAGAGCTTTGGTAAACATATATGTAATCTGATGGCCTGAAGCAAGAAGTGGAGATAAGTCCCTTCTAAATCAAATCACAGGTGTAATGCCAATCAATTTCAATGTGCTTTGTCCTTTCATGGAAGACTGGATTATTAGCTATAAATAGAGCTGCTTGATTATCACATTTGAGATGCATAGGAAGAAGCACCTCAATTGCTAGGTTAGTCAGGGCAGACTTGACCCACATCATCTCGGTGCTCCCTTGGGCCATAGCCCTATACTCTGATTCAACACTAGATCTAGCCCAACTGTCTGTTTCGTACTTTTCTATGATACCAGCGAACTGCCAACAAACACAGTGAAACCTGAAGTGGACTTCCTGTCCTTGGGACACTCGGCATAATCTGAATCTGCACATCCATTAATTGTGAGAGATGTATCTTGTCTAAATAAAAGGCCTGCACCTGGAGAAGACTTCAGATATCTCAATATCATATTAACTGCTCCATATGGGCCTGTCTGGGTCGCTCCATATAGTGGCTAACTCTGCTAACAACAAATGATATATCAAGCCTGGTAATAGTAACATACAACAGCTTCCCTACTAGCTCTCTGTACCGTATCTTATCCACCTCCTTGGAGTCATCATCATACCTAGCATTAGGATCCATTGTGTAGTAGCAGGTCTGCATCTTGTCATGCCTGTCTCTGACATGAGATCAGTGACATATTTCCTTTGTGTCACTACCATGCCATGTTGATTTCTTGCAAACTCTAGGCCAAGAAAGTAACGCAGCTTGCTAAAGTCCTTGGTTACAAATTATCGTCCAAGGAAATCCTTAGTTGCCTGAATGCATTGTTCATCGCTGCCAGTAACAATAATGTCATCAACATAAATCAGAATAGTAACAGTCCCTCTTTGGGTTCTCCTATCAAAAAGAGAATGATCTACTATAGATCTGACAAACCCCCTTTGTTCAATAAACTCTGAGAGCTTCTGAAACCAAGCCCTCGAACTTTACTTGAGGCTATATACGGCCTTATGAAGTCTGCACACCATACTGGATTCCCCCTCAGCAGCAAACCCATGTGGTTGCTGCATGTAAACTTCCTCCTGCGGGTCTCCATACAAGAATGCATTCTTGACATCTAATTGGAACAACGGCTAGTCACCTACCACCATAACAACAATAAGAATCCACAGCATAGAGTGGCACGCAACTGGAGAGAAGGTATCCTGGTAATCCACCCCATTGGTTTGGATGAACCCACGTACAACCAATCTGGCCTTGTATCTATCCACAGTACCATCCGCTTGGTGTTTCACAGTAAACACCCATTTGCTGCCAACTACAGATGCACCTTCAGGAGCCTGGACTACACTCCATGTTCAACGAGACTGTAAGGCGGCCATCTCCTCCTCCATCGCCTGACGCCACTGAATATTCTGCAATGCCTCCTGATAGGACCGTGGAATCTCCACGGCTGATAGACCCACAACAAATCTCTAAAAGTCCTCAGAAAGACGTGCCAGGGAAACATGGGAAGCAAGAATATGCATAGTGCATGCACGCCTCTACTTCCTAAGAGCAATATGTATATCCAGGTCCTCAGCCTCCTTAGAAGGTATATCATCCAAGACATCATGCACCTGAGGTTGCACAACCAAATCACCAGTGCCATTAGTAGAACTCAAATGCTCAGAACATACCTTGGGTGTGCTGGATGACGGAGGAGGCACATGAGCACGAGGTCGGCGCTGGTAAACCTGCGGAAAGAAAGGCATCATGGATGGAAGTGGAGGAGGTAGTGGTGGTGACGGTGTAGGAGAAGGTGGTGGTGGTGGTGGTGGAGATGATGGTGGTGTAGTGGATCCTGGAGTAGACGAAATCAGAGGTAGAGCATATAGACCTCCTCACCATTTCTGAAGGAATAAGCTTGTCACCTGTAGAAGAAAAATACGTAATGGACTCAAAAAAGGTGACATCCGCACTAACATAGTACCTTCGTCGAAAAGGGTCGAAGCAATGATATCCCTTTTGGGTCTTGGAGTATCCAACAAACACACATTTGACAGCTCTGGGAGAGAGCTTGTCAAGACCTGGAGACATCTGATGAACAAACGTAACCGATCCGAAAATACGAGGTGTAAGTAAGAAAAGATCCGTCTCGGGGGAACACAATCGAGAATGGGATATTCTCCCCCAGAACCGAAAAGGGCATACAATTTACCAGGTAACAAGCAGTCATAACCTCGTCCCCCCAGTACGAATGGGGAGCACGTCTCTGAATCAAAAGAGTCCTAGCAACATCCAAACGATGACGGTGTTTTCGTTAAGCCACCCATTCTGTTGAGAAGTATATGCACAAGATTTCTGGTGCACAATACCATAAGATCTAAGAAATTAGGAAAGTCGAGTACTGCAAATTTCTAACGCATTATCTGAACGTATAAACTTGACATTCACTGAAAAGATATTCCTTGTTTCATTAATAAAGGATTGAATAACATGACCAGCATCAGACTTCTTCTTAAGAAGAAAGACCCAAGACAATCTTGAACACTCATCAATTGCAACAATATAAAACCTATGCCCCTGATGATCTAGGACAACTAAGACCCCAAATATCAAATGAATGAACTCAAACAGACTGTGACTACTTCGACCCTGATGACTCTGGAATGTGGACCGATGATGCTTCCCAAGCTGGCAGGCCTCGCACTGAAAGGTAGAACGAGGAGAAATCTGTGGAAGAACATGACACAACTTTTGCATACGAAGATGACCAAATCGAAGATGCCACATATAGGGAGAAAAAGATCCATTATGAAGAGAAGAAGCACTGGCATAAGGAGATAAAACCAGTCTGTGGAGACCTCTTTGTTCACGGCCAGATCCAATCACACTGCCCGTAAGACTGTCCTGAAACACAAGAGCAAACGGGTCAAAAATGGCACGATAATGTAAATCCTTGGTGATTTGACTAATTAATAGTAAATTCATAGAAAATTCAAGAGCGTAAAAAACATTCTAAAGCCACATTACTGGAGTCAACTGCACCTCCCCCTGATCAATAATGGGAGAGTATGTTCTATCTACTATTACTATGTCCCATCTACTATTACTACTGAGCATTCTGACTAAGTCAGACTATAAGTACTAAACTATCCTCTGTCACCACAGAGATGATGTGATGCTCATGAATCCATAATCCATTTTGATAAATCTGCAATGTAACAACTAGTAAAGACATGTTGTACCTGATGTGGACGTCGATGCTGAGGCAACTACCTTTGAGGATACTAAAGGAGAGTTGGTTGCCCCAGGAGAATGCATAATATCCCTGAGCCATACCACAAGTTCATCAAATCTCTGATGCCAACTTGCTGAGTTTGCAATGCAACTTGGCTGAAGCAGGAAATCCATGCTTAGAGAAGCATGTCTCCTCAGAGTGTCCTGACATGTGGCAGTAGGTGTGCAACTGACGTGGTCGACCACGATATGGTGTAGAGCTCCTCCTACCATGGGTTGCGGCCATAGCTAAAGATGTTTGAGACTGCGGGGGTCCACCGCCATAGGTTATGGAGAGCCTACTCAATCTACGATATGCCTCCTCCATTGAAGGTATGGTGGCATCAATAAGGATCTGGGCTCGAGCAACGTCATACTCATGATCAAGAGCTGTTAGAAAGACCCCCGTCATCACAGAGTCTCTGTATGCCTTGAGCTGCTCTGGCGTAGCGGTCAAGGGAATGTAACCATAATGCTTCTCAAACATACCCCTTAAAGAAGTGTAGAGGGTATGGAGGGGGCAACCATTCTGCTTCGATATGAAGATATCATGCTGGAGCTGCAATATCTTCGACTCATTCTTTGCTGGAGAATATGTGACGGCAAGAATGCCCCACAGCCTTTGCAGTAGGATGACTCAATATATCATTAGTCATCTCTGTTAATATAGTCCCAGATAACCACACACATGCATATGCATTGTCTGCCTCCCATGAGGCATTTACCCTAGTCTTGTGCTTGGCTCATCCGTAGTGAGGATGAACTTCTTGCCATTGCACTGCATTAAACTCATGAACTGCATGGCCCGTAGTTTATAGTTTGTTCCATCCATCTTGACAATGGACGCTGGACCTTTGAAAGCAACGGAGAATGAAACATCAGCTTTGTTGTCAGACATGATGACAACTATCTCCAAGACTGGGTCTACAACAAGACATGTGTCTACACTGACACATGGGAAGATGGTTGTGGGTGTAGACTCATACCACAACCTCTTCCATTTGTTGGTGAGTCCTTTGGGTAACTAGGGTGTTTTTAGATGATAACGTCACACCCTAGAAATCCAAGAACAAACCTAACCTGGGACGACAATACTAGAGGGCCGGAGAGGCTGGCAGCAGTAGGAGCGGAAAACAGCGATGCGTGCGGTCGGCGATGCCTATGGCGAGCGGCCCGGCGACAGCAGGGATGCCAGCGGCCGATAGCAGCTGCTACTGGCGTCTGGTACTGTGCGGTGGCCCATGACAACTTGAGCATTGGACGACAGCTGTGGCGGCGCTCTGGAGATGGGCAACGTGGATGCGCGTTAGGGTTTTGGTGAGGCAGGGTTCTATGACATAGGCTCCGGTCTAGAATTGTCGCTCTGATACCATGTGGAAAGTCGTGAAATGCAAAGTTATATTTATCGTAGCCCTAGAGCTCTCTTATATAGGAGAAAAGCTCTAGGGAAAATTACATAAAATAGACAGAAGAAATAGAGAAATATAAAATAAAGGCAAAGAGATATAAGTATCTCAACATTCTCATCATATATTACAATGTTATATAGTATTCATCAATAAATATATTTGTTATACTTTTTGTAATTATTTTCCTATACAAAATGAGGCTTACGCCTCGACCGCCTTGAGACTACGCCTCGCCTCCAGGGAAATGCCTCGTTCCACCTTTCATTTTTTTAAACCTTGGCAGAGACTAGCGGGATGGAAATCGGTCTGTTTATCTAGAGGTGGAAACATGTGTTACTGAAATCAGTAAAATCTGTGATACTTATCTTTTTTTTCTCATTCAAGCTCTTGGTCGCAGTGAGAAAGAAATCAGAGGGCATCATGCGAAAGTTCTTCTAGTCCTCCGGGAGGACAAGTGGCTTCTCTTTGGTTGACTTGAAGACAATCACATGCTCAAAGGATGATATGGGTCTTTGGGTTAGAAGCCTGGAGGAGATGAAAAGGCTCTGGTTAATAAGTGGATTGCTCGCATGTGGGGTGACTGCAACAACTTGGTTTGCAATTTTATTCACAAGATCTATTAGACTAGTACCTCGTTTCCAATTCCGGGGAGCTAGGGGTTGCGCCTTCCTACCATTGTTTTTAAAAACATGCCTCGAGACGTTGAGGCGTATGCCTCGAGGCTTATGAGACACGCCTCGAGGAGTACGCTTCGAGGCGTGCCTCGAGGTGCTGCCTTATGTATGAGCTGATTTTTTATTTTTTTTCTACAATATTTTTTCTTTTCCTTTTGATTGTGAGCTTTTCATCTTTCGTAGACAAGTATTTTCAAGTCCTTAAGCTCATAAGTCACTGAAATACATTTTTTTGTATATAAAATATTAGGCTTATTTTTACTTTGTTATGCATGTTCTTTATAAATCAACATGAAAAGAAAATTAAGTCTTGAGCCCTTAAATCTAACGCCTCTGCTCTTAAGTATGAATCAATGTGTGATACCGTAGATTGATTACGCAAAGGCTTATGGTACCGTAGATTGGAAGTTCCTCTGGGTCTCGCTCCGTCGGAGGGGTTTCCCGGAGTTGTGGATTGAATGGATCAGGCGGTGTGTCACCACCACCTCTTTCTCGATCTTAGTCAATGGCAAACCGGAGGGGGGTTCTTCCAACCTCAAGGGGGGGGGTCAAGCAGGTGTGTCCTTTGGCCCTGATGTTGTTCGTGTTGATTTCTGGCGACTTGGGTGTCTTGTTCAAGGAGACGATAGACTCGGGCTGGTGTGCGGGATACCGCAGGGGGGATATATATCCATCCCCATTCTTCAGTACGCGTATGATACGGTTCTCTTTCTCGGGGGCGAAGCAGAGCAATCCGCTAATGCGGTTCAGCTGGTCGAGATTTTTGGGGATACGGCGGGGCTGGAGATCAATAAGCGCAAATATGTGGTGATTACTTTCAGGATGACGGCGGATGAGCGGGTAGTCGTGGCGGGCTTGGTAGATTGCCCCTTAGGGACCTTGCCAATTCATTACCTTGGGCTACCGCTGGTGGCCGGTAGGTTGAAGGCGGCCGATTGGGAGGATGTCATAAGAAGGATGGAGTGCAAGTTGGCAGGTTGGAAGGCGGCCACCTTGTCCAAAGGGGGTAAACTTTTCCTACTTAGGCATGTGCTCGCGGCGATCCTTGTTTTCTTCTATTCCACGAGGTTACTACCGACAGAGGTCAGAAGGAAGATCGAGTCTATTATGAGGAGTTTTTTTTGGTCCGACGGGAGGCAGCAGAGGAAAGGTATCCATCTAGTTGGCTGGGAGGAGATGACGAAGAGCCGGGTGGATGGGGGGTTGGGGATCAGAGACGTGCAAAATATGAACAACGCACTGATCGCGAAGTGGATCATCTCTATTTGGGGCTCCTCCTCATCACCGGTGGTGAGGCTGATTCGGTCGATCTATGGGATCTCGGGTCAGTTGGTATCCGTTACGTTCTCCCGCTGTTACTAAACCGTGTGCGTCCTTCGATTGGGGATGGCAACCTCTTCCGTTTCTGGAGGGACCACTGGTCATCTGCAGGGATTCTGGCTGACCGTTTCCCTCGGCTCTACGCGATGGTTGATTCGAAGGACGTATCTCTTGCGATGGCAGGGGCGACGGGCAGTTGGGCCCTTTTGTTCCTTTCGGATCTCTCCAACCAGCGGCTGGATGATTACAAGCAGATGCAGAATGTCTTCCCTATACGAGCGTCCTGTTGGGGGGTAGAGATCATTTCGTGTGGTTGAACGGGACATTTTCGGTGCGAAGCGCGTATGAGGCGCTGATCAGGAGCGATCAGGCCCAGGACCGGGAGCTCTTACAAGACTTAAAAATTGTGTGGGAAGCAAAGATTCCGAGTAGAATTAAGGTTTTTCTCTGGTGTCTTCGTAGAGGTCGAATGATGGACAAGGAGCGCCGATGCCGCCTGTTGGGTTTCGAGGATACTTGTTGTGACCGTTGTGATGAGGCGCCGGAGGATTCGACCCATCTTTTCTTGATGTGCCCGGCTTCGGCTCGTGTGTGTGCAGACTCTCCAATTCCCTTGGCTCCAAACTGGGGGCTTATCGGAGTTCTGGGCATCTATTAGGCGCGCACGCAGGAGCGACACGGCAGATTACTGGAAGCCCTTTGCTTCCTTGTGGGCAATATGGCTCGGGCGGAACGAGAAGATTTTCAACAACCAGAGATTCAATGATGAAAATATTATAGCACATTGTAACGCGTTATCTGTCCTCTGGACTTCTTGAATCTTGTAAATCCCTTTATCCATTTAATTAAATTTGATTCAAGCGGTGGCCCCCGCGACGGGGGTGCACCCAGTTTTCAATCAAAAAAAAAGTATGAATCAAGCATAAATGCTTTATTTATTAAAAATGTTTGGATGCAAGTCCCCTGCTTTGACCTAAATTTTGAAAAGTATATTTTTGTAAACATGTCTCATCTTTTCTTCTATTCAATCGGGACTAAATTAATACACATCAAAGCATGCATGAAATAGATGGTCATAACATGCAATATTCAAGTATTTTATTCCCCAATCCTTATGGTAAAGTAAAAAGTGATTACTGATTCACTTCTTACTCTCTTATCCTTCTCAATTGAATGACACACACATCTCACCTAATTTTGAAAATGGTGTGTTACATCTCTAGTCCATTTAGTTAAATTTTATTCAAAACTTTAAATTTTGCGGAGAGTTACCCATTATTGTGCTTGCAAATCCATATTTACTTGACTCTTTACATATTTAGAGTAAAAAAAGAGTTGTATAATAACTTGGATGTTTAAACCATGATGTTAGCCTTGAAATGTCATGGAGTTATGTATTTAATCATAACTATTTAATTTCTTGAACTTGAAAATTGTAATTATGATTAATTATTATGTTTTATGAAAAATTTTCTTTTAGGAATGAGGCTTATGCCTCGATATGCCTCGAGGATTACACCTCGAGGCAATATTGGGAAAACGCCTCGATACGCCTCACACTTTTTAAAACCTTTCTTCCTACTTCTGACGGGGCATATGTGGTGTGGCACATAAAGATGAAGTTTGTTCATTCATAAGGCCTGTTATTGGGGATGACGTAGACTTCAAGTTCTAGTCCTATGATTGGTTTGAGGGCAAAGCTCTGGGATTGCGTTCCCCCGATTGATGGCTTTGGCTACCAACCCGGAGGCCTCGGTGGCTGAGATCTGGGACAAGCTTCCTTCTTTCCCCACCTTAGATCTGAGATATCAGATCAATGCTTGGATGAATTATTAATGTTTCTAGAGGAGCTTGAAATTGTAGCAGGGCCCACTGAAGGTAGGGATTGCTGGTGCTGGCGAGATGGTATTTTCTTGGTTGGGAAGGCTTACAAAGCATTGAAGGGGCCTTTGATCTACGACTCTGGTGGCTGCGAGATAGCTGTAGGAGTCTTTGGAACTGGAAGGTTCCGTTTTTGTGAAGGTTTTCTTGTCAATATGTAGAAGGGGTAGACAAATGACTGGGGATCATTTCACACGTTTCATTCCAAGCGATGTTCAAACATGTTTATGATGCCAAAAGGAGGTGGAAGATGCAAACCACCTTTACTTCAAGTGTAGAGGTTCTGTCAAAGTCTAGACATTGTTCGTGAGGCGGTGCGATGTGATGGTATGATAGGTTTGTGGGAGTCCATTAAGGAGGGGTGGAGAGACACAAAGGAGCGGTATGTGTACTTAACGCTTATATGGGCAATTTGGATTGCCAGGAATGGCGTGTTGTTTCGTAGTGAACGAATGTATAGTGAGAATGTAGTGGCACATACTAAGGCGCTTGTGGAGAGTTGGGTCTTATATTTTTTCTTCCTTTTTGCCTATTTTAAGCATGTACTTTATATTGAGGTGATAAATGGTGACTTTTTTGGGCACACACCTATACGGTAGATGCCATTTTTTTTCAAAAGAAAATCTTTAATGGGTACTCTTGGAAGTGGTTGGGCTTCGGCATAGCTTAACACTCTAAATTAATCATGGACTTCATCAATATCTGATTACAAAGATCCCATTTTTTATTTATCTAACTTGTCTTTGCATCCTTATTTAGTAATTTGTATTATTCTTATTTGAATCTGTTAACACATATAGTTGTTTCTGTATCTTTCTGCTATTTTTATTTCCAGTTACGTGCTTTATGTAATTTACCCATAGGCTACTCTCCTATATAAGAGAGCCCAGGGCTTATGGAATAAACAACTTGCTCATTTTTCCCAATATGGTATCAGAGCGACGATCCTAGACCAGAGTTCTCGAAACCCTAACCCTACCTTACCCCACCCGCCGGCCTCTCTTCCTCTCTCTCTCTCTTCGATCGGCGCCGCCCCCTCTTGGGCCGCACGCACGGCGGTGCCCCGGCTGAATCTGCGCTAGCGCCTCCTACGCATCTCCCCAGCGCGCCTCCTCTACGCATCTCCCTTGTGCGCGCTGCTTCGGTGCTTCGTGCGGTAGCATGCGGTGCTTCTGTAGCATCGCCTGCTTCGGTGCGCTGTGCTGCGGTGCTCCTGCGCTGCGGTGCTCCTGTAGTATCGCCGGTAGCGCTGTAGCATCGCCTGCGCGTGTCCCCTGTCCCCTGTGCAGTCGCGTCTGACCCCTCACGCATATCAGCGCCACTCCAGCGCGCTACCAATGCGCGCATCGCGCACCAGTGCACCAGTGCGCCTAGTTCTCCCGGTTGACTGTACGCGTGCACGTGCTAAGCCCTAAAGCGCGCACCTTCGTCTACATGGGTTTAGTTGCTTGAGGTCTACACGTGCAACTAAACCCTTTTATGTCATTGTAGACAAATCACATTCTCTATCAATCGTTCCAGTCTTCAGTATCCAGTATGTCAGAAAGCAAGGCAGATATCCCATCTATTGGCGCATTTCGTGGTCCAACGCCTATTGTAAAGATGGACGGTACCAACTATGAACTGTGGGCAATGCAGTTCATGAGCATGATGAAGTCAACGGGTAAGAAGCACATTCTTACCGAACTAGAGCCTGCTGAGAAGACTGGAACCAATGCCTCTTGGGAGGCTGATGACGCATACGCCAAGGTTTGGCTATCCGGTACGTTGGCAATTGAGATTGCCATGACATTCTACATCAACCCACGACGAAGGATATGTGGGACATTCTGGCAGCTACATATTCACAGGTGATGAACGAGACAAAGATTCTGCAACTCCAGCATGATATATTCACTATCAAGCAGAATGGTCTCCCTCTACATTCTCTCTATACATCACTGAGAGGGATGTTTGAGAAGCTCTACAGCTTCATGCCCTTGACAGTCACGCCATAACAACAGAAGACATACAGGAATGCGACTATGGTGGGCGTATTCCTGGCTGCACTCGATCCAGAGTATGAGGCGACACGATCACAGATTTTGGCCGACTCCACTATTCCTCCCATGGAGGAAGCTTTCCATAGACTGAGTCGGATCACATTTCCATCCGCGGCTACGAATCAGAATACTTCAGCCATGGAAGCCAACAGGGGTCGCGGATTTCATAATCAAGGTCGTGGACGTGGACCTCGTGGAAGAGGGGGTCGTACTAGGCCAACATGTACCTACTGTCATCGTGTAGGACATAATGAAGACATATGCTATTCGAAGCATGGATTTCCTGCATCTGCTCGAGTCGCTGAGCAGATAGAGCCTCCTTCTGCTGCCACTTTTGGATCAGCGGTTCGACGATCTAGTTGCCCATCTGAGGGGCATTATTCCCCCATCTGGTCCAGCACCGACTACTGAGAGTCAATCTGATGCTGCTGCTTCTGCCTGTGCGTCGACCAGTGCTTCAGGTAGCATACTTGCATGTACCAGTAGATCAGATACTTTACCATGGATTATGAACTCAGGCGTTACACATCACCTATGTGGCGACCAGAATTTACTTACAGGATACACTCATATTCCTCCAGGCAGAACAATAGTAATTGCCAATGGTACACATTCCCCCATCACTGGTCAGGGGGAGATTCGATTGACATCTTCTATGCAGCTCAAGAATGTGCTACATGCACCTGATTTTTCAATGAATTTGTTGTCAATTAGTCAGATTACGAAGGATCTACATTGTCGAGCAATTTTTGATCCATCTTCTTTGATTTTTCAGGACATCCATACGGGCAACGTGATTGGTCGTGGCTATGAGCAAGGAGGCCTCTACCGCTTGAATCAGACCCCCTTCGTTGGATCCTCATCCATTCCCACTGGACAAGTATCTCCTTTATTGTGGCATCTGCGCTTTGGACATTTACCGCTTCAGAAGTTGCGTCGCGTGTTACCTTATGGTCTTCCTCACACACCTATCCAATGTGAGGCGTGTCAGTTGGGAAAGCATCACAGGTCGACCTTTCCCAGTCGTCCAGGTCGGAGTAGTACCTCCAAGTTCGAGTTATTTCATATTGATGTTTGGGGTCCGAGTCGTGTACCTGATCATCAGGGACACAGATTTTATATAGTATTTGTGGATGATTTTTCTCGTGTGTCATGGGTATTTTTGATGAAAAATAAATCTGAAGCAGGAAATATCATTATCCATTTTCTGAATGAAATACAAAATGTTTTATCCACATCTGTGAAGTTTGTGAGAAGTGATGATGCAATAGAACTGTGCACCAATGTCCTTGCCAATTATTACTCCTCAAAAGGGATTGCTCACCAAACATCTTGTGCTCATACATCTCAACAAAATGGAATTGCTGAAAGGAAACATCGCGACCTTCTTGATGTCACAAGATCACTTCTTATACAGAGTCATGTTCCCTACTCTTACTGGGGTGATGCAGTTCTCACTGCATGTTACTTAATCAATCGTATGCCTTCTTCTGTCTTGAATGAACAGATTCCGTTTTCCATCATCCATCCCGGGAAGGATCTGTTCACTCTTACTCCTCGTGTGTTTGGTTCGATTGCCTTTGTCTATCAGTTGTCGCCTGGTACTGACAAGCTCTCTCCTAGGGCTGTCAAGTGTGTTTTCGTTGGGTACTCCAGAACTCAAAAGGGGTACAAGTGCATTGATCCTCTGCGTCGACGGTATATGGTCAGTGCAGATGTTACATTTTTTGAATCTGTTATGTATTTTTCAGCCTCGGGAGACCAGCAGCTACCACCTGTATCTACTGATGCCATATACATGACACCACCACCTCAAATGCCGTCATCAACATCACCACCGTCACCACCACCACCGCCACCACTACATATACCTGTCTCACCGCTACCGTTCCATTATACCCGCAGGCCTCCTCCCGCTCATGGTCATGACTCGTCTCCTAGCTCGCCTATGGTACGTAATGAAAATATTTCTATTGATGGATCTGATGACATTTCTGAGCAGGATATGTTGCAGAGGCCAGATGAGGCTACAACAGATTTAGATGTTCCCATTGTTATATGCAAATCGAAGAGGAGTTGTGTTACATATCCATTGTCATCATCTGTGTCTCTTGAGAGATTATCTGGAGATTTCAGGACATTTGTGGTGGCACTATCAGCTGTAGATATTTCACGGAATTATCAAGATGCTCTGCAGGATAGTAGATGGCGGCTAGCAATGGAGGAAGAAATGACAGCACTTCAGTCCAGAGGAACTTGGAGTTTGGTTCCTATACCTCCAGATGTGAACCCAATGAGCTATAAGTGGGTGTTTACAGTGAAGCACAATGCAGATGGTTCTATTGATAGATACAAGGCACGTCTTGTTGCACGTGGCTTTACACAGATATACGGGGTGGATTACCTTGACACATTCTCGCCTGTAGCCCGTCATTCCACTCTCCGGATCTTGTTGTCAGTAGCAGTTACTAGAGACTGGCCACTCTATCAGCTGGACGTGAAGGACGCATTCTTATATGGAGATTTGCAGGAGGAAGTCTATATGCAACAACCACCCGGTTTTGCTGTTGAGGGGGAGTGTTCCAAGGTATGCAGATTACATAAGGCTATCTATGGCCTTAAGCAGAGCCCCAGAGCATGGCTTCAGAAGCTCTCAGACCTCTTTGAGAAACAATGATACAAACGCTCCAATGCTGATCATTCCTTGTTTGTACAGAAGACTGCTAGAGGTATTATTGTAATCATGGTTTATGTAGATGACATCTTGATTATAGGAGATGATGAGCAGGGCATAAAACAGGCGAAAGAAAAGCTGGGAACCAAATTTGTCACTAAGGATCTTGGAGTCCTTAGGTATTTTCTGGGGCTGGAATTTGCTAGAAATCCGTATGGATTAGTAATGTCGCAGAGGAAATATATTACAGATTTGTTGAGTGAAACATGTATGCTTGCGTGTCGACCTGCTACGACACCAATGGATCCCATCATGAAGCTCTATGATGATGACACAGAGGAGGTGGACAGGAGAAGATACAGAGAACTGGTAGGAAAACTGTTGTATGTCACGATCACTAGACCTGATATATCATTTGTAGTGACTCGTGTGAGCCAGTTCATGGAGCAACCACGTCAGGTTCATATGGATGCAATACATATGATTCTTAGATATCTCAAATCATCTCCAGGTGCAGGTTTGCTATTTAAGAAGGGGAAAGGGATTTCTATCTCAGCATGTGCGGATGCAGACTATGCAGGATGCCCCAAGGACAGGAAGTCCACCTCAGGGTTTGCAGTCTATGTTGGAGATGCTCTAGTTTCATGGAGGAGAAAGAAACAGACGGTGGTAGCTAGATCAAGTACTGAATCCGAATATAGGGCTATGGCTCAGGCTACCACAGAGATGATGTGGGTGAAAAGTGTACTCACAGACCTATGCCTACATGTACCACTTCCTATGACCTTGGAGTGTGATAATCAGGCAGCTTTGTTCATTGCAAACAACCCAACATTCCATGAGCGGACCAAGCACATTGAGGTTGACTGTCACTTTATACGTGACATGATCCAGAAGGAGTTCATTGCTACATCTCATGTTGCCTCAGAAAATCAAACAGCGGATATATTCACCAAGGCACTACTACGTGGCCCATTCCAGAAGTGCGCATCCAAGCTGAGCATGATCGATATCTATGCTCCATCTTGAGGGGGAGTGTTAACGCATATAGTTGTTTCTGTATCTTTCTGCTATTTTTATTTCCAGTTACGTGCTTTATGTAATTTACCCATAGGCTACTCTCCTATATAAGAGAGCCTAGGGCTTACGGAATAAACAACTTGCTCATTTTTCCCAACAGAATCACTTGTTGGAAATTAATTGCGAAAAAACAAACTAACAAATCATCTATAGAAAGAAACTTAAATTTCTAGTTTGAATCTGTGTCTTCAAATTTTCTTAATGGATTAATGGAATCCTTCAACTTTCACTTGATTATGTAGTATTTATTTTTTTTACATCTATCCATATTATTGATTTTTAAGATATTATTCAAATATCGAGGGCTAGTATGCTATAAAATGCAAAAATGAGATAGTAGACTCTTCATTGGGAAAATGTAACTATAAAAATCCGATACAATTAGATCAAATCCGTAATCCGGTGTATTGGATTGGATCGGATTGAAGTATTTAATGGGTTGTATTGGATTCAGAAAATAAAAATCTGTTAAGATTGGATTGGACACAGATTAAGCTAAAATCCGATCCATGTGCACCGCTAACTAAAACCCTAATTCCACCACTGTCGGCCTTTCTCTCATTGCAGTTGGCCAAAACCATAATTGTGGAGGAGTATGTATTGTTGACTGCCATTGTTACCACTGCAACTTGGCTTCTAACCATGCATACAAAACCCCCATGCATCCTGTTATCTATTTGTCACTCCAATAGTTTTTTTGGAAGTGACACTCTAATAACATTGAATAATCAATTATGGTTATAGCTCAAAATGCGAAGATGCATAAAGGGGAAAGCATCGAAGACAAGAATGTCAGGTTCACCGCTATCGTGAATCAATTGATGAATCTTGGAAGAACCTTTTGTTAGAGTATTTGGAGCATGCGTCACTTATGTAATAGGTGGGTAAATGAATCCCTCCAGGGTCCATTTACCCCACCACTGAGTTTAGTCCCACATCGTCCAGTGGTGGGACTTGGAGGCCCTGTGGAAGCTATATAAGGAGCCCCAGGCCTCCTGTAACAGATGAGAAAATTCAATAGAATATCCGCCCCTTTGAGGGCTTCTCCCGTGGTTTCATCCCGCTCCTCACGGAGTAGGGTTCCACGTAAAATCCCGCGTTCTTTCTTGTTCTTTATTTCTTTATCCATGTTATTGCTTCCGCTTCCGATTTTCTAACATGGTATCAGAGCGGGTTCGATTCTCGAGGATTTCATGTTCTTTATTTATTCGAGATTCGATTTGATGTTTTATTTGTGAAGATTATGTTTAAGATCTGTTCTAGGGTTTCAAACCCTAATTCTTGCATAGCCGTCTTCGACGCAATTATATTTCAAGATCAGATCTGTTCTATTCTTGTTCGTGTTTGTGAAGAATCGGAGGGTTTTCTTCTTGAAATCCTAAGTTTCAACGGCAATCATCATCAACCTTCTCCTGCCGTCTCTTCTTCGCGCAGATCCCATCATCCTCCAGAAATCACCCAGATACATCGCCGAATCTAGATCTCTAGATGGATGTTCGACCATCATCTCTAGATGGATGGGAACACCAGCGCCAGACACTGTGCAAGGCGGCAGCATCACGCCCGATAGGCTCCAGGCGAATCCCTCCTTCCTCTCACGATGCTCCAGGCGCCCGATTGTCTTCAGCCACCAACTCCTGGCGCAGCAACACCTCCACGCGAGTCCAGATCGATCTCCAGGTGGCGATACCGCACAGCGTCGCTCCTCCTCCAGGGCACAGAGCCCAGGCGGCTCCTCTCCAGATGCAGTTCCAGCCCTCGCGCGAACCCTCAGGTGGCGATCCAGCGCGTGCGCACCCCCCCTCACGCACATCTTATCAACCCAGACGACAACTCCGTTGAGGGCGATCCCCAAGCAGGCGGCTGGCGGCGCCTATTCAAGCCGGTGCGCACACACATGGCGGCGCTGAGGCTTTCTCCAGGTCGAGGTGATGCTACTCCAGGTTCGCGCGAGTCGCGAGTCCCAGATCCAAGGCCAACAACAACCCAACGCGATGACGCTCCAGGCGGCGATCCTCCCTGGCGCTGGCGGCGCACCCACGAGATGCAACGCCTCCCTCCTCCTCTTATCGCCGAGACGCGCGCACGCCCTTGCGATGTAGCCCTAGTCGACAGCCGACCTCCTCCCTTGCGTGCCCTTTGATCTTCGGCGGCAGCTCGTTACGAAAAGGGGTTCCCTGTTGGGAACCCTAAATGGGGGCGTAGGGCATTAAAAAAATTGTATCTCTGTTTTTTTTTGTTGTTGGGCCTGTTAGACAGTGTTTTGAAAAAAAAGGAGGAAATGAAAGAAGCCCACGGTTGGGCTGAGAAAAAAATAGAAAAGAGACACAAAAAAAGGGAAAGAAAATGAAGAGCAAAAAAAAATGAATTTCTGAAAAAAAGGCGTACAATAGAAAAAGTCGTACGCATATTTAAAAAAAAATTGTGAGCTTTGAAAAAAAATGCCAAAAAAATTGATGAAAACGACATATAAAAATGTTTAAAAAAAATTAAAAAAAATGGACGGCTTATTTAAAATAAAAATGATGAAGAAAAGCCGTAAGGAATCTTTTGAGAATATTCATGTTTTCCCCAGATTTATGTATTATCTTATCTTCTCCCAACGTGGTCAACAATGTCATTCCGACCAGTATTGGAGAAAGGGGGAGTATATGTAGAGTCACAGGTCTTGTTCTAAGAATCAGATATCAGATTTTCCAGACCGATCAGACGTTCAGACTCTACATTTTTCAGACTCAGACTCGACGACGACGCATGCCAATCATTTGTCATTCTTGTTGGTCGGCCAGAGTTTTCATGTGAGCTATAGGGACTCCAGAGCAGAGGACCATTCCCTATGCCATTAAGGGCAAGGGTTTTCATGTGGTATCATAGGGACTTCAGAAGAAGAGTACCATTCTCTGAGCCAGATGGGAGAGATCCAGTTTCATACTCCAGCCCGTTTGTCCTCCTCACATGCACGCCATGAGAAGCACCGTCCTCGACTGCAGCAGCTGTGCGCGTTGGGTTGATATTGTCTGTAGTGTCATGTATTGTGAGTTGATTTTCTTTCTGTTTGTCCAAGCTGAGCATTGCATGCTCCAGCTTGAGGGGGAGTGTTAGAGTATTTGGAGCATGCGTCACTTATGTAATAGGTGGGTAAATGGATCCCTCCAGGGTCCATTTACCCCACCACTGAGTTTAGTCCCACATCGTCCAGTGGTGGGACTTGGAGGCCCTGTGGAAGCTATATAAGGAGCCCCAGGCCTCCTGTAACAGATGAGAAAATTCAATAGAATATCCGCCCCTTTGAGGGCTTCTCCCGTGGTTTCATCCCGCTCCTCACGGAGTAGGGTTCCACGTAAAATCCCGCGTTCTTTCTTGTTCTTTATTTCTTTATCCATGTTATTGCTCCCACTTCTGATTTTCTAACACCTTTCTATGTGGAGAACTTCCCAACAAACTTATCATCTCTCTATCAGATGACTGGGAACACAAGGTCACGACCATAACATCACCTCATTAGAAGATCCTATAGGTATCCTATTTGCCTATGTTAGAGTAAAACAATACTCTGATGTATTATTCCATAGAGCCCTCGGGTCTCTTATATAGGGAGAAAACCCTTGGGCAAATTACAGAGTCTTACAAAAGATAAATAGAAATTACGGAACAATAAAACGTAACATATATATAAGTCTCTACACTCCCCCTCAAGATGGAGCATAGATATCTATCATGCTCAGCTTGGAAGAACATCTCTGGAAAGGTCCTCTGAGCAGTGGCTTGGTGAATATGTCAGCAGTCTGATCCTCTGAGCTGACATGAGAGGTGGAAATGAAACCCTTCTGAATCATGTCTCTAGTAAAATGGCAATCCACCTCGATGTGCTTTGTTCTCTCATGAAAAGCCGGATTATTGGCAATGAACAAAGCTGCCTGATTGTCACATTGGAGATTCATAGGCAAGGGGACATCTACAGTCAAATCTTCTAAGACTGCTCTAACCCACATCATTTCTGCAGTTGCTTGTGCCATGGCTCTGTACTCGGATTCTGCACTGGATCTCGCCACAACAGTCTGTTTCTTGCTTTTCCAAGAAACTAAAGAGCTTCCTATGAATATAGCAAATCCAGAAGTGGATTTACGATCCCTTGGACATCCTGCATAATCTGCATCTGCACAAGCTGAAATAGACAGATCCGTATCTTTCCTAAATAGCAACCCTGTGCCTGGGGAAGACTTCAGATATCTCAATATCATATACAAGGCATCCATATGAACTTGCCTTGGCTGCTCCACAAATTGACTCACCCGGTTTACTGCAAAGGCAATATCCGGTCGAGTTATAGTAATATATAAGAGCTTACCCACCATCTCTCTGTACCTTCTTTTGTCCATCTCCTCGGTATCATCATCGTACAGCTTCATGCTTGGGTCCATAGGTGTACTTGAAGGTCTGCATCCAGTCATTCCTGCTTCAGCTAGCAAGTCCGTGACATATTTTCTTTGAGTCATCACCATTCCTTGTGCATTTCGTGCAAACTCTATCCCCAGAAAATATCGTATCGTGCCCAGATCCTTTGTAATGAATTGGTTTCCCAACAGGGACTTGGTTATCTCAATCCCCTGAGCATCATCTCCTGTGACCAAGATGTCATCAACATATATCATAACAACAACTGTACCTCGAGGGGTCTTCTGGATGAACAATGAATGGTCCGCATTTGATCTCCTGAACCCCTGTTGTTCAATTAGCTGAGAAAGCTTCTGGAACCATGCTCGGGGACTTTGTTTGAGGCCATAGATAGCCTTATGAAGTCTGCACACCATCTGAGTCTCCCCCTCAGCAGCAAATCCCGGTGGCTGCTGCATGTAGACTTCTTCCTGCTGGTCTCCATACAAGAAAGCATTCTTGACGTCAAGCTGAAAAATGGTCCAGTTACGTACCACAGCAACAGACAGGAGGATACGAAGAGTGGAGTGTCTAGCCACTGGTGAAAAAGTATCCAAATAATCTACCCCATATGTCTGGGTAAATCCCCGTGCCACAAGTCTTGCCTTGTATCTATCAAGACGTCCATCCGCATGATATTTCACCGTAAAGATCCACTTGCAACTCACCACGGAGGCACCTGGAGGAATAGGGACAAGAGATCAAGTCTCGCGAGACTGCAGAGCACGCATCTCCTCTTCCATGGCTAGACGCCAGCAATCAATCTTCATGGCATCTTGATGGGTCCGTGGGATCTCAACAGACGAGACAGCAGCTACAAACTTCTGGAAGTCCCCATTGAGACGATGAAATGAGACTTGAGAAGCAAGAGGATACGAAGCACATTGTCTTCGTTGCTTCCTGTGAGCAATGGGCCGATCCAGATCATCCAACATTGTGTCGACCGAATTATCCTCGCCCTGCTGTAGAGGCTCCTGCACAGGTGCATTTTCTAACCCATCATTAGTGATAACATCAGAACATACCTGAGGCGTGGTGGATGGTTGACATGTAGCTTGAGCTGGTCCTGTACGCCTTGTATAGAATTTAGGAAAAGGTTCAATTGGAGGTGGTGGTGGTGGTGGTGGAGTAGAGGATTGACCCAGGCTTGGAGGTGGAGGTACATAGACACTAGAATCTGTGGATGTGGAGGAGACCAATCTGTCACCTGTAGGAGAGAAGTACATGACGGGTTCAAAAAATGTAACATCAGCGCTCACATAGTACTTGTCATGAACTGGGTCATAGCAACGATATCCTTTCTGTGTCCTGGAGTAGCCCACAAAAACACACTTGATAGCCCTGGGGGAAAGCTTATCAAGTCCTGGAGACAAACGGTGGACAAATGCAACAGTGCCAAAGACCCGAGGTGTAAGAGTAAACAAATCTTTGTCAGGAAAGAGAACAGATATAGGAGACTTTTCCCCAAGAACAGTTGTAGGCATGCGGTTAACCAGATAGCATGCTGTAAGAATAGCATCCCCCCAAAAAGATAATGGGGCACAACTCTGAATAAGTAATGTGCGAGCAATGTCAAGGAAATGGCGATGTTTTCGTTCTGCAACCCCATTTTGTTGGGATGTGTATGCACATGTGGTTTGGTGGATAATGCCTTTAGAAGAAAGAAAACTAGCAAGGGAACGAGTGCAGAACTCTAATGCATTATCAGTACGCACATACTTAACAGTAGACGAAAAAACATTTTGAACTTCATTGATAAGATTTTGAATAACACTTCCTGCTTCGGATTTATTCTTAAGAAGAAAAGTCCAGGACACTCTAGAAAAATCATCGACCACAACTAAATAGAACCTGTGCCCCTGATGATCTGGGACACGACTGGGACCCCATATATCTATGTGAAATAACTCAAATGGGGAGCGACTGCTCCGACTCTGACGACTGGGGAAGCTGGACCGATGGTGCTTCCCTAACTGACAAGCTTCACAACGAAAGGATGAACTCGGAGAAATCTGAGGCAGGAGGTGACGCATTTTCTGTAGTGGTAGGTGACCGAACCGAAGATGCCAGGTATACGGAGACACGGAGCCCTGGGAATGGAGTGAGACGCCAGCATAAGAGTTCCGTACAAGACGATAGAGGCCATTGTGCTCAGAACCACAGCCAATCACCCTGCCCGTTAGTATGTCCTGAAAAATAACAAACGATGGGTCAAAAATGGCACGACAGTGCAAATCTCGTGTAATCTGACTAATGGATAAGAGATTCATAGAGAATTCGGGTGCATGTAAAACATTCTGTAAGTGCATAGAGGGCAGCAAATCCGTCTCCCCCTGACCGATGATAGGGGAATGAGTGCCATCAACAATGAGTACAGATCGACCAGGCTGGACAACTCTATAGGACTGCAGAATATCTTTCTCTCGACAGAGATGATGGGTGGCTCCAGAATCAACAATCCATCCTGTGAGATCATGATTATGATATGAAACGGAAGGACTACCTGAGGCACTGGCTGAGGCAGATGTACTAGCTGATGCCGACGCCGCAACATCGGACGCATCGGCACCCTCGGATGATGATTGTGGCATGATATCACGAAGCCGTGCCACTAGCTCCTCGAACCTGTGATCGGGAGTAGATGCTGGTGGACCCTGAACATGATCAGCGATACGTGCAGGGGAGGAAAACCATGCTTGGAATAGCATGTATCCTCCGAATGACCAGTACGACGACAGAATGAGCACGTAGAGCGTATGCGACCTCCACGTACACGTCCACCATTTCCTCTGCCACGGAATGAGGAGGAACTACCTCGTCCTCTGGAGACAGCCATTGCCGAGGGAGGTGTAGTCGTTGTGTTCGATGGAACTGGAACACGACTGAGCCGTCTGTAGACTTCTTCCATCGGTGGAATGGTGGCATCAGCAAGGATCTGAGACCGTGCTGCCTCATATTCAGGATCAAGGGCAGCAAGTAAGACGCCAACCATAGTGGCGTTGCGGAACGTCTTCTGCTGTTCCGGCGTGGCTGTGAGTGGAATTGTGCTATAAAGTTTCTCGAACATTCCACGAAGAGACGTGTACAGAGAATGAAGAGGCCTCCCATTTTGCCTCGTGGTAAAGATATCATGCTGCAACTGCAGCATCTTGGTCTCGTTTCGTACCTGAGAGTACGTCGTGGCCAGAATATCCCACATCGCCTTGGCGGTGGGTTGATGGAGGACATCATTTGCTATCTCCGTTGTGAGCGTACCCGACAACCAGACTTTGGCGTACGCGTCATCAGCCTCCCATGAGGCATATATTCCCGTCTTCTCCGGCGGTTCATCTTCGGTAAGAATATGCTTCTTACCACACGACTTCATGAGACTGAGGAACTGCATAGCCCACAATTCGTAGTTTGTCCCGTCCATTTTGACGATAGGTGCCAAACCTTTGAAGGCACCGATGGCGGGCATATCGACCTTCTGATCTGACATACTGCCGGAGAAGAATAACTAGGGATGATAGACCAAGAGACAGGTGTCTACCACGACTTGTGAGGATTCAAGTGCACATGTAGACGTTATGCACTTGAATCCATCATCAATCCGAGCCCGACCGAAGCGAAACGAACGGCAGGGAGGCTAATGAAGCCTCGGCTGTGAAGAGGTGGCGGGAGAGGGCCGGCAGCGGCTCGGCTGGAGGCTGGGACCTGGCGGGGGGGGGGGGGGGCCTGCGGGGACCTGGCGGGGTCCTACGGGGGCTGGCTGGAGCCGGCAGCGGCCTGGTGGGACCGCCTGGAGCCTCGCAGGCGATGGGGCTGGAGCCTGCAAGGCCTGGCGGAGGGGCTGGAGGCCCGGCGAAGGTGTTGGAGGCCCGGCGGAGGGGCTGGGAGCCTGGCGGAGGGGATGGAGGCCCGGCGGAGGGGCTGGGAGCCTTGAGGGGCTGGTTGGCGGCGGCGGGAGAGCTTGGAGAAGCCGGCGGCGGGGGATGGGGGTGGGGGGCGGGTGGAGGAAACCCTAGGTTAGGGTTAGGGCTCTGATACCATGTTAGAGTAAAACAATACTCTGATGTATTATTCAATAGAGCCCTCGGGTCTCTTATATAGGGAGAAAACCCTTGGGCAAATTACAGAGTCTTACAAAAGATAAATAGAAATTACGGAACAATAAAACGTAACATATATATAAGTCTCTACAACCTATGAATCGAAAAAGGAGTAAAAGAAGAAAGGAGACAAAAAGTAACAGAAGAGTCATACACTAGCAACAAAGAGTGAATCAACGGAGGGTTCTGATAGCGATGATGATATCGCACTCATGACCGACGATTCAAGACTTTTATCGAGAAGAAAAGGAGAGAAAGAGAAATTAAATGCTTTCAGTGCGATAAAATGGGGTACATGAAGAAGGACTGCCCACAACTACATAAGAACTTTAGACGAGAAAAGAAGTTCGAGAAGAAATCTAACAAGAAAGCTATGCAAGCATCATGAATAAGTAGTGAAGAAGAAAGTTCATGCTTGGGATTCATTGTGATAGTCGAATCTGACTCATCCGACGCTGACTTAGACACTGAGGTAAATAAACTTTTTTATTCTGAACTTTATAATACCTCGCAAGATCTTTTTAGAAAAGTCATGAAACTAGAAAAGATAAACAAGAAACTTGTAGATGATAAATCTAGTTTACTAAATAACTTAGACGTTTTTAAAAAGGAAAATGAGCTACTAAAACAAGATCGAAGTAGTTTTAAAGTAAAAATTACATGTTTAGAAAAAGCAATTGCCGAGCTTAAAAGAAGTTTGCTTTTGTACTTTTGTAAAAATGAAAGAGAATATAGAAAATCATGCTTATAGCTCTAATTCTTTCTAGAGAAGAAAATGGGTTTGGAAAAGGAAGGAATCATTGCAATCAAATCTGAAGGACCTGAAAAACAAAACTTATTAGGTATCGAAGGCCAAAGAAAATGAAAGAGGCCACGTCAACAACAAAGGTGGACCCTACCAAGGTCGAACAACTTTCAGAATCATGGATGAACGTCACTGCCATGAAGAAGCTACCAAGATTGGCGAAGTCCGTTGCCAAGGACGCTAGGTGACTTCTTATCTTTTTTACTAAGTTGATCATGTATATCATGCATTGATAATGGGCTCTTGACTATTATCTTTAAGGAGGAGCCTTTAAGCAAAGATTACAAGGGAGCTCTAAGGGAAGCTCCGATTAAAAAGAATATTTTCAAAAGGGGGAGAAACATTATCTCTTTAAACAGCATTTGGCATTAAATCAACTTTAGTATCTTATTAGATCTTTTTTATTATGTCAAAAAGGGGAGAGAAAAGATTATTTACAAAAATTGTTTGCTTATACACATTATTTTTGCAAACACATAAAATATTTTGTCATAAAAAAGGGGAGATTATGGGTGCATACATATGTGAAGAAATTGGTAGTGCATGAGCATGCATATTTTGATATTAACAAAACTTGTGTTGTTAGTCAAAACTTGTGCAGTTAGCTTCTAGTTAGGTCAAGAGTAGGAAAGTTACTGGACCATGAAGAAGCTCAATCTTGAGGAGCTCAAGTTTAAGTGAAGAAGAAGCTCAAAGGAGTTCAAAGCTAAGAAACTTCAGCTCAAGCTCAAGAAGAAGACAAAGTCTTTTCTTTTTTTGACTCCTGCATTTTGTAATTTCTTAAAATGTAAAAGACCTCAAATTAATCATGCTTATTACATTTCAACCCTTTGACTTTGACTTTCAGATCAAAGAGTCAAACTGATTGACCATCCTTTCACATCTGATTGATCACCTCTGATCGATCATTTATTCTTGATTGATCGATCACACATGATTGACCACACTCTCGAATTCCTGATTGATCATTATTTGAATTACGTTGGCTATATTTCTGATCAATCACCTCTAATCATTGATCGATCATTTCTTAATTCTGATCGATTGCTTAAATCCACTTGATCAATCATTTGATTCTGATCGATCATCTTTGTATCATGATCGATTATATTCCATTTCAGGAAAATTCTTGGAGTCGATTTCATTCCTATTTTGCTTCCAACATTCATATTTCTTGGAGCCCTATAAATAAGACATCATACCTTATTTTACAATATACAATAAAGAGTAACAAGCTTTCATCTCTTTGATTTTCATTTTATACTCTGAGAGAAAGACTTAAGAGCTATTTTTTGTTGTATTCTTCATTCCAACAACTCAGGAATTCTACGATCAATTCTTACGAGCACACTCCTCGCTCTGTAAGACTATTTTTGTTTTGCCTCATATTATTCTCTGCATATTTATTTTGTTATTGAGGTTATTAGTTTTTTTGGGAGGTAAATGGATGGCACCCGAAGATGGGACCCACCGCAAAGCATTAAATTAATAGATAGTAAATTACAACATATTACGCTCTCCATGATGTACATAATGCCTTACTGTGCTCAATTACATTCTCAGTATGACAAGTTTGCCCCCCTCCCCCCCAAACAAAAAATAACACATTTCTAGCGCACCAAATCGCCTAGATGACCGCAAAAGGATAAGCAATATTCTCGTGCCCAAAACCACACACCGATCTGATACCCCTCCAAAAACCGGTACAATCCTGGTCCCCAATCCATTAAATGTTGGCCATGTTCCACACATGTGCAGAAGAGAGGCAAGAGAAGAACAAATGGTCCATCCTTGTATATATTATTAGGTTTGTTTACTTGTATATAGTTGAGTTAATTGTGCAAGCAACTCGGATTGTAATACAGTTGGGTTGTCCGCATAAGCAACTCAGGTTAGTGGATAACCCATGTGGGTCAACTTGAAAGCTCGAGTCGAAAGATGTGTGTCATGGTTTTTATCCAGGAGGGTTTCCATGTTAAATACATGCGTACTTGAAGTTCATTGTTTATTTCTGATTGAAAGTGGTACGTAATATGTGCTTGTTTTAGATTATGTGATTGCAACGATCCATGTCTTTTAATCCAATCCACCCGCACCGATCAGTTGGTGTTCGCACGTGATAGGAAACCAACAAAATTGTCTTACTGTCACTATGCCTGATATCTCTTTTGCTATGAGCAAAGTCAGTCGCAAGTAACAGCTGTGTTATAGACATTGCCATTATGTTCTTCTAATTCTTCATTATTTGAAAATTCACCAAGGTAGGGGCTCGTCTATGCTAAGAATTGGCACATTCACATCTTATGCATATGCTGACTACATCAGCTCTCATAAGGATAGGCAGTCCACTACATGTTTTGTTATATTTGTTGGTGGAAATTGTCACATGGCGTAGTAAGAAGCACATTGTAGTTTCCAGATCTCGTGCAAAAGTTGAATACAAAGCATGGTTTAAGCTACATGTGAGATTATCTGACTCGCCTATTTTCTACAGGAACTTGGGTTACATACTAAAATCTCATTCCCCTCTATTGTTACAACAAGTATGTTGTATTGCTACCAGTCTTGATTTCCAAGAGCTGACCAAACATATTGAGGTGCATGGAGAAAGGATGGGAGAATGCAATGAACTGAATTATTCAAGAGGTGTAGGGGTTCTTATATAGGCCAAAACCTTAGAGTTCTCAAAAACGAGAAATTACATAAAGAGCTCCAAGGAGTTACAACGAGATAAAATAAACATAAAGTCGTCTCTAACACCCCTTCTCAAGTTGGAGCATATCTATCGATCATGCCCAACTTGGAGATTATCCACGAGAGACGCCTCTTTGGTAGCGCCTTCGTGAATGCATCTGCAAAAATCATTTGAGATGTGTGGAGTAGTAATCTTCCCTCCTCATACGACATCACAAACAAAGTCGTGTTCAATCTCAATGTGCTTGGTCCTCTCATGGAAAATAGGGTTCATAACAATGTATGTAGTGAACTTGTTGTCACAATATAGAGGAATAAGAGTAGTGACAACAATACCAAGTTCCTATAGAAAAGAGAGTAACCAATTAATCTTATAGGTAGCCTGAGCCATCGCCTTGTATTCTGCCTCTGCACTCGATCTAGAGATTACACACTACTTCTTGCTTCACCAAGTGACAAGATTTCCTCCAACCATCATAGCATATCATGTAGTGGAGCAACGATTGTCAAGTGAGCTAGCATAATTCACAACAACATAAGAAACTATGTCCGTGTGGCCATTGAACCCATAGAAGAGGCATTGTCCTGGTGATTCCTTCAAGTAGCGTAGGATCAGAAGAACATCCTGGCAATGATTGTAAAGTGGTTGCTTCATGTGTTGACTGGCTTTGCTCACAACATAGGATTTATCTGGCCTAGTGATAGTAATGTAAAGTAGTTTGCCAACTAGGCTTATGTACTGTGTAGTGTCTTCAAATACTGGATCAGTTGAAGTAGAGTGCTTACTCGAGTCTGCAAGGATACCAGAAGGCTTTCATCCAAGTAGTCCTACCTCAGTTAGGTTGTCCAAGCAATACTTCCTTTGTAAGAGATGTAGTCCCTCTATAGTACGTATCACCTCTATGCCAAGGAAATAACAAAGTTGGCCAAGGTCCTTCGTGACGAAGACCTTGTGAAGCAAAGCCTTGGTCTCTAATATGCCTTCATCATCATTATATGCGACAACCATATTATCAGCATAATATGTAAGTATGAGAGTACCAGTGGGTCGTCTTTTGACAAAAACAGAATAGTCAGATGTTGTTCTCCGGAAGCTAAGAGTGCTAATCTCGGTAGTGAGTCTATCAAACCATGTCTAAGGACTTTGCTTTAGGCCATAGATAGCTTTGTGAAATCAGCACACACACTCCCCCTCGACTTCATAACCAGGAAACTGCATCATGTAAACATCCTCCTCAAAATCGCCATAAAGGAAGCATTCTTCACATCAAGCTAAAATATAAGCAATGCCGTATTGACAACCATTGAGAGAATAGTGCGGATAGAACCCATCTTTGCTACTAGGGAGATGGTCTCGAAATAGTCAACTTCATAAGTTTGTGTAAAACCTTTGGCAACCAGTCGTGCTTTCAATATGTCAATAGACCCATCAGAAGACTGTTTGGTCGTGAAGACCCATCTGCTAGCCATAGGTTGAAATCCTATGGGACACTGTACAAGGTCCCACGTTCTCCTGGATGTGAGAGCATCCATTTCTTCATTCATTGCCTTTCGTCAGCCATAATCTTGTAAAGCATTGTGATGATCTCTGGGAATAGAAATAGCCATGAGAGCATCTACATATTTTCTATCAGAGCATGATAAGCTAGCAGTAGAAGTGAAATAAGACATAGGGTGGAAGTAGGGCTGGCTATCGAGCCTAACGAGCCGAGCCAGACTCGGGCTCGATAAGCCAAACTGGGCTCGGGCTCGGGCTCGGTGGGCTCGAGCCCTTATCGAGCCAGCTCGGGCTCAATAAGTCTTGAGCCGAGCCCTTTATCGAGCCCGAGCCTCTTATCGAGCCTGGTCTGGGCTCGAGCCTATTCAGGCTCGTTAAGGAAATAGTTATTTTTTTGGTGAAAAAGTGGTTTGCCAGGGCTCGAACCCGAGACCTCCTTTTTAAAGATCATCCACCTTACCAGTAGGCCACTATCCGAGTTGTATATAAAAGTTAAATTATAATATATATTGTAACGTTTTGCTTGTTAATAAAAAAGGAAAAAATACTAAATATCTAACTATAACCTAGATTAACATAGATAAAAGGTAGAAAATCCAAGTCTACAACATAGTCCACCCAACATTGTTGTTACATAAACGACATAAACACATTTTTTTAAATTGAAGAAGGGGGAGCCCTCCCAAGGCAGGAGTCACCACACCAAATATTCATTGATAACGAAAGGTTACATCAGTTGGATCAGTTGGATATCCAGAAATTGTACAAAGTATTACAATGCGCTAGTACATTTTCACAGTAAAACCGCGGCCCCTTGAAAGTGCAATCATTCCTGCCAAGTCAAATAGCACAAAGGGCGGCAAAGGGCTTGGATACATCACCTGAGGACCCAAGCCCCACCGATCGAATAGATCTCCAAATTTGTTCCAAGCTAGATGCCTGGACCCAAGTCAGCCCCAAAGAATCCTAGACATGTGCCGAAAACTTACAATTGAAGAAAATGTGGTCCGCATCCTCCATGTCCTCCTCGCATCTGTCACACTTCAAATCCGTCACACCCAACAGTCTCCCCCTTCTTACTTTGTCGCACAGACGGTCTCTCCTTAGATACCAAAGGAACACCTTAACCCGAGTAGGAATCTTGGCCGCCCAAATCACTTTTATGTCCGCACATAGGTCTTCATCGCTCTCCATTCCTCCACCACCCAGCTTCCGATAGGCAATCTTTACCGAGAAATTTCCATCCGCCCAACCAAAATGATCCGTCTCACCAGACATCTCCCTAACAGAGGGAATCTCATATAGCAGTCGCATAAACTCCTCCATCCGCTGATCGGAGAGAACCGAAAGGGACCTCGGAGCCCACGACCCAGAGTCGGCCACCTCCGCCACCCGCGCCCCCTGTTCCCTGCTAAAGCCATCAGCCTGGGGAAGCGGTGGGCCAATGCCCCCTCCCCCGTCCAGTCATCCTGCCAAAACCGGAAAAGCTGACCATTCCCCAACTCGACCGCAGGAAATGCCTGAGCCCCTGAAGCACGACACGGATCCCCATCCACAATGGAGACTCATGACGCTTCCTTGCAGCCACCAACTCCCCTGTGACACCATAGATCTTCCTCAATAGGCTTGAAACCAACGAGTCGGATGAACCCCAAATCTGCACCACCCATTTGGCAATCAAAGCTTTGTTCTATCAATTCTACATCCCGGACACCTAGACCCCCCTCTGAAACAGGTACCGCAAAATCCTTCCAAGTAACCAAGTGTAAGCCCCTCGTTGCTTGCCTCCCATCTTTTTTTTTGAAGCCAGAAAAAGGGGAGACACATACATGTTCGCCCCATAAGTATATTAAAAACCAGAAAAAAGGTACAAGGAGTACAAAAAGGTAAAGGACACACTAGGCAAGCCAGAAGCGCAACACGCCCAAAGCGTGCGTACATACGTTCTCTACATAAAATCTCTGACCAGAAAATAAGAGCTCATTCCTAGACAGCCAGATAAACCAGATCAACGCCAGAGGCTGCAGCAGCTCCATCCTCGGCCCAAGCCTGGCTACGCCCAAAGCCCTGCAGTAATCCGCGACACTCGCCCTGTCCACCCAACCCAGAGTTGGATCCGCCCAAACCGGCAAAATAGATGGGCAGGCAAAGAAGAGATGCTCCAGAGTCTCGATCCCCTCCACGCAGAGCAGACACCTATTGGACGCCGCCCAAGAAACCTGACACAACGGTCCCGAGTCAAGAGCCTCTTCCTTGTAAACAACCAGAAGAAGAAAGCGATCTTCGCCGGAAGTCCCAGCCCCCAGAAGAAAGAGCAGTCTACAACCATCTCCGCCGAAAGAGAGGGAGGTGGCCTGTAGATCGCCGAGTACGCCTTCCGGACGGAGAAGGGGCCCCCGTGCCAAACCCAGTGGCCCCGACCTGAGGAAGGACCCGAGGCATCCCGAAGCGCGTCCAGCAACTGCAAGAACTCCTCAAGGCGCTGATCAGAGAAACCCTAACGAAACGCCGGCATCCAGTTCCCATCCACCCAGCAGGATGCGACCCTAGCCTCCTTGTCTGCCACCAAAGCAAAGAGACGAGGGAAGCGCAAGGATAGCGCCCCCCCCCCCTCGTCCGTCCAGTCGTCCCTCCAGAAAGCGAATCGCAACCCGTCCCCCAGCACCGGCCTGAACAACGCCCAGAAGTTGTGGGAGAACGATTGGACGGCCCTCCATAAGGGAGAGGGTCTCTGCTCGTGCAAACCAACCGCCGCCACCCCCTCTGGAGCCACCATGCCGACCCCGTAGATACGCATAAGGAGAATGCAACAAAGGTCCTCACCATCACCCCAGATTCTGGCCACCCACTTCATCAACAGCGTCTCATTCAGCTTGCCTAGTCGGCAAATCCCGAGGTCGCCCTCCATCTTCTGTAAAGTAACCTCATCCCAGCCTACCAGGTGCATCCATGTGTCCTGGCCGTTTCTACCCCACAAGAACTGCCTCATCAAGCCCTCGGATCTCCTCCTGATCCCTGCCGGCATGAGCCTCGTGGAGGAGTAGTACACCGGCATGGCGGATAATACCGCCCTCAAAAGCATCAGGCGCCCCCTCTGGAGAGGATCGCCGCCTTCCACCCTGCGAGCCTGCTCTCCATCTTCTAAACCAACGGCAGCCAGTCCGCTAACTTTGTCCTCCCAGGGTTCAGCGGCAAGCCCAGGTACTGAACGGGGAAACCAGTCCCAATGGTATCCAGCGCCGGACCACAAAGACCTGCCAACTCCTCAGTCATGCCGAAAGGGATCATCTTCGACTTGCTGCTATTTTGCACCAGCCCGGACATCTCACTGAAAAGCTCCAACATAGCCGTCATTCCCTTGATCTCGTCGAGACCCCCTTCTATGAAGAAAATGGTATCGTCCGCGTACTAAAGAAGCGGGATCCTCATGGCATCCCTCGAGTAGCCCCTCGTCAGCCCAGCCTCCTGCACTCTGGCAACCATACAAGTAAGGACATCCGCCGTGATGATGAAGAGCAAGGGGGCAAGAGGGCAGCCCTTCCTCACCCCCCTCTGCAGCTGAAAAAACCCCCCCTCTGGGCGACCGTTCACCAGCACCGACATGGAAGCCGTGGTCACGCACCGCTTCATCCAGGTGATCCAAAGCTCAGGAAAGCCCTTCCTATGCAAAGCCGCCCGTAGGAAGCGCCAATCCAAAGTGTCGAGGGCCTTCGTAAAGTCCACCTTCCATATCACGGCCTGCCTGCCTCTGCGCATCCGATCGCCGCCTCAACTTGTCCCCATCCAAGGGACGATCATCCTCCAGAGCGTCGAGCATGCTGACCACCTCCTCCGCCGCCGTCCGAGACGCAATGCGAGACTCCCTCGACTTGCGCTTGAAGGCGGAAAGCCTGGACCGCAGAGAGTCCAGCTTCTGAATGAGCCTCGCCGCCGTCGATCCCCCCACCACCGTCGAGCTCCAGTGCGACGCCACCAAGCCTCTAAAACCCTCCTCAAGAAGCCGCGCCTTCTCTTAGCGGAAGAAGAAGCCACGAGCAGGCGCGGGATCGCCCGAGTCCCACAGGATAGGCGTGTGATCCGACCAAGAACGCGGTCGCGCAGCCACGAACGAGAGCGGGAAGAGAACCAAAAGCTCAGACGACGCGAGGAACCGATCAATGTGCGATCAGGAGTTGGCGTTACGCCAGGTCTACTTGGTGCCCGACGCGTCCAAAACCTCCAGCTCAAGGGACTCCACCACCTCCACGAAGGCCTCGGAGCTTGCATCCCATCTGACCAGAAAAAAATCTCATCATAGCCTCCACCTTCCTTCTAACCCCAACATGCATCAATCTCGTCGAGAAGAAAAAAGCCGGAATGGCTGAAAGAACGTGCTTCAGCAGGGTAAGCTTCCCACCCCTGGACAGAGTGGTAGCCTTCCAGCCCTCCAGCCGCTCCTCCATTCTCCGCAGATCACAATCCCAATCGGACCTCCTCAGGCTGCCTTCAACCAGAGGCAACCCCAGATAGGTGATCGGTAAACGCCCCAGAGGGCATCCCGTCCACTCCGCGAGCTTGTTTCCCTCTGCATCGTCCATCCACATTTGAACCAGAACCGACTTCTGCCTGTTAATCTACAAACCCGACAGGCACCCAAATATGTCCACCAAAATAGCCGCATTGTGGTTCTGCTCCTCCGTCCCCCCAGAAAGATCAGCGTGTCGTCCTCATACTACAACACAGGAACGGAGATGTCCCCCATCCGGAAGCCCTCACACCACCTCTCTCCAACCGCCTGCTGAAATAAAACCGCAAGATAGTTTGCTACCAACACAAAAAATAGGGGAGCCAGAGGGCAGCCCTGACGCATCCCCCTCTGCGGTTGGAACCAACCTCCCTCCAGCCTTCCATTGACCAACACAAAGCACGAGCTAGTAGTGACGCATCTCTTGATCCAACGAATCCACTCTTCCGGAAACCCCCTTCTTTGCAGCGATATCCACATGAACTTCCAACTGACACAATCGTAGGCCTTGGCGTAGTCAATCTTCCAAACAACCCCTTTGTTTCTAGACCTTTTCCACTCAAGACAAACTTCCGAAGCAGTGACGACCCCATCCGCCATACATCGGCCTTGAGATAGATGTCACGGAGCTCAACACAGCTTTAAGCTTGCTCGCAAGCACCTTGGCGACAATGAGATAGATGCCATTAGAGATAGAGATAGGCCTGAAATCCCCAACCCCCACGGGTGTCTCTTTCTTCGGCAGAAGAAAAATCAAGGCCCTGTTAACTTTCTCAAAACCCCTGTTGCCACACCTGAATTCATCCAATACTTCCAAAATGTCACCCTTCACCAGCTCCCAGAACTCCCGGTAAAAAGATATAGATAAACCATCATGGCCAGGAACCTGTCCACCACTGTTGTAAAAATCCTCGACTGGCCCGACTAGTAGGTCCGACTAGTCTAGTCAGTGGGGTGGCCGACCGAGTATTGACTAATTCCGACTAGGCCGATTAGTCAATCGATTTTTGCTTGAAGATACCATATTTTTTACCTTTTTAAAAGCAAACTTATTCTAATATGCCTATTGTTTTATTTAAATTCAATTACTTCTTTTCTTTCATTATGATAATATAAAAACTGTAGAAATCTTTGTAAATATATAATAATATATGCATAAAAATGATTTATATATTTAAAATAATTAGAAATTCAAAACCGATTAAAGCCCGACTAAATCCGATTAGTTGCCCGACTGCCGATTAATTCTTAGTCAGTGACCTAACCGACCGAGTACCAATTACCGATTTTTGCAACCTTGCCGTCCACATTCAGATCCCAAATAGCCCTGCGCACCTCCTCCTCCGTAAACGCGGCCACTAACGAATCTGCCTGGGGTCCACTCAAAGAACCAACGCCCAGACCCGACCAGCCCCAGCCAGTCTCCTCCCTCACTTTCCTCAAAGCCCTCACAAAGTGCTCCCGCAAGGCGCCACCAATGTTCCTCTCACCCGACACTCTCACCCCTCCTACCTACACCTCGTGCAAGAAACTCCTTCTCCCGGACGCCACGGAATGGAAGAAGCACGTGTTCGCATCGTCTTCCCTTAGCCACTTCTGCCTCAATCTCTGTCGCTAGTGTACCTATTCTTTCCTGTCCTCCAGATACACCACCTCCAACCACGTTGCCCTCTCCTCCACCTCCTCCGGAGACAACCCCCGCTCATCATCCAACCCATCCAACCTGCATATCCCAGCCTCTGCCTCAGTCTTGACGACCCTCCGCCTCCTGGCGACATCCTTCCCATATGACAACAGCAACCACCTTAGGGAACCCAGTTTAGCCGCAAATCGCGACACTGCAGAACTCGACACCACAAACCCCCGCCAATGGTCAATCACCAGGTCCCGGAAACCCTCCTCCAACAACCACTTCTTCTCGAAACGAAAGGAAAACTGGCCCGTCCGCTCCTCCCCAGAGTACCAAAGAATAGGAGTGTAATCAGAGAGCGTCCTCGGAAGAGCCCAAGCCCTCGTCAGCGGAAAAGTCTCCCCCGTCTCAACCAACATCAGGAACCTGTCAAGCCTGAACCTTGATCTCGCATTCCTCCAAGTGAATTTGCATCCTGTCGCGTCAACGATAGGCAACCCCAAAGAACTAGACGCCTGTCTGAAATTGTCAGACCCCGAATCTCTACCCCCCCCGGCCTGACATTCAAGTCCCCACCGATGATCCAAACTCCAGCTCCAACCTCAGGCGCAACACTCGCCAAGTCCGCAGCCAAGCTACCATCCTCTCGCCGACATGAGCCGTAGACATTAGTGGCACACAAGCAAACTCCATCCGCTCTCCGCAGCAGCTTCACCGTCAAGGAGAACAAGGAGACGAAAGTCCCCAACAGGTCGAAGGAATCGGACCGCCAGCCAAATACAAGTCCCCCCGAAGCACCTGCGGCCCCTTTCTCCGCTAACGCGAAAACCTCCCCCCTATTCAGCTCACGCTGCAATTGGTCGTCCAGGGACTGCAGCTTCGTCTCCTGTATCAAGAAGATATCTGCACCAGCCTCTCTCACCAGATTCTGCACCCGAAGCCTTTTGTCGGGGCGGCCCAGGCCCCTCACATTCAGAGACAACATCTTCATTTAACAACCTGAATTTCCCTCTTCTTCGGGGAATGACCCCCAAGCGCCGCACAAAATAAACACATAATCCACCATTAATAATGTTGCAAAACTAGTACAAATAAAAATAAAAATCATTGTAGTTTCACAAATAGAATATATATTCCTTATCGAGCTCGTTATTGAGTTATCGAGCTGAGCAGAGCTCGGCTTGATAAGCTATCGAGCCCAAAAATCTGGCTCGGGCTCGGCTCAATAGCTTAATGAGCCAAGCTCATGAGCCCTTATCGAGCCGAGCCCAAGCCTGGCTCATCGAGCCGTGACTCAATAGCCAGCCCTAGGTGGAAGGTACATTACCTCTTAGCTCTGCTAAGAGCTATGAGAAGCTTCTGAGGCAGCAGTGGTGGGACACTTGAATATGGCATGTCATCCTGCAAAAAAGGACCATGCAAAGGCACATGAACAAAAGTAGATGTATGCTTGCGCTTATAGACAAATGGTGGTGGAGAAGGATCAAAGGGAATATCTGTGACAAATTGTGTAAAGAAACTAGTCTGGTCAAAGAATGTGACATTCACAGAAATGTAGTATCGATGCTCAGCATGATCATAGTACATGTAACCCATCTGGATGCAATACCCAAGAAAGACACACTTTATCGCCCTAGGTGACAGTTTATTAATGGTATCAAAATTGTACACAAAAGCTATACACTCAAATATTCTTAAAGGTAACGGGAAGGACGATTCATTAGGATAGAGTAACGCGAAAGGAGTGGACCCCTTTAGATCGATGATAGGATCCTATTGGCAAGATGGATACAATAAGAAAATCTCCTCAGTAGGTCTCCGGAACCTTCATCTAAGTGAGAAGGGATCGAGCAATATCAAGAAGATGCCTAAGTTTCTGGTCCGCTACCCCATTTTGCTAAGAGGTATATGGATAAGATGTTTGGTGGATAGTTCCTTAAGAAGAAAGTTCTCAAGTCATGTTGCATGAATTCCAAAGCGTTATCAGTGCAAAAAGTTTGAACACAAGTAGAGAATATAATTTTGATGTAGTGAAAGAAATTCTTGACGATTTTATTGATCTTTTAACGTCCTTTAACAAATAGACTCGAGATGATCGATTATAGTCATCAACAAAAACAACAAATATTTGTATCCACTCAGAGTACAGATCGGACAAGGTCCCCATATATCGTAATGGACAAGAGAAAAAGGAACTTGATGACATGGCTCAGTACGTGCATGATAGGACGATCAATGATGTTTCCCGAATTGGTGCGCCTCGCACTCAAAAGGCTTTAGCATAGAGATTTCAGGGTACATCGTAGATATAGCTTGGCAGGGAGATGTCCAAGACGAAGATGCCAGAGTAAAGGATTGTCAAAGATAGATGCAACGCCGACAAAACTAGAATAAGAAGGAATGTCAAGATAGTAGAGATCATTCTTCTCATGTCCCCACCAAAAATATTCTTTGCCCAGATGTCATGAAAATAACATAACCCATCAAAAATAACTCAACAATTAAGCTCAATATAAAGCTTCTGAACATACACTAAACTAAGAGGAAATGCAGGGGTACAATGAACTCCAATTAGTCAGAGCCAGAGGAGAACTCTATATTACCAACGACAGCAATAGGGAAATGAGCTCTGTTAGCAACTCGAATCGTCTTTACAGAAGTAGAGGGTTGAGAGAAAGTAAGTCGGTTGCATTCTCCCATAAAATGTGTGGATGCCCCTGAGTCAATAATCCATGCGGGACCAGAAGCATAAACAAAGTCGGTCAATATACCTGAAGTGGTTGCCAAATTAGCAGTGGGAGCAGATGTATTATTTTCACCGATGGAGGTGTTAGAGTTCTGCAGAAGCTGCCTCAGGCGGGAGTATTCTGAAGTGGTAAAAGGAGCTTGTGATCCACTAGAAGTCTGATCAGACATGTCCTCTGCAGTATCATATGATGTATCAAAAGAAGTTGTCTCATAATCATTGTCGGCATTGGATTGTATGCCAAACTTTGCCCAACAATGTTCAGACGGGTGATTCCAACAATCACAATGGATACATGCTGGATATTGAGAAGTAAAATCACGTCCACGTCCACAGCCAAAATCGCGTGCACGGCCACAACCACAACCAAAATCACAGCCTCGACCTCCTTGGAAGCTTTGTCATCCTCTATTTCCTGACGATGCATAGTGAGTAGAATTCTCTGTAGATGGTATGGTAGGAGAACGCTCAACAGATGTCTCGAGTTCCTGCAGAGTATCAAAGATAGTCTCAATTGATGGCAATGTATCAACCGTCAGAAATTGGTCCTTCACATGTTTGTATCATGAATGTAATCTAGAGAGGAATTGATAGACATGCCATTCAGATCGCTCTTCCACCTGTTGATCACAACATGTTGGCTAGAAAATCAACAGGGCGTCAAAAAGACTAGTTAGGAGCATGTAGTACTCAACAAGACTCGAATCTCCCTGAGTAGTTGAGCAGATCCGGATATAAAAATTTTAGAGTCGAGACTTGGTTAACTTCTGGGAGTAGGTTCGCTCTAGATTTTCCCACATCACCTTTGGAGTGTCTTTGTAGAGAAGATTCACCACAATGTTTGCGTCGATGCTATTGGCCATTTAAAGATAACCTGGAAATTATCTGCATACCATGTGGCATCGTCCTTGTCCGTCTCCTTGAGCGGCTCCTTGGTGAGGATATGATTCTGACACTGACCACTGACAAACTCCTTGAATGAACGAGACCAGAGCACATATTTCCGGTACCCTTTAATTTGATAGAGGTGCCATGTACCATCATAGAAGAAGTCAAGTACATGGGCTTGGTATCAGAGATGTCATCATGGTCGCACAGGTCAAGAAAAATGACCTAGAAGAAGATTTATTCCTTCAATGAAGCATATGGGTGACCTAAGTCATTGTTTCAGCTCCTTTTTGGCCTTTTGTAGCAGCGAACTGTGGTTACAATGCCACAAATCAGACTTGGCAGGGACGAAGGTGCAACCTAACAGTAGAAGGCCTGTCAAGAGCCATTGGTCCCCTAGCTACGGCTGGCAGCGGCTTGGGGGGTACTGCATCAAGTTGGTGGCGCCAGATGAAGGCCCGTAGTGGCCTGACGGCACCGAAAGAGGCCCGTGGTGGCCTGGCGGAGACTTGGCGATGCCAGAGGCCCACAACGACCATGTTGAGGCATGGCGACGCTGTAGGAAGCCCGCAACGACCTGGAGGGGCCCTGGCGGCGTCGCCTACAACCTTGCAGGTTCGGTCAGTCAAGATGACGGTCTCGAAGACCTTATGCGGGGCCCTAAGTACGGTAGGAGGGCTAGCGCAAGGGCCGGTGACAGTTGTGGAGAGGCGAGGGCTGGCGACGGTGGTAGGATCTAGGTCAGAACATCGGTCTATGACTGTTGCTCGGATACTATGTGGAAAAAGGATGAGAGAATGCAATGAATTGAATTATTCAAGAGGTCTAGGGGTTTTTGTATGGACTGAAACCCTGGAGCACTTATAAACGAGAAATTACATAAAGAGCCTCGAGAGGTCACAACTAAATAAAATAAACATAAAGCCGCCTCTAACAATGTGGTTTGTCATTTCATCCAGGATGCAAAACGAGAAGGGAAGGTTGCTACCCATATTTTTCGAAACTCTAGCTTGCAGATATATTCACCAAAGCTTTTCTCAAGAAGTGGATATCACAATTGACTTCCAAGTTGAGCGTGATATATTCTCCAACTTGAGGAGGAGTATTGATAGAATTGGTTTTTTTCTTTATAATATATGTTCCATATTTAGCATTTGTTATTTGTAGCCTTTAAGAGTTTAGAAGTCCTATTGAGGACTATTCTTTAAGATTTTAAGACTTCACACTATATAAGAAATCCTATCCCATGATAAAAATAATCTCATTTCGTCCAATATTTTACAGGTTGATCTGGCTGGCGTGAAATGAGGTATTATTCAACTAGAAAGACACTATAGAAAATTTACCAAAGCATTTCAAGGCTCTCTTTGGATCTTGGTTGTTGTAAATACCTTTGTAATTATGTTAGAAAATTGGAAGTGGAAGCGGGATGATAAACAGATAGTAGAAATAGACAAAGATAAACATCAAAGAACACAAAGGATTTACGTGGAACCCTACTCCCTAAGGAGCGGGATGAAACCACGGGAGAAGCCCTCAAAGGGGCATATCTTCATTGCTTTTTCTCATCTGATACAGGAGGTCTGGGGCTCCTTATATAGCCTCCACAGAGCCTCCAAGTCCCACCATTGGTAGATGTGGGACTAAACATTGGGAAGGGGTAAATGGATCCTGAAGAGATCCATTTACCCTCCTACAACTCATATGGCGCACAACTAAATACTCCAACACTCCCCCTCAAGCTGGAGCATGCAATGCTCAGCTTGGATAAACAAAAAGAAACTCAACTCACGCTATAGGACACTAGTACGGACAATATCAACCCAACACGCACAACTGCTGTTGTCGAGGACGTTGCTTCTCATGCTGTGCAGGTGAGGAGGATGAACGGGCTGGAGTGTGAGTCTGCTGAATATCCTCGTCGGAGAGCATGTGCGCTGTACTGCGCCTGTCAGAGTCACTGCAACTGAAATTGAGTCTCCTCGTCGGAGTACTCTGGCCCGCCACAAAATAATGTGGACAACTGCTCCATCCCTGAAAAGGGGCCGAACTGCAAAGGGTCGTGGAAGTACAATCCTCGTCGGAGTCCACGGTCGCTGGAGAATGGAGTCTGAAAAGTCTCCTCGTTGGAGAACTGGGTCTCTCCCATCTGGCTCAGAGAATGGTGCTCTACTCTGGAGTACCTATGATTTCACATGAAAACCCTTGCCAACATGGCACAAGGAATGATCCTCTACTCTGGAGTCCCTATGGCTCACATGAAAACTCTGGTCGAACACAACAAGAAGAATGATGGGGACCACGACAAAAGATGGCAAACACATGCACATCTGAAAAGACCGCATACTCGTGTGAGTCTGAAACTGAGGATTCGGGATCAATCGTCGAGTCTGAACAACTGTAGAGTCTAGAATCTGAATGGTCTGGGAATCTGCATGTGAATCTGGAGCATCTGAATAGACCTGTAACTCTGCACAATACCCCCCCTTTTTCCATGTTGGTCAGAATGAAGATATCGACCACGTTGGGAGAAGACAACAATGATTGGGAGAAAAGAAAACCAAATAAGCTGTCGGATTTTTCTTCGGCTTTTCTCAATCAGAATTTTTTTCAGCTATTTTGTTTTTTTTAATATAGCCGCCACACTTTTTTTAATAAACCACTCACATTTTTTTTGGCTTTTGTTTTTTTTTTGTTTTTTTAAACTTGCTTACGGCTTTTTTTTGTACGCGTCTTTTTTTATTTTTTTTAAATCAAACATACAACCCACTTGGCTTTTAATTCTCCTCTCTCTCTTTTTAAACACAGCTCACAGTCCCCCTCCTCCCTTTTTTTATATACAGGTTGCCCCTCATTTTCCAGCCCATTGTTGGGCTTACAATTTTTTTAATAAAGAGGGCCTTCGGGCCTAGGGTTCCCATCGTGGGAAACCCTTTGGCAGCTTCTGATCGAGTGCCGCCACAGGGAATCGGATGGGGAGGGGACCGCTACAGGATGTCCTGGACGTCGCGCGAGGGCACCGATGCCACTTGCGAGGAGAGAGGGATGCCTCCTGGGTGCTTTCTCCGCTCAAGGGATGCGCGCAAGGGCTTGCGCGAGTTGGAGGAGTCAGCGTCGCGATGGCGCAACTCGATGCGCGCAGGAGAGAGGTGCCGCTTGGCAGAAGAGGCTACGCCGCTTGGGAAGGTCACATCGCCATCGCGCGAGGATGTCTGGAAAGCTGCGGTGTGTTGTGATGACCTGGAGTGCATCCCAGTATGCGCGATGCGCGAGTGAGGGCTTAGAGCGCACGAGGATCGCGTGAGGGCACACATGATATGACTTGGAGGGGCCCTCGTGCGAGCAGATCTTGCGCGGAAGAGTCAGGAGGTGCTGCTTCCTCCTGAGGATCCGATCGCCAGGCCGAGGGCAACGCCTGGAGTGCGCTGCCTGGAGCGTGTTCTTCTGCATGACTGCTTCTTCGAGTGCTGCCGCTTCGAGAGGAGAAGGCGGTGAGCTGGGGCCAGAGGGAAGGTACGCTTGGGCCTGCGTACGATGGAGGCTGGAGATGAGCCGTCTGTGCGTGCATGCCTGGGATATTCGATCCTAGCGTGAAGGCTGCAGTGTTCCCAAGCGTCGCCTGGGCTGATCACGCGCCGCCTGGGCTTTACGAGAGGAAGGGCGAGTACTCCCCCTCAGATTCAGAATTATTTCGACTGCAAACTGCGGCAGCTAGGGCTGCAAGGATCTTGCTTCTAAGATCTCCAGAATGCAGAAATTAGGGTTATGTACACCCTATTATTTTCTTGCACAGAAACATAAATATGAACAAATGAAGTTCTCAAACTCTTGAACATATCTCAAATGATCTTTACAAACAGATCTCAAATAAAACGAATCTCAAACAGAAAGAAGAACTTGAGATCCTCGAGAATCGACCCGCTCTGATATCATGTTAGAAAATAGGAAGCGGAAGCGGAATGATAAACAGAGCGTAGAAATAGAGAAAGATAAACATCAAAGAACACAAAGGATTTACGTGGAACCCTACTCCCTAAGGAGCGGGATGAAACCACGGGAGAAGCCCTCAAAGGGGCATATCTTCATTGCTTTTTTTCATCTGATACAGGAGAGGTCTGGGGCTCCTTATATAGCCTCCACAGAGCCTCCAAGTCCCACCATTGGTAGATGTGGGACTAAACATTGGGAAGGGGTAAATGGATCCTGGAGAGATCAATTTACCCTCCTACAACTCATATGGCGCACAACTAAATACTCCAACAGATTATTAATCAACTTCATTGGGTGTTCAAGACCCTGGATGCACACCCTTTTTCCCTAAGAAAAGGGTCCCTAATGGAATTTTGGAACCTATCTAACTCCTACGAGTGCCTGTGACCGTGATCACATCCTCCTACCGCTCCAGCACCCACGATCATTGAATGGAATTGCAATAACTTTCTTCTTTTTCTCACGTGCCTCCTAAATGTTTTGTCAAACCAGTGCCACGATCCTGCAGCCGTAACGACTTCCAACCACAGCCACCGGAACTTTAAGAACAACATAAACTTCAAGAAAAAATAAATCTAAGATTAACATGTGCCTCAAAGCGAGTCTGTTGAGAAGAGGAAAGGATAAGATGTTTATTCCATAGAGTTAGGGTCTCTTATATAGAGAGAAAACCCTAGAGAGTACAAGGGTTACGGAACTCGAAGGGTCGCAGAGGGTTATGGAACCCGAAGGGTCACGGGAGGTTACGGAATCCGATGGGTTACAAACATAAATGTAAATCTAATAACTCTAACAGAGTCCTATATATATGTCCCACTCAAACTCCTCTAAGATAAACACATGGTCCTATACAATACAATAAAAAATGATTTATTCTGATAAAATGTTTTAAGTATGGTGACGTGACCCTGTGCAAACAAATTTCCATAGCTATTGCAGTTTGTTGCATTTTTTCTTAATTCACAATGTTGTATTTACATGTGATAAATTTCTTAGATGGAAAATATGTTTTTCTTATACCAGGAACTTATGTAATGTAGGGTCCCAATCCCTTGTACAAACCGACGGCTGGAAAACTTGTACCATCAAGGGACGCATTTTGCTCTGAAGTGCAAAAAGGTCTGAACACTGAACATGGTGAGGCACGCCTACAATGCGACTATGAGATTGACTATGCTGATCATAGTTCATCATTGGGTGTCCTTGTAAAAGATGAGCTGCCTCTCAAGATGATGAATGAAGAAATAGCAAGACCAACAATTGTTTTTGGGTATCTTCTATTTCTTACCAAGTTTACCCGAATAGCTGCTCTAAAATGCAACATCTTGGTTCATCCACGCATCACAATGAATGCACATTCTTACTAAGTTTGCCCGAATAGCTGCTCTAAAATGCAACATCTTGGTTCATCCATGCATTACAATGAATGTACATTCTTTTGCAGATGTGGATATGATCAACAGGGCCATCTTTCTTCATCACCTGCGCACACTGATGGGATACTTGGGCTTAGCAGTGCTAAAGTTGGGCTTCCTTCTCAACTGGCCAGTCAAGATATTATCACTAATGTGGTCGGCCACTGTATTTCTCAAAAGGTGAATACTGATGGGTACATGTTCTTAGGAGATGATTTTGTTCCTCGCTGGGGAATGACTTGGGTGCCAATGCTCGACACTCCTAAGTAAGTATGACCATGTAAATTTAGTTTTTGCTCAGTCCATCTATTGATAGTAAATGTTGTTGGTACTAATAATGAGTTCAATTGATGATTTTGGAAAAGTAGTAACAACAGTACATACATATTGATTCCACCGGTTTATGTTGAGGGTGTAGTCTGGAATTTCGTTTGAGAACCATGGACTTTTCTGGTTATATTTTTTTAACTTGAGAAGGATGATCCCTCAATGTTAGAGATCATCCATCAAGTATACCAATAGGTATTAAATGGGTAATGGGATCTCCCCATGATCCAATTACACTATTCTATTTAGTCTCATATTGTTTGTTATTGTTAGTATGATTTGCAGCATTAGTGGGGCTATATATAGAGCTATGCACCCCTATAATCATTGAGAAACATAATAGAAGATCCAACCCTTAATAGCTTTCTCGTGATTTCATCATGCTCCTTATAAAATAGGGTTCGTCATAAAATCACATTTCTTTTTTATTCATAAAACCACATTTTTATTTTATATTTTCACATAGTTTCATAGCAAGTTGTTTCTAGGTTTTATCTTTGATTTGATTTATATCATTATCATGTTCATGGAGTTTGGCATCTATTAATCGGACAACAACATTCATGAGATCAAACGACATCATTCAAGATCGATGAGGACATCCTAAGCAGTTGACCTAAATTGTTTTCTCTTGAACCTGGAGGGGGATCTAGAGATGAATTCTAATTCATGTCTGGAACCTTATAAAATAGGGTTCATCATAAAATCACATTTCTTTTTTATTCATAAAACCACATTTTTATTTTATATTTTTCACATAGTTTCATAGCAAGTTGATTCTAGGTTTTATCTCTGATTTGATTTATATCATTATCATGTTCATGGAGTTTGGCATCTATTAATCGGACAACAACATTCATGAGATCAAACGACATCATTCAAGATCGATGAGGACGTCCTAAGCAGTTGACCTAAATTGGGTTCTCTTGAACCTGGAGGGGGATCTAGAGATCAATTCTAATTCATGTCTGGAACCCTAGTAGATGGAAGATCGTGGTGAGGTGGCGATTAACAAGAAGGGCAATAACCCAGTGACACCAAGGATGTGCATAACCCTCTGAAGGTGACAAGCTCCTTCGTAGGTGTGTGCAAGGCTTTAGTAGTGTCAGGATACGGGAGTTGTAGTTGTCTCATAGGAGTTGCCCTTTGCATGCAATGGAGCTAGCCGAGGGCAACATTTGAATGTAAGGCATGATAAAGTCCTCAGAGGTGATATGGTGTGGCCCCGCTCGATGATGGCAACGATGCCATCTGGAAGAGGCACTGACGCTGCCCTGCAATGGGAATATCCATAGGTTCCTAGACATCTGCTTATAACAAAAAAAGAATGAATGTAACACCAAAAAATGGAGAGTGAAAGCAATAAAAGGAAGAAGAATAATAGGGCAAATAAAATAACAAAAATGGCTAAGAAAAAAGTGGCTCACGTTTGGCAGTGTCCTTAATAGGTTGTGGCGTTATTCTTTACAAGTGAAAGATGATATGTTCTGGCCTATAAAAAAGGGAGAAGATGCATGTTTGCCTCTGTGAAAGTATGAAATAAAGAATATTGGAATGACAAGACAAGAATCAACATGATTTTATGTGGAACTTTACTCCCTAAGGAGTAGGATGAAACTAGAGGACAAAGTCTCAAAAGATTGGATTTTCATTATGTTTTTCTCAATGAGTACATGGGGTGTAGTCTCTTTATATAACTCTACCAATGTGACTAAGTCCCACCATTTCACGATGTGGGACTAAACAACTAGAACATAGTAATTCAATCTTGGGGAAATCCAATTACCCTTCTAAACATATAGCCACCATTTCAAAAAAGGAGAGAGGTTGAGATTGAAATTAAATCACCCAAAAATACATAACGCTACTGAAAAAAGTAAGTTTATTACCCCACTTTTAATCCAAATTGGTCGATTATCTTCATGTTTCCGACAAGTATGGAGAAAGGGGAGTAAAAGAATGGTGTGTCTTTATTTATGTGAGATATCATCTAATATAAATTTATCTCATATCTATCATCTTTTATTTATCGCTCCCCAATTGAGATCTCATCTTTGAGGTTCCTATGTGACAGAACATGTTTCTTGAGGTCCTTATATGAGAGAAACTTACTTTTTGAAGTCCCCATATGAGAGAAGCGATGATGGTTTCTGTGGGGAGAGTGCACTTCTCAAATGCCTATTGTTGATGCTCAACTTCAATTACTACTCATTTGGATGGAATCTTTCTGCTAATGTTTGGGATTATCTTAGATTTATGTGCCCATCAATGTAGAAAAAATAGTGTGAAAGTGTATCCGAGATAAAGAAATGAACACCCAACCTTTTATGTGGAACCTTACACCATAAGGAGTGGGATGAAACCACAGGAGAAGGCATCTCAAGTGCCGGATATTCTGTAGTTCTCTCTCCCTCTCATCTATTACAAGTAGTGTGAGATTTCTTATATAGCCCCACTAGTAAGATCGAGTCTCACTCACAGTAGATGTGATACACATATACTAAACCTATAACATATGACCCATCATATGACGCATATTCTAACACCCCCTCAAGCTGGAGCATGCAATGCTCAGGTTGGACAAATAGAAAGAATCGCCCACTTACATTACAAGATACTACAGACAATATCAACTCAACGCAAACTCTATTAGTTGGCTGCTGAGGACATTGCTTTTCATGTTGTACTGGTGAGGAAGAATTGAATGGTGGTAGTGGAAACTGAACCGAGCCTCCTCGTCGGAGAATGTATGCTCTATAATGGGTCTGTCAAAGTCATTGAAACTAGAATGAGTCTCCACCTGGAGAACTCTGACCCGCAATTGCCCCCTCTCTGAATGGTCAAACAACGAATGTCCCTAATTATCCATACATAGATATCTGAAGATGAGTCTCTCTCATAAGGACCTTGAAGTGTGTGTTCTCTTTTTATAGGAACCTTGGAAGGATCTCGTACTGGTGTTCATGAACACTGGAGAAAGGAGCCTAAAAGTCTCCTTGTCGGAGAACTGGGTCTCTTCCATATTCGTTTAGAGAATGGAATCTCTACTATGGAGTATGGAGTCCCTATGAATCCACATGAAAACCCAAAGCCCATAATGACTCAGAGAATGGGAACTCTACTCTGGAGTTCCTATGGATAACATGAAAATCATGAGTCCAAATCAAAGATAGGGGACCTCTCAAATTATGATCACACACATGCGTGCATCAAACTGGTAGAATCTGAAATCCAGACTTCTGAATCTGAACTAAATAGTTCGAATATTTCATGTAGAACTATACATAATACTCTCCCTTTCTCCCATGCTGGTTGGAATAGATGATGTCGACCAAGTAGGGAGAAGAACTGAAGATGGAGAAAACAAAAAAAAACATCACTTTTTCCGACTTCTCCTTTTTTAAGCCGACACCTCTTTTTTCCAGCCGTTTCTCTTTTTTGGTTTTCTTCTCTCTCTTTTTCGTATGGTTTCTGTTTGTACTGTTGCCTTTTTACCCACAAAATTCTTTTAAAAAATACACTACTGCCCAAATCGGGCCCAAACACAATGCAATTCTCCTTTTTTCCTGGTTGTGGCCAACAGTTTGTCCAATAATCTTTCCAGGCCCCTTTTGCCCCATAATAGTGGCCGCTTGGATCTGAAATAAACCTCCCTCTTAATTTTTTCAACGGTAGACCCCTTCCTCCTTTCTATTTTTTAAAAACAAATGTGCAGCAGTGCCCATAGGGCTTTAAATAGTTTCCTCCTTTTTAGGGTTCGCGATTGGGAATCCATCCTTTATTACACGAGTAGGGTTCCTGTGGAAAACCATCGACAGGGATCTTCGTGCCTCAACACTGCTGCCTGGAGAGTCATTGTGCAAGGAGGTGTGGCATGGAGGGGATCGCCGTCAAGGGTGTCACACTTTCAAATTTGCATGGAGGAAATCACCACCTCATGATTTGCATGGAGGGGGAGAAGGGGGCTTCTTGATCGAAGCTACGTCACCTCGAGTGCTGCGGCTAGAGATGAGGGCGGAGATTCGGCACCAGATGTTGCGTAAAGATGGGGGGTTGTTTCTGGTGCCTTCTGATGATGAAGGATGGTACTGGATTTGTCGTCGCCTATGTTGTTTGAGACTTGGAGAAGAAGAAGCACGCATAGGATTTGATGAGCTCCTTGAACATAGGAGATTGCTAGAGGGACTGATGCTTGAGGTGCGAGCTAGGAGTTGTATCGTCAGAGGTTGAACCACCACCTTTGAAGGGGATAAACCCATTGGTTCCCTGTAGGCACCTATTGCTGCCGATGATTGGGGATGGTCGATGGACCAAGATCACCATGAGGATATCACGTAGGTCCATCGAAATCAGAGAAAGAGGTGGGGCGATCTAAAGCCCCCTGATTTAGAGCTTCGATTGATTACACCAGAGGGTCGCACATCTCTCTTCTTCGATTGCTTTGATTTGTGGTACTAAGGCTTTGTTCTGCTTCGATTTAGGGCTTCAATCAAGAGCTGAAGGGCTTCATTCGGTTGATGGGGTTTGGTGCTTTGCATATTTAGGGTTGTCATAAGAAACCCTAGATTTTCTTGAAGTTGATGACGAACTTCCAAACTCCAACAAATTTCAAACATGAATAAAATATTCAAGAACACAGTCAGAATCGTAGTTATGATTTCTGACTCGTGGAGATTGTTGGTTGAAGACGATGGCATATCTTCAGTTCTTTGAATACGAAACCAATAGGTCCAGTAGAACCGCAAACACCTGAGATGGTTGTTGCGTTGCAGAACTTCTTCAATTATCACTAGGGTTTCATTAAGAAACCCAACAGAGTGCCCATAATTCGAGGTTTAGATCAGTGTATTCGAGCTTATTGACGTCGATGCCGACTGCACATAATTAGGGTAAAAGAAGCCCTAGAATTTTTCTCGAACTGATCGTAAACACGCACATAAGAATAAATCTTCAAGAATAACTCCATGAATCGAATCCACTCTGATAATCGAATCTCGAACAAATCACAAAAAAAAAATAAATCCTCGAGAACCGAACCAGCTCTAATACCATGTAGAAAACAATAGTACAAAAGCATATCAGAGATAAAGAAATATAAACCTGGAAGAACACCAGAATTTTTACATAGAACCTTACTCCATAAGGAGCGGGATGAAACCCTGGAATAATGCCTCTCAAGGGTCAAATATTATGTATTGCTCTCTCTCTCTCTCATTCGTTACTTACATGTGGTGTAGGGCTTCTTATATAGCCTCACCAGTAACACTGAGTCCAACTCACAGCAAATGTGGGACTAAACCTGTGGATGTGGTAATCTATACATATGATGCATATTCTAACAATCAACATATTAAATGGAGATCAACCCTCCAGTCAATTTATCTACATCTGATCATCGTCACCGATCATCCATTCTTGGCATGAGGATCCCCTCCGTGGGATCTCCTTTGTGCCTTTCTGCAGGTCTCTTTCTAACATGGCCTAAAATTTCAACGAAATTCCACCGAAATTCTCTGAAATTTCCATTTCTTTAGATCACTGAAATTGAAACAGTCCCTTATTTCTTTTTCCAAGATTTTAACGTAATAATAGCGAAATCTCAACGAAAGTTCATCGAAATTACATATCATTTCGGCGAGGCAATAAAATTAAGGGAATATACCCTTCGCTTCTGTAGAGATATGTTTCTATATCTCTATGTTTTTGTACTTGCTTATCTATTTTCCTTTCCTATTGTCTGCTTTATGTAATTTGCTCATAGGCATCTCCTTTATATAAGAGAGTTTAGGGCTCAAGGAATAAACAAGTCTCTTATTTTTTTCCAACATGGTATCAGAGCGGCGGTCCTAGACCGAAGCTCTTGTACCCGAAGCCCTAATCCTAGCCCCACCTCCAGCCCTCTCGCGGCACCTCCACCGCCCACCGCCCATTGCACAACCCTTGTCACTTGTTGTCCCTCCTCCACGACACAACCCCTGACGTCCCTCGCTCGTGGCACAGGCCCATCCCTACGACACAACCCTCGACGCCCCTCAACTGTCGCCTCTGCACTCGGACCCCACCTGCCGCCCCTCCCTTGCAGTAAGACCCTCATGCGGCCGGACCCGCAGCCCCTCCCTTTGCGTCCAGACCCCCCACTTACGGTTGTAGCCGCCAAAACTGTCGCCGCAACAGGGACACCTCTTTGATGGGGTTGGTTGCTATTTGAGTCTATACATGCAACCAACCTCTCTTATGTCTGTGTAATCAAGTATTTCGTCTAGTCTACGATTTTTGCCTTCTTCAAGCGGCAACATGCAGAGAACAAGATAGATATTCCACCATGGACTCCTTCAGAGGTCCAACGCCTATAGTCAAGATGGATGGGTTGAATTATGAGTTGTGGGCCATGCAGTTCATGCACCCAATGAAGTCGATGAGTAAGAAGCATATTCTTACCAAGGCAGAGCCGACGGAGAAGACTGGGTTGTATGCCTCATGGGAGGCTGATGATGCCTATGCTCAGGTCTGGTTGTCTGGTAGCTTGATACAAGATATTGCAAATGATGTCTTGCACTAACCCACTGCCAAAGCTATGTGGGATATTCTTGCTGTCACGTACTCACAAGCCAAGAATGAGACCAAATTTTACAGCTTTAGCATGATATTTTCACAATAAATCAGACTGGTTGACCTCTACATGCTCATTATATTGCCTTACACGGGATGTTTGGGATGCTTCATAGCTTCATGCTTCTCACGGTTACTCCAGAGCAATTGAAGACATACCTGAATGCTACGATAGTTGGAGTCTTCCTGGCCTCTCTTGACTCACAGTATGAGGCTGCTTCCTCCCAGATACTGACAGATGCTGCCATTCCTCCCATGGAGGAGGCCTTATGTAGATTGAACTGGATCAATATCTCAACTCCTGCTCTAGTGCTGAATTCCTCTGTCATGACGGCCTCTCGTAGAAGAGGCGGTCCATCTCTGTTTCGTGGAAGAGGATCACGTGGTAGAGGTGGTTGTGGTCATGGACCACCTTGTACCTATTGTCATAGATCTGGTCATTCAGAAGATACATGCTACTCCAAGCATGGTTTCCCAGCATCCGCACGTATAACAGAGCGGGTTCAGCATTATGCAGCTCCATCAACATCAGATTACCAATATGATGAGCTTGTGTCTCGACTTAGAGACCTCATGCCCCCGGTCAATACCCTTCACCAGCTCCAGAGAACATTTCGGACATTGTTGTTACTGCAGGAGCCAGTACCTCAGGTGGTGTTCATGCCTCTACTTCCTATCATGGTTTAGATGTCTCGGAATGGGTCATAGATTTTGGTGCTACACATCATTTGTGTGGAGATAGAGATCAGCTCATAGCCTATTGATGAATCCACGATTCATCATCTCAATATCTTGATCTTAGCAAAATCCCCAAGTAAAATCCCAAATAAATGTTCATAAAATCAAATAATTAACAAAATAACTCTTGTAAATAAAACACACTAATTATTGTATATTAGATTGTACAAAATAAATACACATAAAAAAGCCGCAAAAATAAAGGAGTTTTATATATGTAAATTGCCCAAAACTTCATTTATTTTTAATAATTTCATTTCAACTCTTTTTTGCCTAATTCTTTCTCTAACTTGTTTATAAAAATGTATGTAAAAATACAAAAATACAAAACAAATTTCACCTCAAATAAATGCTCCTAGATTCCAAAGAGAAAAAGCCGTAAAGTCCAACTTCCAAGCTAAATTCCCGCTCCGTATAAACTCCAAATTCACCAAACTCACTTTTAAAGTTCAAGTTAGAAATTATCTATCCGACGGAAGTGGTTTCATTAAAATCGAAGCTCGTTTGCAAAAGTTGAGTTTTGGGACCTAGATGTACATTGTATATCATGTATATATTCATTCTTTCTTCAATTTTTTTGTATCTTTCTTAATTACTAAAAATACAAAAAATCATAGTTGTGTTGTATTTTAATTGTAGTATTTTATTGTATTTTTTCCGTTGTAAATATCTCTTATTAAAAAGACAAAAAATTACATATTAAAAAAGTAAAAAAAAATGTACATGGTGTTTTGTCTTCTTTTGTAAATTCTCCACTATTTATTTTCTTTCTTTTATTCTATTGTAATTAAAGTAGCCTATTTTATATTATTTATTTATTTATTTTACATTCTCTACAATAACCACCAATTCAACTCCATTATTCCACCATTTTTTCCAACTTCCCATTCAACTCCATTAATAATACAACCTCCCATTCAACTCCACCACTTTAATAACCTCTCATTCCATTCTCTTTATATACATGTCATTCTCCTCATTTTTGCCTTTGATTCATCTTTATGTGAAGAGAGCCTAGTTCCCTTAGTTGAATCGGTGACAGCGACGCAACCGCGGTCGAGCGACGACGGCCCTCTCTCCGGTGAGATCTGTTGGCTTTTCGGCCAACATCGCAACCAGATCAGTGCGTTGCTCGAGCGCATCGCGCGCCGGCGATTCGAGCGAAGACCGTGCTCTCGTGAGCACACCATAGGTGACCGTCCATCGTAGGTAATTTCTCGTCTCATTTTATCTTCTTGTTAGTTTTGCATTTTTTTATCATATCATATATCACCACCGTTACATCTTCATTTGTTCCACATCATCTATTTCATCACCTTCATAACCATCATCATAGCATTTTTTCCCACATTATTTATCCCTGTTTTAACAAAATTAAAAAAATATCTAAAAAATATAAACAAAAAAATACTTTTCTTTAACAGCAGAAACTAAAAAGTAAAAAAAATAAAAAAAATAAAAAAAATAAACGGGCAGGGGAAGCAGCAGCAGCGCCGCCGCCGCCGCTCCCCCTGCAACCTCGCAGCCCACCACCAACGGCTGGAGGCGCTCCTGCCTCCGAGCCAGCCGGCCGCAGCGCCGCCAACAGCGGTCGCGCCGCCGCGCGCGGGCCCCTCTCCATCCCGCCGACAGCTCCCCCTCTGCATTCGACACGCGCAGCGGCCGTGCACCGCCGCGCCTCCTCTCCATCCCGCCGACCGCCGACAGCCACCCCGCCTACTCCGCGCGCCGGCGTGCGCGCCGCGCCTCCGCCGGCCGTCCCGCTGCTCTCTCTCCTTGTTGGGTTCATCTCCAGCCGCTGAAGGAGGAAGAAGGTCGATTTATTTTTTTTATTGTACAAATTGCATAGTTACCCTTAATAGTTTCTGTAATTAAAAAAAGTTTTTGTGCATGCTTTTATATTGTCAGCTTTCATGTCAATGTTGCACGGATACCCTTGTGTTTGATTATTAATTTGGATATCCAGCTTGCGTTATTTGTATTCAATGAAATATGTCACTGTGTTGAGCAACTTATTCTCTGCCATCTGAATATTTAATTTTATTTTTGTGAGATATTGTGATAATTAAAATTGTGCAACTGAACTTTTGCATATTTTACCCAATCTGGACTCTTAAATTTATATCTCATACACGGTTGCTCTAAAAATTCCACAAAAATTATTTGTGATGCCTTGAAGAGTGTCTAACTTACTGTCCAAATTTTATCCAAAGTGGAGTTATCTTGTGCTTGAAATAAATTGTAGAGTGTTTTTAGTATTTGATTTTTAATTAAATCCACATACATCCTTTTCACAAAATTTCAACTCTCATGGATTGCTTATCTAAATATCTTTTTGAGATAATTTGCACTCTGATTAATTTCGTAATGTGGATTTATTAGAAATTATTTACTCACTGTCACTCTAATTTCACTAAAAAATCCATAAAAAAATCATAACTTGTCAAAAACTTCCAAAAAAATTACGGTAGCTTCCTTGCATCATGATTATATTTCACTAAATTTTTCATAATTTTTTCTTACTGTTTGTATGAAAAATTGCGAAAAAACCCATAAAAAGTGTGTATTTTTCATTGTTGCATTTTAACCCATAAAATTCCAAAAAAAGTACCTTGCATTCATCTCTGGATTAGGACTCCAGGAAAAATATAATTTTGCTAAATTGGACTTATTTTCTACTTAAATTAATTTGGCCTTGTTATATGCTTTCTTAGCGTCGTAATTCACTTGCTTTGGCATTCGTTTTGCATTAAAAAATTAAAAAAATATACCGCTTGGAAATCTAGATCTAGGTTTTCAAATTGAAACCAAGTTGTTCTTTTGCCTCCCTGTGTTCGACCCCGGACTTGCCCGGGATATAAATTAAGCCGAGACACTCTTCACGGAGATCCTTCTCTCGGTTTTGACCGAATCGCTAAGTACACGTACCACAACGAACATGAATTAAACATCGTATTTAGCGACTCGTCAGATGGCGCCGTTGTCGGGGAGGCAAACAGCTTAGGGACTAATTTAAAAATTTGGATTTAGATTTTCATTTACTCGGGTAGTCTGACCCCCGAGCCACTTGTAATTAGTCCATTTTCTTTCAATTATTTGTCTTCATATTTTTGTATATATTTTATTTTTTATCTCTTTAATATAAATCTTATTTTCCTTGCGAGGGCCCGGTGGACTTGGAGTGCATCGGAGGTCGACGGACGCGAGGAGCGCCAACTGCTGAAGTGCGAGGATAATTTATTTATTTTTGAGAGAAATTTTGTAAATTCTTGTAATTATTTAGCTTGCTTATTTACAGCGGCTCTTGTTTGAGAGCTCGCGCGTGTAAAAGAACTTGGACATTATTTGTGGTGTGTTGAGACCTGTTTCACTCTCCGGTGAGGGTGGGGTCTCGACTTGAGTGGCAAACTTAAGGATTAGGCACACGGTAGTTTAGAATCAAATTTGTTTGTGTCCATCGTAAATTAGGCCACACATATCTTAGAAGATTCACATATCTTATAAGATTCATAATGAGACACACATAGACACGTACTACTTAGCTCAAATTCAATCAATTTTTCCCCGCTAATAGTATATTGTTTAGGTACGGTTTTCTCGATCTGCATGCATTTAGTGTAATATTTACAAATTCAGTTTTGCATAACGCATGAAGAGTGCTGGGATTCACTTTAAGTATACCTTCTTCTAAGAATGCATCATAGTTTCTCGTTTGCATTCTGATTTCCGATTCCCCTCTTGTTTTACAACTTAAGGTCAAAAGGAAATTGGGACTAAACGGTAGACGTGCTTGTGTGTTCACATAAATTTCAAGTGATAACCTAACTCTAAAATTGGGACTGAATTGAGCAGGTCGATTTAATTAATTGGAATAAAAAGAACCCTTGTTCTCGGGTGCATAAAGCCCTCATTGTTTGTTTTACTTGCAAGTGAGAGAGAGACGACCCTAGGATAGAGCCAAGTCTGGATTTCTTACTTACTACTGGTTCTTTCTTTTTAGGCGATTAGCTACTTTTCAGTGAGGAATACGGGTAGCCGGTAAACTGTCCGGACTTCCTTAGCAGAGTGGGAGGTTTAGAGGACGCCTTAGTCCTCAAGGAACGGGTAGCCGTATTTATACGGTCCGTACTTACTCCTATACTGGCTGAAAGTAGGTCAAACTAGTCGTAAGAACCGGGCCAGTCTGTAGGAAAATACGGGCATCTAACAGCTCGTTAATCTTTCCAAGATTGTATTTCTCACCAACTAAATTTGACCAGATAATTCGGCCGAACCCTTACGGCCATCACGTGTTGAGTTGGTGAAATTGAGGGTTTGAATTGTGTGAGTTCACTCCGCACATTTACGTGCACCGTAGAACTAGCGCCTCATTGACTATCGTGATCTAATCGGTTCTTTTGACATCAAAGATGACTGATTGGGGGGATATTTATTCGGACTTTGCGAATCTCTCGTTGAACCCTTCAAAAAGTATGTCTTCACATGTCCATGCGCAACTTGGACCAACCTGGATTCATGACCCTCTTGAGCACATGATCACTCACTCTCGGGATGGTTACTCTCAAACCATTCCATTTCTCTCTTCCTACCTCACCGAGGAAGACCATCGCCTCGGTGAGAATATCTTGATTCATAAAATCCTCTTCTAATCAAGAACACCTTGCTGATTCAGGACATAAGGAAGATTCAAGTAAAATGTCAAAGAAGAAAGAAGAGGAAGAAGAGAACCATGAAGACTTATGAGAATGATACTTGCCCGATTAGCTGCATCTGAGCAGCAACAGCACTACTCCGAGCTCAGTTAGGACAACAAATGTTGGGATCGAACCACCAATGGATGCGGCGTATAACCCCGGACAATATCAAATTCATAAATACTTGAGTCCGGTCGAACCCAATGTTGATTTTGAGTTGAAGCCGCATTTTCTGAACCTGTTGCCACACTTTGATGGGAATGCTTCTGAGGAGCCATATGCATTCCTAAGGGACTTTGAGCTCATCTGTGCTACCCTCAAACATAATAATCTTAGCCAGGATTATATTAGGCTCAAGCCCTTCCATTTGCCTTGGGTGGAAAAAGCCGATTACTGGGTGAAGAATCTTGGAATCACCGTCACCACTTATGCCCATTCAAGGACCTGTTTCTGAAGAAGTTTTACCCGCTGAGTAGAACTACAATGATGAGGACGCACATTACGAGTTTTTCCCAAATACCCCCATGAAGCCTTTTGTGATGCTTGGGAAAGATTCAAGGATGTCCTGCAGAAGTGTCCCTGTCATGGATTAGATTGACAACATCTTGGTCCAGTCGTTCTTCACTGGTCTAAACCCTGAGATGCAGGTTTAGTGAGCGCTGCCTGTGGAGGCAGCTACACATCACGAGGAGCGGATACCGTCTGGATGGTATTCGAGCAGATGGAAGAAACTAGCCGCTCACAGAATGGCCAGCATGGCCTATTACACCATCCCCCAGTTCACTCTCATTTGGAGGGGGAAATCAGCTATAGTCGATCCTCTCTCAGGACGTGATCCCTAGCATGGGACTTCTTGCAGATAAGCTTACTGTAGTCGAGAAGATCGACAAGAGGATTGATGAGTAGACCGGAGCGTCTCCAAACTGTCAAAACAGATGGAGTTGACTGAGAAGGTATCTAAGATAAGGATACCCGCCGTGACTGCACCCTCTACTCCCGTATACCGAGTTCACCATGTTCAGGAGCAGTTGGTGTCAGGGCAACCCCAACCGTGGGAGCAGGACCAATCCTATGGCCCACTTCTTCCAGCAGCTACCTCCATTAGCAGAGACAGTCCAGAGGAGCCTCCCCAGTTTGGGAGGGGAATGGGATATGTTACTCAGGACCCTGCCAGGCAGGAAGTACGGGAGACCGACAGACCTACCAGCGTCCCCCGACCTTTCACCACACCGCATTCACCTCCGCACCACCTCCTTCACAGTAGAGCCCTGTATTCCAGCCACCCTATCAGCAGAGGCAGCAGTACCCAGCAGGTATGGCCGACAGGGCCATATACCAGACGGGCCAGCAGGGCCCGCAACCCCCAGCAGCAGCAGCAGAGGCAGTACACTGGTCAGCAGGGGCCAGTCTTCCATTTCTTCTTCCAGTACCACTTCATTCATCGTCTAGTCCCGTGGATATTCAGCACCAGATACCCGACGAGCTACGTTCCTACAGGAACGTGTTGGGAAAAATGAACAACCTGTTTATTCCATAAGACCTAGGCTCTCTTATATAGGAGAGTAGCCTATGGGTAAATTACATGACGCATACAACTGAAAATAAAAATAAAGAAGGGATACAGGCACTACTCTATATGCGTCAACACTCCCCCTCAAAATGGAGCATAGATATCAATCATGCTCAGCTTGGATGCACACTTCTGAAATGGACCTCGAAGTAATGCCTTGGTAAATATATCAGCAGTTTGATTCTCTGAGGTAACATGAGATGTAGCAATAAATCCCTTCTGAATCATGTCACGTATGTAGTGACAGTCAACCTCAATATGCTTGGTCCTCTCATGGAATGTTGGATTGTTTGCAATGAACAAGGCTGCCTAATTATCACATTCCAATTTCATAGGAAGCGGTATATCAAGACATAGATCCGTAAGTAGAGCTTTCACCCACATCATTTCTGTGCTAGCGTGGGCCATAGCCCTTGTATTCAAATTCAGCACTGGATCTAGCTACCACTGTCTGTTTCTTGCTCCTCCATGAGACTAGAGCATCTCCAACATAGACTGCAATCCTGAGGTGGACTTCCTGTCCTTGGGGCATCCTGCATAGTCTGCATCCGCACACGCTGTGATAGAGATCTCCTTTCCCTTCTTAAATAGCAAACCTGCACCTGGAGATGATTTTAGATATCTCAGAATCATGTGTATTGCATCTATATGAACCTGACGTTGTTGCTCCATGAACTGGCTCACGCGACTCACTGCAAATGATATATCAGTCTAGTGATCGTGACATACAGTAGTTTGCCTACCAGTTCTCTGTATCTTCTCCTGTCCACCTCCTCTGTGTCATCATCATAGAGACTTCATGCTAGGATCCATTGGTGTCGTAGCAGGTCGACACCCAAGCATACTTGTTTCACTCAATAAATCTGTAACATATTTCCTCTGCGACATTACTAATCCATATGGATTTCTAGCAAATTCCAGCCCCTGAAATATCTAAGGACTCCCAGGTCCTTGGTGACAAATTCGGTTCCCAGTTTTCTTTCGCCTGCTTTATGCCCTGCTCATCATCTCTTGTAATCAAGATGTCATATACATAAACCATGATTACAATAATACCTCTAGCAGTCTTCTGTACAAACAAGGAATGATCAGCATTGGAGCGTTTGTATCCTTGTTTCTCGAAGAGATCTGAGAGCTTCTGAAACCATGCTCTGGGGCCTCTGCTTAAGGCCATAGATAGCCTTATGTAATCTGCATACCTTGGAACACTCCCCCTCAACTGCAAAACCAGGTGGTTGTTGCGTATAAACTTCCTCCTGCAAATCTCCATATAGGAATGCATTTCTTCACGTCCAGCTGAGGGAGCGGCCAGTCTCTAGCAACTGCAACTGACAACAAGATCCGTAGAGTGGAATGACGTGCCACAGGCGAGAATGTGTCAAGGTATCCACCCCGTATGTCTGTGTAAAGCCACATGCAACAAGACGTACTTTGTACCTATCAATAGAGCCATCTGCATTGTGCTTCACTGTAAACACCCACTTGCAGCTCACCGGGTTCACATCTGGAGGTATAGGAACCAAATTCCAAGTTCCTCTGGACTGAAGTGCCGCCATTTCTTCCTCCATTGCTAGCCGCCATCTACTATCCTGCATAGCATCTTGATAACTTCGTGGAATATCTACAGCTGACAGTGCCACCACAAATGTCCTGAAATCTCCAGATAGTCTCTCAAAAGACACAGATGTTGACAATGGATATGTAACACAGCTCCTCTTCGATTTGTGTAGGGCAATGGGAACATCTAAATCGGTTGTAGTCTCATCTGGCCCCTGCAACATATCTTGCTTAGAAATGTCGTTAGATCCATCAATAGAAATATTTTCATTACATACCATATGCGAGCTAGGAGACGAGTCATGACCATGAGTGGGAGGAGGCCTGCGGGTATATTGGAACGGTAGCGGTGAGACAGGTATATGTGGTGGTGGCGGTGGTGGTGGTGGTAGTGGTGACGGCATTTGAGGTGGTGGTGTCATGTATATGGCATCAGTAGATAGAGGTGGTAGCTGCTTGTCTCCCGAGGCTGAAAAATACATAACGGATTCAAAAAATGTAACATCTGCACTGACCATATACCGCCGACGCAGAGGATCAAAGCACTTGTACCCCTTTTGAGTTCTGGAGTACCCAACGAAAAACACATTTGACAGCCCTGGGAGAGAGCTTGTCAGTACCAGGCGACAACTGATGAACAAAGGCAACCGACCCAAACACACGAGGAGTAAGGGTGAACAGATCCTTCCCAGGATAGATGAGGGAAAACGGAATCTGTTCATTCAAGGAAGAAGAAGGCATACGATTGATTAGGTAACATGCAGTGAGAACTGCATCACCCCAGTAGGAGCAGGGAACATGACTATGTATAAGAAGTGATCTTGTGACATCAAGAAGGTAACGGTGTTTCCTTTCAGCAATTCCGTTTTGTTGAGATGTATGAGCACAAGATGTTTGGTGAACAATCCCTTTTGAGGAGTAATAATTGGCAAGAACATTGGTGCACAATTCTAAAGCATTATCACTTCTCACAAACTTCACAGATGTGGAGAAAACATTTGTATTTCATTCAGAAAATGGATAATGATATTTCCTGCTTCAGATTTATTTTCATCAAAAACACCCATGACACTCTAGAAAAATCATCCACAAATACTATATAAAATATGTATCCCTGATGATCAGGTACACGACTCGGACCCCAGACATCAATATGAAAATAACTTGAACTTGGAGGTACTACTCCGACCAGGACGACTGGGAAAGGACGACCTGTGATGCTTTCCCCAGCTGACACGCCTCACATTGAATAGGTGTGTGAGGAAGACCATAAGGTAACACTTGACGCAACTTCTGAAGCGGTAAACGTCCAAAGCGCAGATGCCACAATAAAGTAGATACTTGTCCAGAGGGAAAGGATGAGGTTCCAGCAAATGGTGTCTGATTCGGCGGTAGAGGCCTCCTTGCTCATAGCCACGACCAATCACGTTGCCTGTATGGATGTCCTGAAAAAATCAAAGAAGATGGATCAAAAATTGCCCGACAATGTAGATCCTTCGTAATCTGACTAATTGACAACAGATTCATTGAAAAATCAGGTGCATGTAGCACATTCTTGAGCTGCATAAAAGATGTCAATCTAATCTCCCCCTGACCAGTGATGGGGGAATGTGTACCATTGGCAATTACTACTGTCCGGCCTGGAGGAATCTGAGTGTATCCTGTAAGTAGACTCTGGTCGCCACATAGGTGATGTGTAGCGCCCGAGTCCATAATCCATGGTAATGTATCTGATCTACTACTGTTGAATGCAAGTATACTACCTGAAGCACTGGTAGACGCAGAGGCAGAAGCAGCGGCATCAGATTGGCTCTCCGTAGTCGGTGCTGGACCAGATGGTGGAATAATGCCCCTCAGACGGGCAACTAGGTCGTCGAACCGTTGATCCAAAGTAGCAGCAGATAGAGGCTCTATCTGCTCAGCAGCTCGTGCGGATGCAGGAAATCCATGCTTCGATACCACGGATGCAGGAAATCCATGCTTCGAGTAGCATGTGTCTTCATTGTGTCCAACCCGGTGACAGTAGGTACATGTTGGCCTAGTGCGGCCACATCTTCCACGAGGTCCACGTCCACGGCCCTGGTGATGAAATCCGCGACCCCTGTTGGCTGCCATGGCTGAAGAATTCTGACTCGAGGCCGTGGAAGGAACTGTGATCCGACTCAGTCTATGGAAAGCTTCCTCCATGGGAGGAATAGTAGAGTCGGCCAAAATCTGTGATCGTGTCGCCTCATACTCTGGATCAAGTGCAGCCAGGAACGCGCCCACCATAGTCGCGTTCCTATATGTCTTCCGATGTTCTGGCGTGGCTGTCAGGGGCATGAAGCTATAGAGCTTCTCGAACATCCCTCTCAGTGATGTATAGAGAGAATATAGAGGGCGACCATTCTTCTTGATAGTAAAGATATCATGCTGGAGTTGCAGAATCTTTATCTCGTTCTTCGCCTATGAATATGTAGCCGCCAGAATGTCCCACATATCTTTGGTCGTGGGTTGATGTAGAATGCCATTTGCTATCTCAATCACCAGTGTACCGGATAGCCAAACTTTGGCGTATGCATCATCAGCCTCCCAAGAGGCATTTGCTCCAGTCTTCTCAGTAGGCTCTGGTTCGGTAAGAATGTGCTTCTTACCCGTTGACTTTATCATACTCATGAACTGCATTGCCCACAGTTCATAGTTTGTACCGTCCATCTTTATAATAGGCGCTGGACCACGAAATGCGCCAATAGATGGGATATCCGCCTTGCTTTCTGACATACTAGAGATGGAAGACTGGAGGGATTGACAGAGGATGAGATTTGTCTACAATGACATAAACGGGTTTAGTTGCACGTGTAGACCTCAAGCAACTAAACCCATGTAGATGAAGATGTGTGTGTGCCCTAGGGCTTAGGGCTTAGCACACGTACACGCGCGCAAGAAGCACGCGCACACGCAACTGGTTCGCGTGCAAAGGAGATGCACAGAGGGCTACACCGCGCAGGTGCAGTGCACAGCAGTGCACAGGGGTTCAGCGCAGGGCGCGGTGCACAGGGGGGCACTGCAGTGCACATGCATGGTGCACCGTAGTGCGCAGGGAGAGGCGCAGCGCAGGCGATGCGCAGCACAGAGGCGCAGGGGCGATGCGCAGCACAGAGTGGCGATGGGGCACCAGGGACGAATGGAGCCCATATGGAGGAAGAGAGGGATGTCTGAGTGTGTGGGCGGCGATGGGTGGCACAGGCGATGGAGCCCCGATGGCGCCGAGTCGGAGAGGAGAGAGAGAGAGGCCGGCGGGTGTGGTAGGTAGGGTTAGGGTTTCGAGAACTCCGGTCTAGGACCGTCGCTCAGATACCATGTTGGGAAAAATGAACAACCTGTTTATTACATAAGCCCTAGGCTCTCTTATATAGGAGAGTAGCCTTTGGGTAAATTACATAACGCATACAACTGAAAATAAAAATAAAGAAGGGATACAGGCACTACTCTATATGCGTCAACAGAACGAGATTCATGACTTACAGGTGGATGTCAACCGCCTGTCCAGATGGCGAGACGAGCAGACTGCACCCTCTACCTCTATCCCAGCTCAAGTTCAGGCTTAACCCAAATAGCCTGAATCGTTTTAGTTCTCAGCAGCACTTTGGTCAGTTATACTATTCAGCATCTCCTAAATCTGAACATGAGATTCTTTCGTGTGACGAGGCTAACCACAAGTCACTAAGGAGCGGAAGGACTGTGGTCGTACCTGACCGGGCGAGGAACCACGAGGAGGGGCATCTCTGGAGCTCTACCTGAGGAGTCTTCAGAGGACGAGGAGAAGAGGCATCATATTTCGGAGCCTCATCAGCACCATTCGAGGATTTCCACTCAGGGAGCCGAGAGGAGGAGGAGAGCACGTATGCAGCATTGTCAACATGGATATTCTTCTGAGTCTACGAGGACCTTGCATCTCCGGTTGTGGTGGATACCACTCCAGCTTCTATTCCACAGCCTTTAGTAGATAGTTTTGATTTCGATTCCATGTTGCATCAAAAAGATTCTTGTATGAAGAACTCTGTTTCCGTTAATGCAAAGAATGATCTTTCGGTTCAAGATTCAGACTCTTCATCCTCTGTTTCCCTAGCTTCAATCCCTTTCCCCCGTGCTCTTACGGCAGGAAAGCACATCAAAAAGATTCAGAAAGATGACCCCGATATAGCACGGTTTTGTAAAGAAAACATCACAGTTAAGGTGCCATTTGATGAATATGTGGCTAACCATCCTGCATTCCAGAAATACCTGAAGGTGAGATGCACACCTACAAGGGTTAGCAGGAAGAAAGATAACAGAAATATAAAGACACATGTCTTATCCGTAGCCACAACCTATTGTCTCAAGAATCGGACTTTGCCCAAGAAAAAGAGAGACATGGGTGCTCACTATGTGGAGAGTCGTATTGACGACATTGCATTTGCACGCACACTCTTAGATAACGGTTCTTCGATCAACTTACTTCCCTTAGCATTATATCAGAAATTGGAGTTGGGACCACTTCGCAAATCTAGAGCTTTACTCCAATTTGCATATCATTCAGTGAAGATACCTAAGAAGTGAAGAACGTAGTTATCTCGATTGAGGGGCAGAACTATCAGGTGGACTTCACAGTCTTGGACATGGAGACCCCCAATCATTAGAGAGAATCTCAGATCATTCTTTCTTGGGAGGCCCTTCCTTAGTACCGCAGGCACAACTTTCAATTATGGTACGGGAGTGATGAAGTTCCGTTCTCCAGGTGGAGAAGTGAACCTTGAGATGAAGCAAACCAAGTGTCAGCGACCTGATTCAGAGAGTAGTACAGAGTACTCATCTTCAGAGGCAGATTGCAGTATGATTAGCACAGTTGGGATTTAGGGACAGATTCCTTCAGAACAGAGAGAGACCCTTTCATCTGGAGAGGATATAGTGCATGATGCAGTTTGCCAGGTGTTGTCTGATCTTGTTAGAGATGCATCACTATTCTCATGTCATGATGACATAGAGATCTATCCGAATTTGTCAGTTCCATCCTCTTCGGAACAATCATGGGACATAGATGACGAGTCAGACGAGGTTTTTGCCGATTGTTTGGATATTTTGACGATCCGACTCCCGATACTTCTGATTTGGTGGCGAGTACTACTCAGCTTAGCCCACCTTCATACAGCACGGAACCAGATTCAGATTCAGTTCAGCCAGATCTGCTTGATGATACCACATTGCCAGAACTGAAATCACTACCTCCTACACTCAAGTATGTCTTTCTTGCGGGACCCAAAGAGAGATATCCTGTCATCATTAGCTCGGACTTGACTTTAAAACAGGAGTCTAGGTTGTTAGAGGTCTTAGAGAGGAACCGTAAAGCAATAGGATGGACAGTGTCGGATCTCGTGGGCATCAACCCCGCTCTCTGCTCGCACCATATTTTTACTGAAGATAATGTGAGACCTTCCCGTGAGTTTCAAAGGAGACTTAACCCCAATCTACGGGAAGTAGTGAAGAAAGAAATTGAGAAATGGTGCAAAGCAGGGTTTATATACCCTATTTCTGACTCCAAGTGGGTGACCCCACTTCATGTTGTCCCGAAGAAGTCGGGAATTCAGATGGTCACCAACGAGGAGGGGGTAGAGATCGCGACACGAGTACCTACGTCGTGGCGTGTCTGTGTTGACTACAGGCGCCTGAATGTTGCGACCAAGAAAGATCACTTTCCCTTACCGTTTATTGATCAGATCTTGGAGAGACTCGCAGGGAAAGAGATTCTTCTGTTTTCTTGACGGGTACTCAGGCTACACCAGGTGCCATAGCCCTGAGGACCAGGAAAAGACCACATTCACATGTCCATTCGGCACTTATGCTTTCAGGCGCATGCCATTTGGTCTCTGCAATGCCCGGCACATTTCAGCGGTGCATGATAGCCATATTTGCCGAGATGGTGGGAGATTTCCTGGAAGTGTTCATGGATGACTTCTCGGTCCAGGGTGATTCTTTTGATACATGTTTGGCGCACTTAGACCGAGTCCTCACGAGGTGTAGAGAGGTGAATCTGGTACTCTCCTGGGAGAAGAGCCACTTTATGGTGACGGAGGGTATCGTGTTGGGGCATGTCATCTCCAAAAGGGGAATGGAGGTTAACCCTGCCAAGGTGGAGGTGATCAAGAAACTCGATCCACCTACCAACGTGAAGTCAGTGCGGTCATTCTTAGGGCATGTTGGATTCTATAGGAGATTCATTCAAGATTTTCAAAGATCGCCCGCCCACTGACTGAGCTCTTAGGGAAAGACACAGAGTTCGTTGTAGATCACAGGTGTCTGGAGGCCTTTGAGCTCTTGAAAAGGAAGATTTGTGCCTCGCCTATCCTATAGGCTCCTGACTGGTCTCTCCCCTTTGAGATCATGACTGACGCTTCAGATTTCGCTATAGGAGTTGTGTTAGGACAACGGCGAGAGGGGATCCCGTTTGCGATCCACTACGCGAGCAAAGTATTAGATCCTACACAGAAAAATTACACAGTGACTGAAAAGGAAATGCTCGCGGTAGTATGGGCCCTCGAGAAGTTCAGATCATATATTTTGGGCTCTAAGGTGATAATTTATACTGATCACACAGCCATTCGATATTTAATGGAAAAGAAGGACGTGAATGTGCGTCTTCTTAGGTGGATTTTACTCCTTCAGGAATTTGATTTGGAGATTAAAGATAAACATGGAGTGAAGAATGTCGTGGTTGATCACCTTTCTCGGATTGAACTTAAGGATTCTCTTGATCATGAGCGGATTAGAGAGACCTTCCTAGATGAGTCAATTTGTGTTATTGACTCACTCCCGTGGTATGCCCATATGGTGAACTATCTTGTCTCCAAGCAGGTTCCCCATGGTTGGACTAGGAGCAGCATTGATCGATTGAAGCCGGATTCAAGGAGATACCACTGGGACGATCCTTTCCTTTTCTTTGAAGGACCAGATTGTGTTTGGAGAAGGTGTATTCCTCAGGAGGAATACCAGGGTGTCCTCACATATTGTCATTCACTTGAGGCTGGAGGACACCATTCGGGAAAGAGAACCGCTCACAAAGTACTTCAATGTGGATTGTATTGGCCAACCTTGTTTAGAGATGCCATTGATTTTGTACGGTCGTGCCCGATCTGTCAAAGGATGGGAGGGACAGTTGGACAGAGAGATGAAATGCCCATGCAACCGATGATTATTTGTGATGTTTTTGATGCATGGGGCATAGATTTTATGGGTCCCTTTCCCAACAGCCATGGACATGAGTACATATTGTTGGCGGTTGACTATCTATCTAGGTAGGTGGAGGCTATCCCAACCCGAACCGCAGACAGCAAGACTGTCTGTAAGTTTGTGAGAGACAATATTATTGCTAGGTTCGGAGTGCCAAAAATTTTGATATTTGATGGGGGTAGCCACTTTGTGAACCGAGATATGAGATCTTTAGCTAAGGACTATGGATTTGAGCATAGAGTTACTAGTCCTTACCACCCACAGTCCAACGGCATGGCAGAGGTTTTGAACAGAGAGGTGAAGAGTATTTTGCATAAATTGGTTCGTCCCGATAGGAAGAACTGGTCTCAGCTCTTGGACCAAGTTCTGTGGGCCTATAGGACAGCCTACAAGACATCATTGGGTACTTCACCATTTAGAATGATCTATGGAAAGCCATGCCATTTGCCCGCAGAATTGATTCATAAATCCGAATGGGCAATTAAGAAGATTAATTAGAGTTGTCACCTAGGGAAGCTTTGTCGTGACTTGAACTTGAACGAGCTCGTGGAAATCCGAAACAGGGCATATGACAACAGTTTGATTTATAAAGACAAAGTAAAGAGATGGCATGATCAACACATTAGGTGCAAAGACTTTGTCCCTGGACAAAAGATATGGTTGTTCAATGTCAGGTTGAAGATGTTCCATGGGAAGCTCAAATATAAATGGACGGGTCCCTTTGTGGTTAAGAAAGTGCACGAGAATGGAAGTGTAGAGATAGCTGATCTCACAGATGGTGCACAGTATCATGTGGTGAATGGACAACTGTTGAAGCATTTTGTTGATTTGAAAGAGCAGTTAGTCCAAGTCGAGGTCATCAACTTCATGTAGAGTGAGCAAAGAGCAGATACTCATATTACTTGTCATGAAGATGCAGCATACAGATTCAACATCTTAGAAGATTCAATCACTCTTGTACATTCTCCCTTCCTTGTATATTCTCCAGATCACATTACTCTTGTCCTATACGTAGGCTTACCAAGAGCCTAAGTATAGGGGGAGCCGATGCCCGCCATGTGTATATACTCATCCATTTCTCCTCTTGACCTCATCCGCCCCATTTTTGCTCTTCTTCTACACTTAGGTTGACTAGAGCATAAGTATAGGGGGTGGATCGACTTCTGTACTTTTATTATATTTTAGTCATCCTACGCTTAGCACGAGCTATGTCTTTTTCTCACTTCTTGTGCCATGAGGACATAACACATGCTAAGTATAGGGGGGCGTGTATATATTACATAGGGATATTTACACCCATAACCCTGAGTAATCTCGTAATTACCTCAGAAACCCTCGATAATCACGAATTACATCGAGAACCCTGAATAATGCTTAACCTTTACATGTCATAACCCTGTGTCAAGTTCCTTCATAATTCTCCGTTAATTTTAACGGAAAAAAAATATGTTGACAAATTTGCCCTTCAAAACACATCGTATTTATAAAAAGATGCCACTATGTAGATGAAACAAAATGAAACCCAACGCCTCCCGTCGGAGCTTCACCTGCGTGCACCTCCGGCAGCAAGCTCCCCCCAGCCGCCGCTCGCTACACCACCTCCTTCACGGCACGCCTCCGCCCTGCAGATCCACCCCCGCTCCCGGCGCGGCCTCCGCCCTACAACCCATGCCCCCACGCGTTGCGCCGCCACACCCCCCCTCCCCCGCCACCCTGCCCGAGCCCGCAACCCCCAAGGCCCCGCCTCACTCCCACCGTTGCCCCCTCCCTGCCCCCGCGTGCGTCGCCCCCACCCCCCGCCACCCTCCCCAACCTGCCTGAGCCCAAAGGAGCCTGCAAACCCCAGCCCCGTCATGGCGAGGCGACAGCCACGGGGGAGGACGTCCCTCTTCTTCCATTCCCATGCGAAAACTATTCGTCCACCTTTTATTCCCACATTCCTTCATCCTCTGTTTTCACCTATTTCCCCGGTTCTCCTAATCGCACCCTCTTCCACGCACCTGCTTCACTCTCCGCACCATCTCCACTCCGCACGAGCGCACTCCACTTGCCTCCGCCTTGGCTTCCCCTAGCCGCATCATCGGTAGCAAGGCCAAGCAGCAGAAGCCCTTGGAGCTTAACGATCCTCTGCATCAGGTTCTGCTTCGCAATCACCAGCTGGAGTGGCCACTCCAACCGTGACTCGGATTCAGCTCTGACTGTGCAGACCTCCCACGAGCTCCACCGCCGTGCCCGCGCCTTTGATGAGAACCCCTCCAGCCGCGTGTGAACTCCGCAGGTGACCCGGTTCTACTCTGGATGATCTCTCACAATCCCCGATGACCAAACGCCGCGTCCCAGCCGGGCGATGCCGCCTCCTCTCCCTCGCCCTCCTCCTCCTCCATCTCGTCCGCACCGTATCCGCATCAGCGTGGGACGGGGCGGCGATCAGCCAAGCCAGTTACGAGGGGCTGCTCACGTTCAAGCACGCGTTGCTCGATCCCATCGGGGCCCTCCACGGCTGGAATGACTCCGGCCTCTTCGTGTGCTCCGGCACGAGGGAGGGGATCAAGTGTGCCTAGGGCCAGGTCATTGCAATCCAGCTCCCATGGCACAGCCTCGGCGGGACCATCTCCTACAAGGTCGGCCAGCTCACGGCACTGCGGAAGCTCAACCTCCACGAAAACGCGCTACACGGCGAGGTCCCGGCGATGCTCGGTCTCCTGACCAGCCTCAGAGGCGTGTACCTCTTCAACAACCGGTTCTCCGGCAGGATTCCGCCTTCCATCGGTAACTGCCTCATGCTCCAGACTCTTGATCTCAGCAACAATCTCTTCACCGGGACTATCCCTGCTTCCATTTCCAATTCCACAAACCTGTACAGGTTCAACCTCAGCTACAACAAGCTTGTTGGGTCGATTCCCACAGATCTCACCCTGCTCCCTTCTCTCCGTTTCCTCTCCCTCCACCACAACAATATCTCAGGTCTGATTCCCAACACTTGGGGTGACACCAATACCACTCACCACCTCCGGATCTTGAACCTTGATTACAATCCCTCCCGCAGCACCCCCTCCCCCCCACCCCAAGGCGCCTGCAAACCCCAGCCCCGTCCCGCAAGCCCCTTCCGCCAGCTCGCCTCCCCCGCACCCGCAAGCTCCAGTGGGTCCCTGCCAGCTGCTCCAGGCCAAGCTCCTCTACCCCGTTGCTGCCTGCCATTCCAGGCCAAACCCCAGGCTCGAAGCCAAGCTCTAGCGGCTCCCTCCTCTTATCCTCCCTTTTCTTTGTTATTAATCTGAGCCGTTAGATCCGTGATCGGGTTAGATTAACTTGGCCATTTGGTTGAGTTAGTGAACTAAAGTAACGGAAGGTTATGAGTGTAAAACGGAGTGGTTATTGAGGGTCATGGGTGTAATTCGTGATTACCGAGGGTTTCTGGGGTAATTATAAGATTACTTAGGGTTATGGGTGTAAATATCCCTATTACATATATACTTTACCCATAGCTCGTACTTTTACGTATTTTTGTATATATTATACAATAATTATGGGGTGGGTAAAAAAAGTTTAAAAAAAATTCAAAAAAAATCTCTTAAAAAAACCTTTTAAAAAAACTTTTTCCTAAAAAACTCTCTTAAAAAACTTTCTCAGAAAAAACTATTTTCCTTATTTGCTTCAAAAAAACTTTCTTTTTCAAAAAAAATTCCTTTCTTATTTACCTATCTTTTTTCAAAAAAAAACTCTTGAAAAAAAAAAGAAGAAGCAAAACTTTTCTTAAAAAAAACTTCTTCTCCTTTGTTTGTCAAAAAAACTTTTTGAAAAAAAAATAGTTTTTTTGAAAAAGTTTTTTAAAAAAAAGGTTTAAATTTTTTTTTCAAAAAAAATCTCTTAAAAAAAACTGTTAAAAAACTTTTTTTCTAAAAAAGTCTCTTAAAAAACTTTTTCAAAAAAACTATTTTCCTTATTTGCTTCAAAAAAAACTTTCTTTTTCAAAAAAAAAATCCTTTCTTATTTACCCATCTTTTTCAAAAAAAACTCTTGAAAAAAAAAGAAGCAAAACTTTTCTTAAAAAAAACTTCTTCTCCTTTGTTTGTCAAAAAAAAAACTTTTTGAAAAAAAACTTTTTCTAAAACTTAAAAAAATCATCAAAAAAACTAAAACTAAAAAAACCTAACTAATAAGTTGGTTTAATCCCTGACACAATTCACTTTCACACAAGACTAGTGATGATCAAGAACACTTGATTTATGAGGTCTTGAGATTTTGAGTTAACCAGCCTTAGTCATTAGGGTCCTTGACTTAATTATTCACATTTCCCTAGTTTGAAAGATTTGTATGCTATTGCATGCTTAGTCTCTACCTTAAGAATATGATCAGCACCTCACATACACGACTACAGTTATGATGAGATGAGTTGAAATTTCACTTGAGGAACTGAGATGAGGGATTTGAGTTTGGACTTGATTTGCTGATGCTCGAGGATAAGATAAAATCAATGAAGGCTTCATGAAACCTGAGTGTCAGCATCTTTAGCCAGTATGAGAACATGGTTCTTGTACTATCTCTTGACATTTACCTTTGTGCCAGTGTATGATAAAATAAAAAAAATGTTGAACAGTGTGCGCCAACTCTTGGTAAAAGCAGTGGAGCTAGCCAAAATACTACAAAGCAATGAAATGTTAAAGAAAAGCTCTCATTCCACAAAGTCAATTATCAAAAGAGCTTCTACCAAAGGCGAGCGCTCCCAACCATTTCAAAGTGTCCACTTGGACCACCGCTATTAGGACCAGAAGTCGGGCTTGCACCAAAAAAGGGCTCTGCATCGTAAATGCTACAAGTCTGGGTGTAGAACGTACGATAGGTACTCAAAAAAGGCACACCCCGGTGTACTCCTAGGAAAACAAGTGCAGGCGGCTCCAACTTCTCTTGACGGACGCACTGATCAACACCAAAAATTACGTTGCATAATAAGGCACTCGAGAGGATCCTTGTTCCAATGAGAGGGAGAGAAGAAATGACACAATCCTATGCCCTCCATCAACTGGCCTTCCATCTATACTTTCAAGTCTGACAACTAAAGAGACGGTGGATTGGATGCAAGAAATGGTTTATTCCCTAGTGTTGAGGATCGGGTCCTTAGGAGAGTCTCTTGGACTAGAACCTTGGATGACGTTGCGACTCTACTCTTGTAACTGCAGTCAACACTTAATATCATATCCCTACTATATATGTATACAGAGAGAGTCTAATGATTAGGGAAATTGGGTACCTTTTGACTAGAGCTTGGTTCAGCTTAGAATTTTAGGATCTCTAAAACCGAGAGTTCTTGAACGGATCAAATCTTGTATTCACATGCACAGTCAGGGTTAACCCAACTTATTCATTCTTTATTTGCTCGAGGACTAGCAAAGTTTAAGTATAGGGGGGTGATGAATCCACGATTCATCATCTCAGTATCTTGATCTTAGCAAAATCCTCAAGTAAAATCCCAAATAAATGTTCATAAAATCAAATAATTAACAAAATAACTCGTGTAAATAAAACACACTAATTATTGTATATTAGATTGTACAAAATAAATACACATAAAAAAGCCGCAAAAATAAAGGAGTTTTATATATGTAAATTGCCCAAAACTTCATTTATTTTTAATAATTTCATTTCAACTCTTTTTTGCCTAATTCTTTCTCTAACTTGTTTATAAAAATGTATGTAAAAATACAAAAATACAAAACAAATTTCACCTCAAATAAATGCTCCTAGATTCCAAAGAGAAAAAGCCGTAAAGTCCAACTTCCAAGCTAAATTCCCGCTCCGTATAAACTCCAAATTCACCAAACTCACTTTTAAAGTTCAAGTTAGAAAATTATCTATCCGACGGAAGTGGTTTCATTAAAATCGAAGCTCGTTTGCAAAAGTTGAGTTTTGGGACCTAGATGTACATTGTATATCATGTATATATTCATTCTTTCTTCAATTTTTTTGTATCTTTCTTAATTACTAAAAATACAAAAAATCATAGTTGTGTTGTATTTTAATTGTAGTATTTTATTGTATTTTTCCGTTGTAAATATCTCTTATTAAAAAGACAAAAAAATTACATATTAGAAAAGTAAAAAAATGTACATGGTGTTTTGTCTTCTTTTGTAAATTCTCCACTATTTATTTTCTTCTCTTTTATTTTATTGTAGTTAAAGTAGCCTATTTTATATTATTTATTTATTTATTTTACATTCTCTACAATAACCACCAATTCAACTCCATTATTCCACCATTTTTTCCAACTTCCCATTCAACTCCATTAATAATACAACCTCCCATTTAACTCCACCACTTTAATAACATCTCATTCCATTCTCTTTATATACATGTCATTCTCCTCATTTTTGCCTTTGATCCATCTTTACGTGAGGAGAGCCTAGTTCCCTGAGTTGAATTGGTGACAGCGACGCAACCGTGGTCGAGCGACGACGGCCCTCTCTCCGGTGAGATCCGTTAGCTTTTCGGCCAACATCGCAACCACATCAGTGCGTTGCTCAAGCTCATCGCGCGCCGGCGATTCGAGCGAAGATCGTGCTCTCGTGAGCACACCATAGGCGACCATCCATCGTAGGTAATTTCTCGTCTCATTTTATCTTCTTGTTAGTTTTGCATTTTTTTTATCATATCATATATCACCACCATTACATCTTCATTTGTTCCACATCATCCATTTCATCACCTTCATAACCATCATCATAGCATTTTTCCCACATTATTTATCCCTGTTTTAACAAAATTAAAAAAATATCTAAAAAATATAAACAAAAAAAGACTTTTCTTTAACAGCAGAAACTAAAAAGTAAAAAAAATTAAAAAATCAAAAAAAAAAAAATAAACGGCCAAGGGAAGCAGCAGCAGCGCCGCCGCCCCCCCTGCAACCTCGCAGCCCACCGCCAACGGCTGGAGGCGCTCCTGCCTCCGAGCCAGCCAGCCGCAGCGCCGCCAACAGCGGTCGCGCCCCCGCACGCGGGCCCCTCTCCATCCCGCCGACAGCTCCCCCTACGCATTCGACACGCGCAGCGGCCGTGCACCGCTGCACCTCCTCTCCATCCCGCCGACCGCCGACAGCCGCCCCGCCTACTCCGTGCGCCGGCGTGCGCGCCGTGCCTCCGCCGGTCGTCCCGCTGCTCTCTCTCCTTGTTGGGTTCATCTCCAGCCGCTGAAGGAGGAAGAAGGTCGATTTATTTTTTTATTGTACAAATTGCATAGTTACCCTTAATAGTTTCTGTAATTAAAAAAAAGTTTTTGTGCATGCTTTTATATTGTAAATCTTTCATGTCAGTGTTACACGGATACCCTTGTGTTTGATTATTAATTTGGATATCCAGCTTGCGTCATTATATTCAATGAAATATGTCACTGTGTTGAGCAAATTATTCTCTGTCATCTGAATATTTAATTTTATTTTTGTGAGATATTGTGAATTAATTAAAATTTGTAACTGAACTTTTGCATATTTTACCCAATCTGGACTCTTAAATTTATATCTCACATACGGTTGCTCTAAAAATTCCACAAAAATTATATGTGATGCCTTGAAGAGTGTCTAACTTACTGTCCAAATTTTATCCAAAGTGGAGTTATCTTGTGCCTGAAATAAATTGTAGAATTGTGCCTGAAATAAATTGTAGAGTGTTTTTAGTATTTGATTTTTAATTAAATCCACATACATCCTTTTCACAAAATTTCAACTCTCACGGATTGCTTATCTAAATATCTTTCTGAGATAACTTGCACTCTGATTAATTTGATAATATGGATTTATTAGAAATTATTTACTCACTGTCACTCTAATTTCACTAAAAATTCCATAAAAAATTCATAACTTGTCAAAAAATTCCAAAAAAATTATGGTAGCTTCTTTGCATCATGTTTATATTTCATTAAATTTTTCATAATTTTTGCTTACTGTTTGTGTGAAAAATTGCGAAAAAAAACCCATAAAAAGTGTGTATTTTTCATTGTTGCATTTTAACCCATAAAATTCCAAAAAAAGTACCTTGCATTCATCTCTGGATTAGGACTCTAGGAAAAATTTAATTTTGCTATTTGGACTTATTTTCTACTTAAATTAATTTGGCCTTGTTATATGCTTTCTTAGTGTCGTAATTCACTTGCTTTGGCATTCGTTTTTCATTAAAAAATTAAAAAAATATAGCGCTTGGAAATCTAGATCTAGGTTTTCAAATTAAAACCAAGTTGTTCCTTTGCCTACCTGTGTTCGACTCCGGACTTGCCCGGGATATAAATTAAGCCGAGACACTCTTCACGGAGATCATTCTCTCGGTTCTGACCGAATCGCTAAGTACATGTACCACAACGAACATGAATTAAACATCGTATTTAGCGACTCGTCACCTACATGCAGGTTTCTCCAGGGAGAACTGTGGTCATAGCAGGCGGGACTCATTCCCCAATTACAAGACATGGGAGATCACCTTGACACCCTCTATGTGATTGCATAATGTGTTGCATGCTCATGATTTCTCAATGAATTTACTGTCTATTAGTCAGATTACTAGAGATTTAAATTGTAGAGCTATATTTGATCCATCATCTCTTGTTTTTCAGGACATTCTTACGGGCCGAGTGATTGGCTATGGCCGTGAACAGGGCGGGCTTTATCGACTGATCCAAACACTGTATACTGGCCTATCCTCCCATTCTCGTGGACCGGTCTCTTCTTACCTTTGGCATATGCGCTTCAGTCATCTTCCGCTTCAGAAATTGCATCGAGTCCTTCCTCAGATTTCACCACGTTTATCATTCAATTATGAGGCATGTCAGTTAGGGATGCATCTTCGGTTTGTATTCCCTAGTAGTCAGAGTCGGAGCAGTAGCTCCCCTTCCATGTTGACATTTGGGTCCAAGTCGTGTTCCCCATCATCAGGGACGCATATTCTATTTAGTCGTCGTGGATGATTTTAGTCACATGTCTTGGGTTTTCTTGTTGAAGAATAAATCGGAAGCTGGAAATGTAATAATAAATTTCATTAAAGAAGTGCAGAATGTTTTTTCAACCTCTGTCAAAATTGTAAGGACTGATAACGCCTTGGAATTTTGTACTCAAGTGCTCTCTCAATTCTTATCCTCTCATGCTATTCTTCATCAAACATTGTGTGCCTATACATCTCAACAGAGCGGTGTTGCTGAAAGGAAGCATCGTCACCTTCTTGATGTCACCCATACTCTCCTGATTCAGTGTACCACAATCTTTCTGGAGTGATGCGGTTCTCATGGCTTGTTATCTCATTAAGTGTATGCCCTTGTCGGTGTTGGGGGAGAAGGTTCCTTTGTCCCTTGTTTTCCCTGTCATGGAGTTGTTCTCTCTTAGCCCTTGTGTTTTTGGATTTCTTTCGTATGTTCATCGGTTGTCTTCAGGGATTGATAAGCTCTCTCCTAGGGCTGTCAAATGTGTATTCGTTGGGTATTCTAGAACTCAGAAGGGTTATCGTTGTTATGATCCGCTACACAAGAGATACCATGTCAGTGCAGATGTCAAAATTTTTGAATATGTCATGTATTTTTCTCCTTCAGGCGACAGGTTGAAACCTTCAGATTCAGATAATGTGGTCTATATTCCACCATCACCCATACACCAACCACCCTCATCAACATCTTCACTACCACCTGCTTCATCACCACCATCAGCCACACCACCTTCTATTGTTCTGGTTCCACCACTACCACATCACTACAGCCGTCGGCTTGCTCCGGCTCATGCTCATGGTCCGTCATCCAGCACGTCCCAGGTTTGTTTTGAAAGCATTATTTCTAATGATGGGACTAATATTGTTTCTCAACAGGAGTTACCTCGAGAGATTAAGAATCAGATTGGTGGCAGGGATGATGATGATCTTGATTTACCTATTGCTATTAGGAAGCAGAAGCATTCCTGTGCCTCATATACGATTGCTTCTCATGTCACCTTCAAGCATTTAGTTGGTGATTACAGGAGGTTTGTTACGGCTTTATCCACCGTGACTATACCACCAACTTACCAGGAGGCATTGACAGATAGCAGGTGGCGTCTAGCTATGGAGGAGGAGATGGAGACTCTTCAGTCTGGAGGTACTTGGAGTCCGGTTCCGGTTCCCACTGGGACGTCTATAGTAAGTTGCAAATGGGTGTTTACAAGGAAGTAGAATGCATATGGTAGTATTAATCGGTACAAGGCTCGCCTTGTAGCTAGTGGATTTACTCAGACATATAGGGTGGATTATCTTGACACCTTCTCTCCAGTTGCTCATCATTCTACTCTACAGATTCTGTTATCGGTTGTTGTGATTAGAGATTGGCCTCTATTTCAACTTTATGTCAAGAATGCCTTTTTATATGGTGATCTTCAGGAGGAAGTCTACATGCAACAGCTGTCGGGGTTTGTTACTGAGTAGGTCTGTTCACAGGTGTGTAGACTTCATAAGGCAATCTATGGCCTTAAGCAGAGTCCAAGAGCTTGGTTCCAAAAGCTCTCAGATTTGTTTGAGAAGCAGGGGTTCAAACAACCGAATGCATATCATTCTCTTTTCATACAGAGAACCTCCAGAGGTACGGTTGCTATTATGGTGTATGTTGATGATATACTTATTATAGGAGATGGCATATAAGGAATCAAGAGGGTGAAAGAATTTTTGGGTCATGAATGTTACCAAGGATCTTGGAGCTCTTAGATACTTTCTGTGACTGGAGTTTGCCAGAAATCAACAAGGGCTTGTGATGACTCAGAGAAAATATGTTATTGATCTGCTAAGTGACACGGGAATGCTTGGATGTCGACCTGCCACCACACCCATGGATCAAAGCATGAAACTTTATGATGACGATACTGATGAGGTTGACAGGAGAAGATACAGAGACCTGGAGGGAAAGCTTCTTTATGTTACCATTATCGGACCCGATATTTCATTTGTTGTCAGTCGGGTGAGCCAGTTCATGGAACAACCTCATCAGGTAAATATGGATGCTATACAAATGATACTAAGGTATCTTAAATCATCTCTAGGTTCACGTCTGCTATTTAAAAGAGGTGGCACCATCACTGTCTCAGCATGTGCAGACGCAGATTATGCAGGGTGCGCTAAGGACAGGAAGTCCACAACTGGATTTGCTATATTTGTTGGAGATTCACTTATCTCGTGGAAAAACAAAAAGCAAACTGTAGTTGCTAGATCTAGTGTTGAATCTAAGTACATGGCGATGGCACAAGCATGTACAGAAATGATATGGGTCCGAGTAGTCCTTACAGATCTATATATAGATGTACCTCTTCCCATGTCGCTGAAATGAGACAATCAGCCTGCCATGTTTATTGCTAATAATCCTGCATTCCACGAAAGGACGAAGCACATTGAGGTCGATTGCCACTATATACGTGACATGATCCAGAAGGGATTCATTTCTACATCCCATGTCAGCTCAAGGGACCAGACAAAAGGTATTTTCACCAAGGCCTTACTTAGAGGATCATTTCAAAAGTGTTCATCCAAGCTGAGCATGATAGATATATATGCTTCATCTAGAGGGGGAGTGTAGAGATATGTTTCTATATTTCTATGTTTTTATACTTGCTTATCTATTTTCCTTTCCTCTTGTCTGCTTTATGTAATTTGCCCATAGGCATCTCCTTTATATAAGAGAGTCCAGGGCTCAAGGAATAATTAAGTCTCTTATTTTTCCCAACAGCTTTCATCGAAATTGCATATATTAATGAATTTTCACTTATTTATTCGATAATATGTTGAGTTGCTAAAGTGCTTTACATTATTTAAAGAAGTTTATTTAGTTAGTTTATATATTTTAGATCTAAATCCAAACCAAATAGGTTAGACACAAGATTTAAGCGTTAATTTAAAGTTTCAATCAAAGATCTTTATATTTTTTCATTATTTTGATATATATGTTTTAATTAGTACTATCATATATGTCACCTCATTCTTATTGAAGAGTTGCTCACGTGTCACCATTCTCTTCATGTTCAAGAGGAGAAACCAATTACTTCTAATTAAGTTCCAAATCCGATTCTGGTTCTGAGCAACATACTACTTTTTGACTGTTGGGATGATTGAACGGAAATTTAATGCATCATAAATATTAATATCTTACTATTAGCAAAAGCTATCATTCTATCTCATTTATTGAGTTAAAGAATTTTAGAAATCTTTATTTTTAAAAAATGATTTTTCAAGTAATTTCCTCAATTTCCGACCATTTTGTCGAAATTCCGTTGAATTTCTCTTTCCAGGCTATCGAAACGAAACCGAAATCCGACATTTAAGTCCTTGCTTTCTAACATCGACTACTTCATATGAATCTCCTGCCATCTAAATAGATGTATTGAGTGAAGATGTGTTATGTAATTTCTTTTGTAAAAAGTTGCAGCTTTTTCTGGTCAAACTTGAGGCGGGGTGTGCGAATATACATTAGGTGGGTAATTGGACCTCTCGATGATCCAATTATTCTAGTAGGCCTAAGATGATCTCAAAATGGATAAGAAAAATGAGTGTGAAAAGAAATAGAATTCCTTAGAAATTGAGAACGACCAAATGGTGTGAATTGAACTAATCCGCCAGTGTCAAAATCCCATAATATTCGATTTCAAAAGTGGCTTCAAGATTTTGTCTAACATAAATCCTCCTGAAAGATTGAAAAAAAAAGACCACACAAAGGTTTAGAGGCTTTTTCTCTCTAGGAAGTAGTGTCATTCAATGAGACAAGTAACGACAAGGTGATGCAAAGATTGATGACTTTGTGAAACTTTCCTATAGGCAACAAAAAGATCAAAGGTATCGAAACTCTGGCTTTTCTGTACTAAATTCACTACATTTGTCCTTTCAGCAAACTCAATCTCAACTTACACATCTATTCATCTAAGAAGGTTCAGAAATGTGGGATTGGTGAAATATCTTTTTTAAACACTAAGACCTTCCTAATAAAGATCGAAGGTCTTGTAAATATGCTTGGAATGACATCCATGACTAGATTCATTGCCTCCGCCTTTGCTGCCAAACTCAAGTCCAATTTTTTAGTCTAACATTATTTCAAGACTGCTAACTATTGATAGGCAAAAGCTCAATGGGTAAGGATTAATAAATAAAGGGTCCAACTGCAACACTTAGATCCAACAATGACCAAATGTGATTATCTTTAGGACTGGTTTCTTATTAAAAAACTCAAAAAGTAATTACTAATTTCTTAATTGATTCTCTTTACTTAAATGTGAATATTTTTATATATGGATGCTTCTAAAAACATATTCTTCATTTATATGGCTTGAGTTAGTATTATTTATCCTTTGTAATAAATTATACAATGGATGTGTGAAAAACAATTGGGATGGAATGAGATAATTCTATTGAATGAGTAGGGTTTTCTTATATAAAGTGAACCCTAACACCCTAATCATACTACAACAACAACAACAAAGCCTTTTCCCACAATTAAGTAGGGTCGGCTACATGGATTCTTCACCTCTATTCAGATCATACTAAAGAGGAAAATATAACAGAGTCTTGACATAACTACTAGAAATAGAAAGCACAAAAAAAAAACAAATACGTAACTATACAGAATGTCCATACTCCTCTAACTGGGAGGTCAAGAGTGAAATGCCCTTCTTCAGAAGGCCTTTGATGAAAATATATGCAAGGTGTACCTATGTACATTTGTTAGGAGTGATAATATTCCCTTCCTTTAGTGCATCCCTAATAAAACCCGAGTTTTGATGTGTTAATGGATGGTGTGTTGGTAATATGCTACTGTTTGGTGTGTCGGTATTGAAGGGGTAATGTTTTGATGTGTTGGTGAAAATGACAGTCTACTTCAATGTGCTTAATGTATTCATGAAAAACATGATTAGTGAACATAAGTGGCTGACTTGTTGTCACAATAGAGGGGAACAAGAGCTCTGATGAATGACCGAGTTCTTTTAGAAAGGTGACAAGCCAACTAATCTCACAAGTGGCTTGAAGCATAGCTCTATGTGTACCTCTACATTGAATATCGAAACAATTGTTTGCTTCTTATTGCACGAAGTGACTATATTTCCACCCAAAAAAATAAAAAAGCTAGTGGTAGAGCGTCTGCCCTTAGGAGAACTGATGAGTCAAATTCCTAAGTAGTACCTGGGATTTACTTAAATACCCAGGTTTTACGAAATCTTTTTTTACTTGAAAACTACAGAGGTGTCGCATGTTGAACATGCTACACCCCTGAAGTTTTTTTTACTTAGAAACTACAGGTGTGTCGCATCTTTAATATGCGTATATAAAACGCATATTGAATATGCGATATAAGGGCTTAATAACAGACCCGCATATCGGATTTCCCATTTCCCCCACGCGAAACTCGTTGCCTAGCCACTGTCCCGGCCACCTGCGACCTACCCACTGCGCCACCCGCCGATTTTGACCTCCCCCTCTCTCACAAACGTCCATTTTGATCACTCCTAGCCTCGCGGAACACTCCTTTTCCATAGCTTCCTTGGTCGGCACCGTCCTAGCCGCCACCGCCTCCCACTAGGGCTAAGCCATTGTTGCATACATTGAGACTAGGTAAATTTTTTTCTTGAGATGATTGTTTATATAATATGCATATTATTCTTCATTTCATGAATGTATTGTGTTTACTTGTACGTTGTGTCACGTATTAGGTCGGAATGGAGCCGTTGTACTGTATGTTTCATTTGAGGGGTACACTCATTGGCGGTTCGACGACCAACTTACGGGTGTTTGTGTTAATGCCTAATATGACGTTCGATGAGATGTTGAACTTGGTTTACTGTAAGTTCAACCTGGATGCCAATAGTCAAAAAACCTGTTCCAGGGAGAACCTCATATAACATATGTCGAACATGCGCTATATGAGAAAAACCCTGGAAATGGGAAATCCGATATGCGGGTCTGCTATTAAGCCCTTATATGGCATATTCAATATGTGTTTTATATATCGCATATTAAAGATGCGACACACCTGTAGTTTCTAAGTAAAAAAAACTTCAGGGGTGTCGCATGTTGAACATGCGACACCTCTGTAGTTTTCAAGTAAAAAAAAAAGATTTCGTAGAACCTGGGTATTTAAGTAAATCCCATGTACTACTTAGGAATTTGACTCGAGAACTGATGTAATCTGCATCTGTATATGATATAATGTCAATATGCCCATTAGAAAAATATAACAACCATTTGCTTGACGAAATCTTCAAGTATCTGATGATGAGAAGAACATCATGCCAATGACTGGGTATGTTTGGTTAATGGGATGGGGTGGGTTGGGGTAACCTCATGTGAATAGTAATTGTTTGGATAGTTATGAGGGTTGAAGAGGGTTAGAATAAGGAATGTGATGTGATGTCACATTGATTTGTGATGGAATTCCAACCCAAGAATGCAGGGGGGTAACCGGGTTACCCCAGGGTAACCCGGTAACTAAAGGGACCCTATACGTTGGCATTTCTATATTGTGAAAAATAATGAGAAAATGAAATTACATGTTTTATTCAGGTCTAGGGGTCCTTATATAGGACAAAACCCTAGAGAGCTCAAAACTGGAAAAATACACAAGTGTCCCTCAGGGGTTACAATGAATAAATAAGAACCATAAGAATACATTACTAACACCCCCCTCAAGTTGGAGCAAATCTATCAATCATGTCTAACTTGGAAATCATCCACGAGAGGCGTTTCTTGGGTAAGGCCTTCGTGAATACATCTACAAGCTGAAGATATGTGGTGATATGAGGACTGGTAATCTTTCCAATCCAGACGGCATCACAAACAAAATTGCAATCAATCTCTATATGCTTGGTTCGCTCATGAAACACAGGATTCGTGGCAATGTGTGTGACAGATTTGTTGTCGCAATATAGTGGAATATGAGTGGTGACAACAATGTCGAGTTCTTGTAAAAATGTTAATAGCCAGATGATCTCACAAGTAGCATGAGCCATTGCCCCTGTACTTTGCTTCTGCACTGGATCTGGATACAGCCATATGTTTCTTGCTTCTTCAAGTAACAAGGTTTCCTCCAACCATCATAGCATATTCTATGGTAGAGCGACGATCCTCTGGTGAACTTGCATGATCAGAATCAACATATGCAATAACATTGGTGTAATTGTTTACCCCATAAAAGAGGCCACGCCCTGATGATTCCTTTATGTATCATAGAATCTAGAGGACATCTTGCCAGTGACTGTAACAAGGTTACTGTGTTGGATAATAGCTCTACCCACTACATAAGAAATATCCGGTCTGGTGACAGTGAGGTAAAGAAGTTTGCCAACCAGGCTTTTGTATCAAGTAACATTTTCGAAGACATGATCAGAGGATGTGGAGTGTTTCTTTGGATCTGCAGGAATACTAGAGGGCTTGCATCCACGTAATCCAGCTTCAGTAAGGATGTCCAGACAGTATTTCCTCTGTGAGAGATGAAGTCCCTCTGTAGTGCGTAGTACTTCTATGCCCAAGAAATAGCGTAGTGGACCAAGGTAGTACCCCTTTCGAAATAGCGTCCTTGGTGACGAACACCTTCTGGAGAAAGTCCTTGGTCTCGAGTACCCCTTAAACATCATCAACTGTGACAACCATATCATCCGCAAAGACATCAAGTATAACAATACCTTGTTCATCTTCTAGCAAACACTGAATAGTCAGAGGTTATTCTCTGAAAGCTAAGATTGTTGATTTTTGTAGTAAGTCTATCGAACCACGCCCTTGGGCTCCACTGCAGACCATATATTTCCTTGCGAAGTTGACATACACAATCCCCCTCGACTTCGTAACCCGGAGGCTACATCATGTACACCTCCTCACCGAGTTCTCCATATAGGAATGTGTTTTTCACATCTAGTTGAAAGATAGGCCAGACCTTGTTAGCTTCCACTGAAAGGATAGTCCTTATAGATCCTATTCGTGTAATTGGTTAGAATGTCTCAAAGTAATCCACCCCATATATCTGTGTACAACCGTTGGCCACAAGACGAGCTTTCAATCTGTCAATGGACATGTCTGGTGGCTGCTTAGTCGTGAAGATCCACCTGCATGTCACAAGTCTAGTCTCCTTGGGACAGTACACCAGATCCCATGTCCCCCTAGAAGTAAGAGCATCCATCTCTTCATTCATGGCATGTCACCATCTTGAATCCTGCAAAACACTATGGTAGTCCCTCAGAATAGAAATAGTCATGAGAGCATCTGCATATCTTCTATCAGTGGATGATAAATTAGCAGTGGAAGTGAAATGGTACATGGGATGAAAAGTACATTTCCTCTTAGTTATACGTAGAGCAATGGGAAGTTCTTGAGGACCATCGGGGATAACAATAGAGGGGACACTTGAAGAAGGCATATCATCCTGCAACAAAGAAACAGTAAAGAAACATCTGGTGGTGGAGACATTTGCTTGCACGTATAGGCAATGAGTGGAGGTGGGAGATACAGAGGAATATCTGTAACATATTGAGTGAAGAAGATGGTCTACTAAAAAAAGGTTACATCTGCAAAGATTTAATAGGGATGTCCAGTAGGGTCATTACACATGTAACCTTTTTTAGTACAAGAACAACCAATGAAAACACATTTGATTGCACGAGGAGAAAGTTTGTCTGCAGTGTGAAAGTTTTAAATAAAGGCCACACATCCAAAGACTCTCAGGGGTAGAGGAAAAGGTAACTCAGTTGAATATAGCAGGGAGAAGGGGTTGGGGCCATTTAGAGTTATAAATGGAACTCTGTTGATAAGATGGATGGCGGTCAGAACATCATCACCCCCAATAGATTTTAGAAACTTTCATCTGGGTGACGATAGAGCAGGCAATATTTAGTAGATGTCTGAATTTCCTTTCCGCTACCCCGTTCTGCTAGAAAGTGTAAGGACATGAGGTTTGATGAATGGTGCCCTGGGATGCAAAGAAGTTTGTTAGATCATGTTGGATAAATTCCAAGGCATTATCAGAGCGAAAAACTTGAACACCTGGCGAGAAAATATTCTTGACATAATGGAAGTTCTTAACAATATTATTAATCTCTAAACATAATTTTAACGGATAAACCCAAGATGATCGACTGTAATCATCAACGAAAATGACAAAATACTTATGTCCTATGAGAGTACGGACTGGACAGGGTCCTCATATATCACTATGGACTAATAAAAAAGAGACTTCACGACGTGATTCAGTACGAGTAGGGAAAGACGCTCGATGATGTCTCCCGAACCGACACACCTCACACTCAAAAGGCTTGAGTGAGGAGAGTTCGAGGAACATTAAAGAGATGGCTTTTACGGATGGATGACCGAGCCGAAGGTGCCAGAGAAGAGAATCTTCAGAGATTGATGCAACGCCAACAAAACTAAAGTCAGAGGGGATATCAAGATAACAGAGGTTGTTCTTCTCGTGTCCCCCTCACCAAAAAATATGTCTAGTTCAAATGTCCTGAAAGTAACAACAAAACTCATCAAAAATAACTCTACAGTTAAGCTCAGTGTATAGCTTTTTTACAGATAAAAGACTAAGTGGAAAGCAGGAGCGCAGTGAACTCCAGTCAGTCAAAGTTTAGAGGAAAACTTCACAGTGCCTGCAGCAGTGACAAGGGAATGTGCCCCATTGGCAACTCGAACAATCTTCACATAGGAAGATGGTTGCGAAGAGGTGAGAAGGCTACCTTCTCCCGTCAGATGAGTCGAAGCACCTGAATCAATAATCCATGCAGAGCTGGATGTAGAAGCAGATTTGGCAATAGTACCTGAGGTAGTAGCCAAATTAGCAGTAGAAGCAGTAGTACTATTGTCACTGACTGAGGAGTTCTGCAGAAGTTGTCACAGACGAACATATTCAAATGCCATTAATGGTGTCTGATTATTGCCAGAAGGCTGATCATGTGAAGCCTCAACAGTATCATATGTGCCCTCGTATAAAGTTGTCTCATAGACATTGTTGTCATTAGGAGGCATACCAAACTTTGCCCAGCAATGCTCAAACGGATGATTCCAGCATCCATAATGTGTGCATACGGGATAGCGAGCAGTAGTAGGATCGCATCCACGCCCACACCCACGACCATAATCATGCCCGCGTCTAGACTCGCGACCACGACCAAAGTCACAGTCGTGTCCTCCCTGGTAGTTGGGTCATCCCCTAGCAAGATGGGTTGTAGTCTCCGCAGATGGAGGAAAATCAAGTTCCTGCAGACGATCAAAGATGGTCTCAAGGGTGGGCAGTGCATCGGCAATCAGGAATTGGTCCTTCACGGGCTTGTATTGCGGATATAATCATGACAGAAAGCGATACATATGCCATTCTGCATGTTCTCCTATATGTTTGTCACAACAAGCCAGTTGAAAGATGAGGAGCTCCTCAAACAAACTTGTGAGAATCATGTGGTACTCAACCATGGTAGTGTCTCCCTGATTAGCTGGCCAAATCCATGTGTTTATGTCTGAGTGCATGGACTTTGTTGTCTTCTGAGAGTAGGTATGCTCAAGGCTTTCCCACATTGCCTTTTTTATTTCCTTGTAGAGAAGATTCAATGTTATATTCGGATCGACGTTGTTGATCATCCGAGTAATAACCTGGAAGTTGTCCATATACTAGGTGTCATAGTCCTTATCTGTCTCCTTGGGCGAATCCTTAGTAAGAACGTAGTTCTTGCGCTGACCACCAATGAACACCTTGAATGATCGAGACCACAATACCTAGTTTTTGGAGCCCTTTAGTTTGATAGTAGTGACATGTACCATCGTAGAAGAAGTTGGGTACACGAGCTTGGGATTTGTCGATACCATGGTGATCGCGTTGATCAAGAAAAAGTGACCTAGAAGTAGTTTTTTGTCTCAACCAAACATCAAGGTGACCTAATAGCACATAAACATGAGAACCAGTTGTCGTAGGGGATCTGCAGGAAGCCTACGCAGTTGTTAAGGGATACTTGGAGAGTCCTGAGTCTGCTGGTGACGCAAGAGAAGGACCGTAGGAGGTCTTGGCAATCCGTTGGACCACTGCAGGAGCCCTCGAGGGCTCGGGTGGTGTACTTGCTGCATCACGGAGAAGCCCATCAAAGATGTTGCGGCTTTGGAAGGGTCCTAACGGACCAGGCGGAGCCTTGGCGTGCTTTTGCAGCGGTGGTGGAGCCCTAGATGGGCTATGGCGGTAGCCTAGGCAGGCTTCTACGATGGTGGTGGAGCCCTAGATGGGCGGCGGTGGCAGCGAAGCCTTGAAGCTTCACTGGAGAGGGTTGGTGAACCCTTGAAGCCTTGCTAAGGAGGCCCTAGTCGAGCAGACGGAGCCCTATCGGGCTTTGGCTGCACCGCGGAGGGGCCTACGTCGGTCGTTGATGGTGTTAGCCACGTGAAGGGGCACCTGATGGGTTCACCCTTGTTGCTGATAGCCTTAGAAGGCACCAACAACAAGGAAGGAGGCCGTTGATGGCCTTACAGCAGCGAGAAGGAGCACCGTGGTCTTCCTTGCGTGTGAGTTGGGAATTAGCATTAGAGGTGATGGTGAGAATTAGGTCAGAACCCCGGTCTAGGACTTTTGCTCTGATACCATGTGGAAAATAATGAGAGAATGAAATTACATGTTTTATTCATGAGGTCTAGGGGTCCTTTTTTTTTTGAAACTCAAAAAACGGGGGACGCACTCGATGGTGCTCACCCCAGATTTATTAATAATAAAAAAGTAAAAGGAAAGAAAGAGACTTACAGTGGGTGGATACAAAGGGAAAAAAGAAAAAGAAAGAGCTCAACCAAAATCGGACGGTACCACAAACCGATACCCCGATACCCCTAGAAACAATTAAACAACAGACCAGTCACCGACCAACCGAGAAGCAGACATGAGGACATTTTCCGAGTAGAATCTCTGGCCAGAAAACAGCGCCTCATTCCTAGAAGTCCAAATGCACCACAACCGAGCGATAGCAGAGAGGATGTCGTTCCTACACCTAGCCCGCGAGCAAATCAAGCAATCACAGAAGGAAGCGGAGTCCGTAACGTCAAGCCAAGGCAGATCCACCCAAACGGCACGCGAGTAGCCGCAACGGAAGAAGAGGTGGTCAATAGTCTCATCAACCAGGTTGCACAGACCACAAGTAGGCGAAGCCGATGGGAAAAGAGCGGCACACCTGTTGCGAGTAAGGAGACGCCCACGACGGAATAACCAGAGGAAGATGCCAATCCGCTCAGGAACCCGGAGTCCCCAAAAGAATTGACAATCCCGGAGCAGCAAATCATCAACCACATCCAAGGCCGGAAGAAGGGCCTTGTAAGCAGCACGAACAGTGAAAGGACCATCCTTCCAGCAAAGGTGATCACGACCCACCAAAGGCGAGGGCGAGACCGCGAGGATCTCCAGAAGAGCCATAAACTCCAATTGCCGTTGATCAGAGAGGTTGGCCACAAAGGTAGGCCCCCAAGCAGTACCATCCCAATAAGAAGCCACCCTCACATCAGGGTCATCAACCAGCGCGAATAACCGAGGGAAGGTATCCTTAAGAGGCCCCCTACCGGTCCAATCATCGCCCCAAAAATGAGTGAGGGAGCCATCGCCCAACTTCAAGACAAAACGAGCACGGTTGCGGGCCAAAACGTTACCAATATCACGAGAGAAGTGAGAGGAAGATGCCAAAAAGCAGACATCCGAATCCAGCGCCAGACTTCGGTCAAAACCAACAGCCTTTCTTAAGAAGTTAAGCAACAAATTATCCTCCGGCCCGCAAAGACGAGATACCCATTTTAGAAGAAAGGCCTCATTCACGATAGCCAATCGCCTCACCGCCAACCCGCCCTCCATCTTTGGCCGAGTCACATCATCCCAAGCAACCAAGGGAACGCCGCCACGCACAGACCCCTTCTTGCCCCAAAGAAAAGTCCGCATACAAGAATCCAAGCGCCTACGAATCCCCTTAGGCATCCCCTTCACAGAAAGGAAGTAGATAGGCAGAGAAGAGAGGACCGATTTGAGGAGAACCAGGCGCCCGCCCCGAGAGAGGAGAGCGGCACGCCAGCCAGCCAAACGGGCAGCGATGCGATCCAACAACGGCTGCCAATCCCTCAAGCGAGCCCTGCCTATAGACAACGGAAGCCCAAGATAGTCCAGGGGAAGAGCACCCACCGTACAGCGCAAGATCCTCGAGCAAGCATCAACCTCCGCCGAGGATAGAGAAAAGGGGACCATGGAGGACTTATTATAATTGATGAGAAGCCCAGAAGCCTCGCTATAGAGCTCCAAGGTGGTCGCCATACCCGCAATATTCGACTCGTCGCCTTCAATAAAACAAATTGTATCATCCGCGAACTGAATAATCGGCAAAGAAAGGTGCCCCAGCGAGCAGCCACGAGACAGGCCAGCAGCAACCACGTTGTTAACCATAGTGGAGAGAACGTCCGCGGCCAAGACGAAAAGCAAGGGTGCAAGGGGACATCCCTGCCGAATACCCCGGCGGGGCTGGAAGAAACCCCCCGCCAATCGTCCATTCAGCATAACCGACAGAGAAGCCGTGGAAACACACCGACGCACCCAGGAAATCCATAACGGGGGGAATCCCCGCCTCTTAAGTACAGACCATAAAAAACGCCAATCAATAGAGTCATAGGCCTTAGAAAAGTCGATTTTCCACAGGATTCCCCTAGTGCCGCGCTTGTGCCAAGCATGAATAATTTCGGACGCCACCGCATAGCAATCACCAATTTGTCTGCCCTTAATAAAAGCCGCCTGGGAGGGCGAGATAAGTGAATCAAGAAGCGGGGCCAAACGGCGCGCCAATACCTTGGCAATGATAAGATATATAGCATTTGAAATGGAAATAGGCCTGAAATCCTCAATCCGGGGTGCAGAGGGGGATTTTGGAATTAGAGCAATAATAGATTTGTTGAGCTTGTTGAAGCCGTTATTACCAGCACAGAAATCGTGAGCAACCGCCAAGACGTCCTGAGAGAGAATATCCCAAAATTCCTTATAGAAAAACACGGGGAAGCCATCAGGCCCAGGGGCCGCATCAGAATTAAGAGACCAGACCGCCTCTTTCAATTCCTCCAAAGAAATCTGACGAGAAAGGATATTAGCATCCGCCTGAGGGAGCAACGCCGCTCCCCTCCCCGACCACCGCCAAAGGCGCGATGACCTGCGCCCATACCACTCCTTAAAGTAATCCGAGACAGCGACACCCAACTCCCGCTCCCCCTGAACCTGAGAATCATTGATCAGCATAGAAGATATAAAATTAGATCGCCGGCGACCCGAAGCAACCCTGTGGAAGAACGCCGAATTCGCGTCACCCTCCTTTAACCAACGCAACCGAGAACGTTGGCGCCATTCAATCACACGCTTACGATCCTCCAGCCTGACCCTGTCCAGCTGATCCTGGGCCTGATGGCTTCCCCGTGTTTTGTCCTATATAAAAACCCTAGAGAGCTCAAAACCGCAAAAATAAATAAGTGCCTTTAAAGGGATTACAATGAATAAATAAGAATCGTAAGAATACATTAGTAACTTATATGTTAGATGACTTTGCTCATAACATAATAGATATCAGGTCTAGTGACTGTTAGATAAAGAAGTTTACCCACTAGGCTCCTATATCGTGTGATATCCTCCTAGAGGGGATCTATTGAGGTGGCATAACTTAGAGATTTAATAGGGATAGAGGATGGTTCATAACCAAGTAAACTTGCATATGCAAGAATATCAAGGCAATGCTTTCTTTAGGATGGGTATAATACTCTAGAGGCTTGAGTGACCTCAATCCTAAGAAAGTGTTATATGTGACTAAGATCCTTGATGACAAACACCTTTTGTAGAAAGGTCTTAGTCTCGAGAATGCGTTCGTTTCATCTCGAGTAATAACAGTATCATCAACATATACAACAAGGATAATTGCATCTGAATCAACATATACAGTGTTGGAGCGTCTGTCCTCAGGAGAACTAGCATAATATGCATCTATATATGATGTAATGTTAGTGTGACCATTAGCATTATAATTCGATCCTTTACCTGGCTAATTCTTCATGTATCTGATGATGAGAAAAACACCATGCCAATGACTATTCTATATACCAGATAACTCTGCTTATAACATAAGAGATATCAAGTCTACTGACTGTTACATAAAGAATTTTGCACATTAGGCTCCTTTATTGTGTGGATCCTCAAGTAAGAGATCTGTCGAATAACATGACTCGGAGTTTCAGTTAGTATAGAGGATGGTTTACAACCAAGTAAGCCTGCAGCTGTAAGAATATCAAGGCAGTACTTATCTAGGATAGGCGTAATCCTCTAGAGGAACGAGTGATTTCAATCCCAAGAAAGTATTGCAGGTGACTAACATCCTTAGTGATAGTGACAAACATCTTTTATAGAAAGGCCTTGGTCTCGATAATGCATACACTTTCATCTCAAGTAATAACTACATTATCAACCTATACGGTAAGTATAATTGTACATAAATCACATCTTCGCATATACATAAAGTAGTTAGACATATTATTTTAAAAAAACCAATGGAGCTGATCTTTGAGGTGAGCATGTCAAATCATACCCGTGGAGTCTGATTTAGCCATAGAGCCTTTCGCATATGGCACACATACTCCTTCTCAATGATGTATCTTGGTGGTTGAATCATATAATCCTTCTCCTTAAGATCACCATGGAGGAAGGCATTATTGACATCTAACTGACAAATCGACTAGCACTTATTTGCAGCATCACATATAATCGTGCAGATAAATCCCATCCTAGACACTGAAGAGAAAGTTTCAAAATAATTAACGATACATTTGGGTGAAGCCCTTGGCTACTAGTCAAGCCTTAAATTTGTCACCCACCCATATGGAGCATGTTTGGTTGTAAAGACCTACATGCATGCTACATGAGCAACACTTTTGGAATATGGCACAAGATCCCAAGTACCCTTTAAGACAAGAACATCCATCTTCTTATGTATAGCTTACTTCCAATCCGCATGTTGAATATGATGATTACGTGGAAGAGGCACTGCTATAATAACATATTATAAACATTTTGTCGTAGCTAGATAATCCATTAGTAGAAGTAAAACATGACATATGGTTCAATTATATTGCCTTTTGGGCTTCCGTAAAGCAATAGGAAGCACAGTAGAGGAAGAGGGACAATCTAAATTTCTAGCTTTCGTAGTAACATCAGGTGAAAGATCATCAGTTAAGTTTTTTTTGATTGAAATATGGGTGCACCCCCATCACGGGGGCCACCACTAGAATCAAATTCATTAATTGGATAGAAAGGATTTACAGGATTCAAGATGTCCAGAGGACACATAAAGCATTACAATGAGCTACAATGTTTTCATCATAGAATCTCTGATTTTTGAAAATCTTCTCGTTCCACCCCAACCAAATTGCCCACAGAGAAGCGAAGGCCTTCCAGTAATCAGTTGTGGTGTTCCTATGGGCGCCCCTAATAGATGCGCAGAACTCCGAGAAGACCCCAGTCTGGAGCCAAGGAAAGTGGAGAGCTCGCCACACTCGATCCGAAGCCGGGCACGTCAAAAAAAAGATGGAGCGAATCATCTGCAGCCTCCGCACAACGGTCGCAACATGTATCCACGGTGCCCAACAGGCGAGCTCGACGCACCTTGTCCAACAATCGGCCTTTACGAAGACACCAGAGAAAAATCTTGATCCTACTCGGAATCTTCGCATCCCACACAATTTTTAAGTCTTGCAGCAGCTCCTGGTCCTGGTCCTGCTCACGGCTGGTTAGCGTCTCATACGCGCATCGCACCGAGAACGTCCCGCTCGACCATACGAAATGATCTCTACCCCCCAACAGGACGGTCGTCTGGGTAAGAGATTCCTGCATCTGCATGTACTCGGTCAGCCGTTGGTCGGAGAGGTCCGAATGGAACGAAGGGGCCCAAGTGCCCTTCGCCCCAGCCATCGCAAGGGAAACGTTCCTTGAACCAGGCATTGCGTAGAGCCGAGGGAAACGGTCCGCCAGAATCCCAGCATATGACCAGCGGTCCTTCCAGTAACGGAAGAGGTTGCCATCCCCAATCAAAGGGCTCAAATGGTTCTGTAACAGCGGGAGAATGGCTCGGATAGCAGACTACAGAGACGATTCAAAACGAACTCTTTCCGCAATCAACTGGCCCGAGATACCATAGATCGATCGAATAAGCCTCACCACCAGTGATGAGGAGGAGCCCCAAATAGAGATAATCCACTTCGCGATGAGAACGTTGTTCATATTTTGCACGTCTCTGATCCCCAACCCCCCATCCGCCTGGCTCTTCGTCATCTCCTCCCAGCCAACCAGATGAATACCATCCCTCTGCTGCATCCCATCGAACCAAAAAAAACTCCTCATAATAGACTCGATCATCAGTTACGTTAACTGGCCATTAGCTTGTAAATCAGTCAGAATAGGTAAAGGAACCATCTCAGGTACATGTTTCTTCCTCGGGTAACCTAGAGTGGATGAGGGAAATCCAATGGGATCTCCTTGACACTCTTGTGAAGAACACGTCTTCTTAAAAAAATGTAACATCTACAGAGATAAAATAGCAATGCTCAACTGGATCATAGCATATGTATCCATTTTGGGTTCTAAAACACTCCAAGAAGACACATTTAATTTCACGAGGAGAAAGCTTATCTTTTGCATGAAAACTGTGAACAAAATTTGTGCGACCAAAAATACCCCTATATAGTGAAAGCGGCTTATCACTGGGATAAAGTAGTGAGTATGGAGTAGCACCTCCCAATGGATATGGGAACATGGTTAGTCAAATAAGCTGCAGTAAGAATAGCATCACCCTCAAAAGTTTTAGCGACCTCCGTCTGAGTAAGTATAATTAATACGGGCTATGCCAAGAAGATGGCTGTTGAAATATAAACGTGGAAGCGTAACCAGAACATGAACGAAATAAAGAAATATGAAAAATATGGAGCACTCAAATTTTATGTGAACCCTACTCCGAGAGGAGCAGGAAGAAACCATGAGAGAATGCCTCAAATGGGCGGATATTCTATTGAAAATTCTCAATGAGTGCAGGGGTATGTGGCTCCTTATATCGTCCCACAGACAGATCGGAGTCCCATCACTCATCTATGTGGGACTACCCCATCTATTACATACTTCAACTCTCCTCAAGCTGGAGCTGAGAAAGTTGCAGCTTGCAACAAAAAGAAAAATGTACACAACTCATCTTCAGTCGATACATCCGAGCGAGGCGGGGATAGAGATACCCCGTTTGAAGAACAGTTGCTAGTAGAGTCCTCGCTCGAGGATGGGTCTGTGACTTTCAGGTTACCAAGAAAGAGCCTCAATCGTGCACGTAGTAGTCGCTACAATACTAGGTTCTGCCTGGAGAAGAATCATTGTAGAAGAAAAAAGTTCAACGTGGTGTAGTAGTTGAGGATAGAGACACCCCAACAAAGTAGTCGATGCCCGGTGAAGATGAGTGATAGCAGTACTAGATTGGAGTGTCGGCCTGTTAGTCGTGGACGGGCCATAGAAGTCATGTAGATACATTTCAAAAAGAAGAATGTACCCTCTCTCACTCTCCCTTTCTCCCGTACTTGATAGAATAAGAGCATAGATCATCAAGTTGGGAGAAACCAAAACTAAACTTACATTTTTTCCCCTTTTTTTGCTTTTTTTTGCACAAATCACTCTCTTCTTTGTAGGTATTTCCTTTTTTCTCCGCTATTCTCTTTTCTTTTCTCGTACGGCTTCTTTTTTTTGTACGACCGCCTTTTAAAAAACTCTTTTTTCGTAGTTGTTTCCTCATTTTTCGGGTTTTTTAAAATTCAATAGCATCAGCCCAGATTCGGCCTTAGTGACACCCCCTTCCTTTCCCCTTTTTTTCTGCGGCAACCCAATGGACTTTTTTTAGTCATTTTCATTTCATTTTTTTATTGGCTGTAGCATTTTTTCAGCCATTCATGTTTGGATGTTCTGCTCCTCTCTCCCTCTTTTTCACATTTTTTTACATTTCCTGTTTCTAGAAGTGGCACAGTAAAGTCCACAACAAAAGAAAATAATAGAACTAAGGTCTGTTGGGCCCAAGAATTGAAGTGAAAATTTTGATTTGAAGCCCACTAGGCTTCAGTTTCTGCTTTCCCCAAGAAGTGGGGCCCTCCGCGAGAAACTGGAGCACCACTCATTGCGAAGAGGAGTTGCACCAAGGTGGTTTTCCGCTAGGGTTCCGGATCTCCTAGAGATAATTTCGCCTTTGCCTGGATGTGCGCAAGGGCTGGTGATTGATGCGGTTTGGAGGGAGCTACGCCACTGGAACCTGGATATGGTTTTGTCGTGGAAGATGATGCTGCCACCATCTGATCTGGAGATGAAGAGGAGACATGGAATTGATCCTGATGCTTGAGGGGCGCGATCAGATTTGACGTGAGGGAGATGCAATTCAGCATCATGCTGCTTTGCTAGTCTCACATTCGCATTATATCTTTAAGAAGGTGTGGCCTTGGTGGTTGGTGTTACACGGAGGGCTTGAGAGGGGATCCGAAATGGGCACTGCCTGGAAGGAGCCTCGATGTCAACACTGCCTTCGCGATTAGGGTTCCAAAAGAACACATCTCTGTCAAAGATGCCTGGACTATAGGATTTGGTGGTGCACTTTGGAGCCTTTGCCCCGTATTTTTTTTAATATGCCGCTCTCGATCTGGAGTAGGACTCAGAGACCCTAACTTCCTCGAACTCGACAACTAAATAAACAAAATACCTGATAATATAAAAATGAATCAAAAATAAAATCAAATCTCCAAGATGAACCGAAAATCGAATTGCTCTGATTGAAATATAAATGCAAAAGCGTAATCAGAACAAGATCGGAATAAACAAATATAAAAATTATGGAGCGTTCAGATTTTTTCGTGGAACCCTACTCCAGGAGGAGTAGGATGAAACCACAAGAGAAGATCTCAAAGAGCATGATCTTCTATTGAAATTTCTCAATGAGTACAGGGGGTGTGGGGGGGTGTGGGGCTCCTTATATTTAGTCCCACGGACAGACCTGGGTCTCATCGCTCATCCATGTGGGAGTAAACATGAGTGCGGGTAATTGGATCCACCCATCTATTACATACTTCAACAAGTGAGATGGCGCAATCTTCTTCTTGAGATGTATATGCATGACTTCTACTATCCGTCCACGACGCGATACTAGGTCGTGCCTGGAGAAGAGTCAACGTAGAAGAAGAAAATCCAACGCGGAATAGTAGTTGAGGATAGATACACCCCAACGAAGTAGTCGATGCTCAGGGAAGAATGCTGATAGCAGTAATAATCTGAAGTGTCGGTCTATTAGTTGTGGACGGGTAGTAGAATCATGTAGATACATCTCAAGAAGAAGAATGTACCCTCTCTCAATGACGATTTTTTTTACAATACCATTCCGCCGAGAGGTGTGGGGACATGAAGTATGATGTATAGTTCCTTGGGATACGAAGAAAGTAATCAAATCTTTCTACCAAGACAGTTGTGGCGATTGAAGAGCCCGTAGTCGTTTCTATAATCGCTACTACTATGCACGTAATCAGGAGTTGCAAGCTGCAATGTTACCAATCGCAGAAATCTACGCTACTGAAAACACATATATGCTACTGATGTCATCAACAGAACTTCATGGAGTGGAACTGCAGCAGAACAACAAATCAATAGCAGATGCTGCAACCAGAGCAGTGATAGGCGCAGTTATGTGATGGAAGCACAGCATATCTCAGCAGAACCATAGGGCACAGCAGATCATCTCAACTGGGAATGGAGTGAATCTCCAAAAAAGATGTCATAGCGGAACTGTATTATCCAAATGATTTAATGGAAATCTTGAAACAAGTAAAATGTGGTCTGAAAGGGAACTTGAATAAGATCTTGTAGTCTGAAAGTGCATATCAATTTAAATAGGGTGGTCTGGAAGTATTAATTCTGGAATTTTGACTTCACTTGATTCTGGAAGTGCCTGCAATTTTGATATTAACTGCAGATTTTGATAAAATCTTATCACAAATGGTGTTAATTGCAGTGCCGGGAAGTGCTATTCCTGGAATTTGATACCAGAAGAAGCTGCCGGATATGTTACAATAATCACACTACAGTAACTCGACACGCTACACTATTTGCACTACAGACTTGGCGCAGAATATCCCCATGGCACAATAACCACCGTGTTGGCATGGTGATAGTGCTGGAATGGTGCTACAGAATCGATCACCGAGTTGGTGTTGCTGGAAATCCCAAAGTACAGAGGCCCAGAGCTTCGGTCTAGGACCGCCACTATGATACCCTGTGGAAAAAGCAACTTGAACGGAATGAGATAATTCTGTTTAGGGGTAGGATCTCGTATATAAAGTGAATCTCTAAAACGCTAATCATACAAAAAAGGAATATACATTAGAGTCCTTGACAGAACTACTAGAAATAGAAAGTACAAAAAAAGGTGAATACAAAATTCTAACTATATAGAATGTCCATAGAATGATATAGGTTAGAAATCCCTTGTTAGTACCAACAAGGATGCCATCGGTTAGGCTTTACTTTCATAATTCAATTTCCTGAAAGAACATGGGTGAAGTAGTGTCTATGAAAGTGTAATCTCCTGCACCAATGCTTACTGCTAAGATGGTTATGGTTTGAAGTGTCATCTGTTTCATCACCAATATCTGTTTCCACTGACAATTGACGTGTCACTTAATGGCCGTTGCCTCTTTTTCTACATATTCTTAGTATTACATTGTTGTTTACTTACTATACCATCTGTTACCGTGCATGCATTTTGTCATTTGACTTAAATACTTTGTTGGTCATAATCTTCTCTGATATTTTTTAGAAAATATTATGAGGTCATGGCTAAGAAAATAAGTTATGGAGATAAACGAGTTGGTCCAGGCGGAATGGGAAACATGGACATTGTAGTTTTCGACTCTGGCAGCTCCTATACATACTTCACAAATGATGCATATAGTGGTATATTGTCATCGGTAAGGACTTGAGAAAATGCTTGTTGTTTCTTTATAGAGTTGACCTTATTCCTTATTTTTCATAGATTAGGGACAGCCTGGAAGGCCTCGTGCAAGATGACTCTGATTTGACACTGCCTATATGTTGGAAAGCAGATTTTCCTATCAGGTGACAGTGACAACCATCTTTTAATTTTCCAGTGATTTTATAAATTCATGGTAGACCTGGAATAACTAGGAACTTCTGTAAAATCTCATTATTGGTAAAAGCTCTAAAGAAGATAGCATGCGGATGATTAATGATCACTTTTATCATAACCATAGTATTTAGTCGTTATGCTTAGGCTCCCAGTAAAAAACCTGCCTAACCTGCGTAGTAGGATGTGTGTCGAATCATCATCAACTTTCTTATGTTTTATATTTTCTTGGATTTTTTTTTGTTGTGGATGGAAAATTCAGACAACCTCCACAAATACTGGTGTAGAATTTCAGTCGAAACAATAACAGCATGATAGATCTTTATGCAAATGAAAAGAGGCACAATTCAAGCACCACGGGTTACTTTTGTCAATTGTAGATCGTTGATATGTAAGTTTTGTATTCCCACAGGTCCTTCGAAGAGATCAATCAGATCTTTAAACCTGTTACCTTGCACTTTGAGAACAGTTGGCTTTTTGTCTCCAGGACATATACTATCCCACCTGAAGGTTATTTGATAATAAATGTAAGTATCTATCTTTGTACACCTATTGGCCGTCTAGCTAACTGCAAAGTTTTTCTCGAACATAATATGTTACATTTTCATGTTTTTTTGAGCAATCACAGGGTAAGAGAAATGTCTGCTTGGGAATACTTAATGGGACTGAAGTTGGAGTTGCCAACATTCTAGGAGGTATGCTTTTTCCTATGTGTCTTCCATAAGTGGGTTTGGCTACATAGATCTGTTACCTCCATATAAACCGCTTATGAAGTGGGACTCATGTTTAAAATCAAATAAATAAATTGTAGGTAGTTTCCTTCCAAAACTTCCTCATTCCTCGACATGCATTTATTACTTCCTTCGCAAAACTTAGTCCACTTGTTGAGTCCTTTGCCGCCATATTGCAATGTAGTATAATGAACCCCTTTCAGTGCGTCTTGTATACATTGCAGGCAAGTGTAAATCTTTCTGTGGTGTTCATTTTGCAGACATCAGCCTGAGGGGGCGATTGGTTGTTTACGACAATGTGATGCAGAAGATTGGGTGGGTGAAGTCAGATTGCACGAAGTCTGAGAGCAAGACTCCTTTCCCTTTCCTCTTCTGAAGGGTGTGCCAAGTGTCGCCTATTGTCTATTGCACACCTAAATATCTCGAGCTCTATTACTCGTAGGAGTGTATGTATATGATTATAGTTACAAGTCATTATATTGGTAATCCAATCAAATGGTCCGACCATAAAACATACGGGCTTCCATCCTAAAGGACCACGGTTCAAATCTTTGTAAATTACACATTCTCAATAAAGAAGTGATGTATGTAGGTGATGTATGTGATTAAGACTTGCTTATAACAACTAGTCTTGTATATCTGTGAGGAAAGATATGATGTTGGGGCATGTGAACTTACCATCAATATGTGAATACTCAAGATCTAATTCGGTTGTACTTTTTTTAATAACATCAATAATTGTATGTTTATTATAATTGTTGGTTCTTTGATTGAACTTAATCTCATTTGTTTCGGAACACTCGAAAAGAGCTATGTCAAATAAAAATTTACAAAATGATCTCAATTATAATCATCTTTAAATTTTGAAAGTTGTCAGCCCAAACTTCTTTGTGTGAAACTTAATCTTTTTAAAGTGAATCAATGTCATTGTCATTATTTTAGGGGTCGTGCTGAAATAATATATTGGATTATAGTTTTTGAGTTTAATTAATCAGCTAGTAGCTCTTGTACTACTACACATATATAGTTGTATTGTCATTGGACCTAAAAAATGAGTGTGTTCACCAGAAAGTTGACGAGTCTCTGTAAATTATCTTACTTAGAAAATATGATACTAAGAATTGCAATCATCTTCACCATTTCCTCTTATAGGCGAGCCCTTGAGTGGTCTAAGAATTGCAACCATGTTCATAGATTTGGATCATGTCAAGTATTCAGATTTTGCCTTGTTTAGTGCTGCTTTCAAGGTCTACTTCTTGTTGTGCCTAAAAACATTCCATGAAAAGCTACCTAGCCTTGAATTCGAGTGGCATTTCACCCTTAGCTACAACTCATAATGCCTTACTAGAGCCCGATATTAGTACATAGGAAGTTCGCAGCTTGTCGTCATAATAAGATGGATGGATTTTGATGTTACTTTGGGATGTGGCCCAAGATTTTTCACGTGCCATCTATTTGAGTAGAAGGTAAATAGACAAGCCACTCCCTCGCCACCCTTGGAAAGATGCCAGATCGATTATCCACCCTCGTAACGACATTTATTTTCTCTGGAATAGAGCTCCATTACTTAATTAGACTTAAACGATTTGTGCAATTATTGATGGGTCCATTTGTCTTCAATTCAATAAGTTGCCATGCTAGTTCTCATCTTAGGTTGCCAGAAAATTCTTAAGTTCGATAATCACTCAGGTTGAGCTCGTTAAAAGTTCGACTCAGATTCGATTTGAAAATAAACAAACTGAACATGAACATAAGTTTAGACTCGATTAAATAAACACACCGAATTTAAAAGTCTTAGGTTCGCTCAGGTTCGGTTCATTAAAATTTTCATATACATACACATATATAACTAAGATGAGAGCTTGCATCATGGTACAAGTAACGGCTTCTACAACCGTTAGATTCACATCCATCCAAGGGCCGACATTGATCCCACATTGTGAAAAACGTTCTTGCTTCCCAATTGAAGCAGATAAGAGCACGAACTCCCTCCCTTCATCTTCCCTTTGCCCAAGCACTTTTGCCCTTTTCCCTATCATGCTTGTTGTTGCCACTCTCATGGCTACTAGCCCTCCCCAAGTCACACCCTCCTCCCATAGGAGGTGCCCCGACACCTCCCCCACTTGTTGTTGCAGCCCTTCGTGTCCCTTCCCTCCTCACGGTCACAGGTCGATGGCTGGTTGCCGTAGCCCTCCTACGACAAAGAGCCCCCACGCTCCTCCCCTACTCAGAGTTGTAGCCCTCTTGCGGTGAGGAGCAGCGTCGTTCCTAACATTTCGTGTGCCCTAAGCAAAAGAAAAAAATTTGACCCTCATAAACTATTTTGTTAATATAATTTCCTAAAATTTCTAAACTTCTTATAAAAAATTCCTAAAATTTTACAAAGACCTGTGGATGTTTATCAGTGACTGAATGAGTATCAAACAACAAGTCATGAACTAAAAAATCATTAAAAAATGTTTTCTATGAACATTATGGGATGCAAAATCGTTAATAATAACATCCATGTCAATATTTTCTAATAAATTTTTATCAATTGATAAAATGGCCAAACCATTAAATCTTTCCCGCGACATTGATGATCTCAAGTAGATTTTTTTATCAATTTTAGCTTTGAAAGACTTCTTTCAGTTGACGCCACAGTCAAATGCATAGTTAAAAAATTTATGTATGCAATGAAAACGGTTGAATAATAATCTGCATACTTTATAAACTTAAGAATTTCAATAGCAGATATTGACTCATTTAATAAAGTCATTTGCAACACTGTTAATTCCGAGTAAAAGTCATTGGAATCAATATCACACGAGTCATCAATTAAAAATACAATATTCTCTTAACTCGTTATCTTCTAATGCCTTTAACATGTTTGAATCTAATAAAAATCCAATAATATTTTCAAATTCTTTTAATTGCTCAAATTTACTTTTTAAAAATATGACTCCATATCTTCAACAAGTACTAAGTAATCCAATCTAAATAACTCATTGACAGATTGGATTTCTTTGTCTTCATCATTCTCATCAAATTATTTTTTTCTAATAATAGGACGCTTTATAGGATGCCTTGGTTGTATACTCATTTCAAGTGCAATACTTTTAGCAATTTCTAAACTAGTAGAAACTGATACACCTTCTATTTGTTTGATGATAGAATAAATGCATACAAATTCAATTGCAATTTCTTGCTCATAATATTCACAGAAAATAAAATGTCATACCACATTATCATACCATGAAGAAGCTCAAAATTAAGTGCATTAGCCAAATTCTCAGCTTCACTCTTTGATCTTGAATCATCATAAGATTATATAACTTTAACAAGGCACCTCTAATTCAAGGAGTTTGAAATCTTATTGCTTAAACACTTTTTATCCTACTCTCCCAACAAGTATTACACAAGACTTTACAATTAATCTGGAAATATTGTCATGTAATTTTTTTCATATTTTATTAGAACTCAAAAGTAATGAATATTACATTGAATAATTCCAAAAAAATATATATCTATAACACAAGAATGTGCATTATCACCCATAACAAGACTAAAACTACGACAAGCGCAAGGCATATATAATGTCTAGGATTTATTTCAAGAAATCGGCTTTGAAGTCCTTGAGGATTTCATTTCATATTAAAACCATTATCATAACATTGACCCCTCACATCATGCGCAATAAGATCAAGAGATTTTAAAGCATCTAACAATACATTAAAAAGTCCCAGTCATGATGTATCATCCACATTCAAAAATTCTAAAAAGTATTCATCAATCTTAAGATTTAAAAATTTCACACATCTAAATTAGAGTCATTTGTTGTTGATGACTAATATCATGAGTACAATCAAGAATTATCGAAAAATATTTAGCCTCTTTAACAATATTAATGATAACATTTTTAATATTTTGAGCCAAAAGTAAATAAAGTCATTTTGAAATTTTTATGTCCAAGACAATGATAATGAATTTCAAGATTTTGAATACGTCTAACACGATCTTGCATTACAACATTTCATCTATCATTTTAATTAATACCAAAGATTACCATTACTATCTTAATACATTTTATCATTCGTCAAATCGTGTTTAGCAAGATATTTTATAGCAAAGAAGTTACAAGTAAGTCAAAGCATGTTATTTAAATTATAGTCTATGTAATCAAGGAAAAGAATGCGATTAAAACCGTCATAATTGATGTATGGTTAATGTCAAACAAAAACGATCGACATAGAATGAGCAAGATCGCCATCAACTACTAAGCATGTAAACAACACACATTCATTTATTTATCTTATTCAAATGATACACAACATATGCTCGCAGCTCGTCCAGCGTTAGTTGTGTAGCAAGTGGAAAGACTTGTACAACCATGTCTGAAAGTCATGCAATACATAGTTGCACACCTCTAACCACTTTCTACTTGTGAATTAGCGATTACAACTATAAAGGCCAAGTAAGATAATCTCGTATTTGCATTTAGTTACCTTACCATAGCAATATCACTTTGCATTGCCCTTCTTGATAAAAAAAATCATATCATAGCCCACCACAATGCTGCTTTGCCTGCAATCCGAACGAATTATTACCACCCATTCTATCATTAGGGTTCATAATCTTTCATTAGTCCAACATGCATATAATACCATCTACCCATGACGACACATCACTTTCGGGCCTAAAGGTTTTCACATTCCACAATTTTGATATTTTTCATCATCCTTTACCAAATAACATTACGTAGTGACAAAGTTGGGACGCTTTTACCACTACAAGAAATTATACCTAAGGCAATAAATAATCTGAATGTTCGTGATCATTTCTTCATATGGTATGGATATAGTAATGAATATTATTTGTTGTCAAATCATCTTTTGTATTTATAATTAGTAATAAATGGCATATTCGTAGTTAAAGGTTCATATAACGAAGATTTTTTCGTTAACTTATTCATCACAATTAATATTAGGGATTTTTACCCAGCAGATCCTATAATCTTTTTAAATTACCTCTATGACTTTTGAAATATCGATATTCCTCCCTCGACCCCGTAAACTTGCTAACCCTTACCCTACAGACCTTGTGGTTAACCCTCGTCCATTTACCCGTTAAAACAAACCGAATTCCGTTATGTTATTCTACATTTACCCATTTTATTTATCAAATTTACATTCAATGTCATTCCCCATCTCCCTCCTCCTTATCTCTGTTTCCCACCCCCCTTGCCCTCCCCGTCGTCAGCCTCCCGCCCTTCGCCCTCTTGCCCTTTGCCCCTTGCCCACCCTGCCCTCCGCCCCTCGCCCTACGGCCCTCCGCCCCTCGCCCTCCCACCCCTCGCCCTCCGCCCCGCGCCCCCTCCGCCCTCGCACCCCCCCCCCTCGCCCTCCCGCCCTGCGCCCCTCGCCCTCCCCTCTATACGCGCAAACTTCTCCTACTGCTCAATATCTTCCTCATTTGCTTCGCCATCGTCGATCTTCTCACCATCGCATTCACGACTATCCTCCTCCGCCCTCGTCTTGGGTTCCTTCTTCTTTTCCTCCAAGTACTCCACGAGCATCCCAAGAGCCACGTCCACGTTGTCTCTACCCAACAGCTTCCCTCTCACCTCTGACGACTTCACGTCCACCTCCCCTTCCAGCATCTTTTCGATCTTTGGGAAGGTGGGATGATTCTCGACACCGTAGTAGTTCTTCATTATCGATCTGAACACCCCTGACTTGCAATAGGACATGTTTACGTACACGTCCATCCTCCCTGGTCGCAACAGTGTCTGATCCAGCGGCTTTTGATCGCTGGTTGTCAACACGAAGATCCTTTTATCTCTACAGCTCGACCAAATTCCATCAATGACATTGAAGACATCTAAAAGACTTTCTACCAAGATCGAGGGCCACCGTGTCGTCATGCCCAACGTGTCAAAGATGGAGTGCTACCATGGGACATAACGACGACCTACCCTCTGTATGTGCAAGAGTGAAGAAGGAAGGAGAGAGTACGGCTTCGTCCAGCAAGAATGAAGAAGGAAGGAGAGAGAGTGGAAGAGGAAGGAGGGGGAGAGAAGAAGAAAGGAGGGAGAGTGGAAGAAAACCTACCATTGGATTTGCTAGGGTTAGATTAACTCAACTTAAACTCAAGCTAGTTAAGTCAAAAAGTCTCAAATTAACGGCAGGGTCTATAGGGTAAGACGGAACAAGTTTACGGGGTCGAGGGAGGAATATCTATGTTTCAAAGGTCGTGGAGGTAATTTAAAAAGATTATAGGATCTGCCGAGTAAAAATCCCTTAATATTATGGATTTTTAAACTTAGCAATGATTAGAAAAAAAGTCAAAGAATAACTGGTGTTATATTATTCATTGCGGGGAATATAGAAATGAATAGGATTACTCATTGTGATATTAAAGAAGTAAGCGACAAATAATATATGTTATTATATATTTAGCTACGGAAAATATGACAATGAATATTAAATTATTCGTTACCTTATGCCAGGTTTCTTACTATACGATGCATAACTAACTCAGAAATGCAACCTTAAAAGAATGCATCAACAAAGCCACCATGAATAGTAAAGTAATGCAACATTATATAAATCAAAGGATCGCATGCTACTTAGCATTCTCATTTTTATGTAAGTATTCTAAGTATGGATTTGAGTTGCCATTAATAATCAAGAATTATACGTATAAGCACAACAACATGGAGCACCGTGCTCCATATAAATGAAGATTGCAATTTCACCATGCATATTGACATATATTTCATATGATAAATAGGACTTTAATCTATCAAAACTGAGCAACGTTTCACAAAAGGGATAAATGTCACTTCAATGCATCAATTTTAGTAGGAATGCAGATAATAGAGATTTCGTTGTTCATATCGATGACATGTAAGTGTTGGATGTAACCGCTCCTTATGGGAATCTAATCTATATATAGGACATTGGTAGTCTTATTTGGAAAAAAAGTTCTAATTGGAGGAGAAGATTAATTGCCTTTTAAGAATATGAGCAAAATTTTCCTAAGCTTATTGGAAGTAGGAATCAATGTTTCCTTATTTTCTCATTTCCATGAAGTATAAATAGAGGATATGGGGTGCACACCAAGATCATCCTAACACAAGCTCTCCTAGCATAAGAAAGAAATAAGAGAGAGAGGAAGAAGAAAGAAGGTATGTGGTTGTCGCGAAGTTTAGATGGAGTAATCTTTGGAGCAGTTCATGTCCGACATTCTTCTCTACAGTTTGGTGACAGATTTATCATTTGGAGATATTTCTCCTCTCTACTATATCACCGTATAGAGGTCCGGCATTTTGCAAGCCCCTCACGGGAGATTATTTCGTTTATAGTGCTTGGTTTTGGGTTGCAATCAACCCGTAGTTTTTCCCTTCACATTGAGGATTTTCCACGTTAAAATTCTTCGTGCTCTTGTGATTGCTTTTATTCTTGCATTTGTAGTTATTTACTTGCTACTCGTATTGTTTGTGTTTCTTCTACCGTTTGATTAACAGTTTGTGGTTCTTCTACCGTTTGATTTATAGTTAATCGGTCAAGTGGTTGTTTCGATAACGCTTCCGCAATATCCGTGGGAATGATTGTTCCCAGTGAAGTGGTATCAGAGCATGTTTAATGGTGGATTACAAGATGGAGTTTGGTTCGAGTCGGATGATTAATCTTAATGGGGATAATTACAATTTGTGGAAGAACAAGATGGAGGATCTCTTATATGTGAAGGCTATGCACCTTTTGGTGTTCTCCACGTAGAATCCCGAAGCCAAAATCGATAAGGAATGGGAATTTGAACATGAGCAAGTTTGTGGCTTCATAAGATGGTTTGTTTATTAGAATGTCTACAACCACATCCAAGATGAAAGCCACGCTAGAAGCTTGTGGTTGAAATTGGAAAATCTTTATACCTCCAAGACGGGAAGTAATAAATTATTTCTTCTCAAAAGATTGGTGAATTTGAGATTCAAGGAGTGCAGTTCTGTGCTAGATTTTCTGAATGAATTCCAAGGAATTACAAGTCAGTTGACAGGTATGAGAATAAAATTTTAAGATGAGATGTTGGGACTATTATTGCTCGCTACTCTACCAGATTCTTCGAAGACTTTCATAATCACACTTGCTAATTCTGCAATTAGTGGGTTGTTTCCTTGGATGTTGTCAAGTCTGGCATTTTCAATGAGGAGATGCGGAGAAAACCCCATGGAAGCTCTTCACAATTAGAATTTCTTGTCATAAGGAATAGCGTGAGGAGCAGGATCAAGACTGATATAGCAAAGATAATAGCGGGAGCAAGTACAAGTTCATATATCAGAATATGGAGTGTCACTATTGCAAAAAAAACACACATCAAGAGGTATTGCTTCCAATTCAAGAGAGATAACAAGAATGGTGGCGATAAGAAAGAGAAAAAGAATGAACAAATTGCTGCAGCAGCACAACAAGAGCTCTTCATTGTCTGTGATGAGGAGATGGTGTTCGTCGCACAGGATGTTACTTCTTGGCTTGTTGATAGTGGTTCTTCTTTGCATGTTACATCTCGGAGAGAATTTTTCTCTTTGTATACAGCCGGTGATTTTGGCACATTGAGGAATGGCTCTTTGTCTCCTGTTATTGGTATTGACAATACTGCATTAAAGAATACCAATGGAGCGGCGTTAACGCTCAAAGATGTGAGGCATGCACCAGACATGCACTTAAATCTCATTTCCGTGGGAAATATTGATGATGAAGGATATCTCAAAACTTTTGATGGCGGGCAATGGAATCTTACCCGAGGATCCTTGATTGTTGCTCGTGGAAAAGAAGTATAGCAACAATCTTTACATCATGAATGCATTCATTTTTCATGATGTTGCACATGTGGCAGCATATGCAAATCCGCTTAGTTGTGGCATCGATGATTGGGGCACATGAGCAAGAAGGGGTTGCAGTATTTGGTGAGAAAGAATATGCCGGCATATGTCAAGAAAGAGAATTTGGAGAGATGCACACACTGCTTGGCTAGGAAGAATACAAGAGTCTCCTTCAAAAGCCATCTACCTTCCAAGAAAATGCATCCATTAGAACTTGTCAGCACAGATGTTTGTGGTCCTTTGAAAGTGAGTTCTCTTGGTGGTGCACTTTATTTTATTATATTCATTGGTAATTTCTCTAGGAAAGTTTGGGTCCATGCCTTAAAGAGGAAGGACCAAGTCCTTGGTGTTTTCAAAGACTTCCATGTGCTAGTGGAGTGACAATCTGGGAAGAAAGTTAAGTGCATCCACAGTGACAATGATGGTGAGTATATTGGGTCATTTGATGAGTATTACGGATCTCATGGTATCATGCTCTAGAAGACTCCACCCAAGAATCCACAGTTGAATGGCATAGCAGAGAGAATGAACAAGACCTTGATGGAGAGAGTCATATGTATCCTTTTTGAAGCTAAGTTGACTAACTCTTTTTGGTGTGAAGCACTTTATATTGTAGTTCGTGTTATTAATCTATCTCCACATAAACCTTTGGATGGTGATGTTCCTGGCAGGGTTTGGCATGAAAATAATGTCTCCTACAGCCATTTGCGGGTCTTTGGATGTCGCGCTTTTGTCCTTGTCCCCAAGGATGAAAGGTCTAAATTGGATGCAAAGATGAAGCAGTGGATTTTCTTGGGTGGTCAACATTAGTTTGGTTACAAGTTGTACGATCCATTGAGAAGAAGATGGTGAGGAGCAGAGATGTGATCTTCTTTGAAGATCAAACTATTGAGGACATCCATAAGGCAGCTAAGGACTCTCCTTCGAGAAGCCATGAGCCGGATGATGTGGAGTCGATTTCATTGCAGAGTACTCCACATGTGGTGACAAATGATGCTGATGAATAGGTGCCAGATGCAAGAGATGAGGAGGATGTACCACAGATCTCTACTCCTGATGATGATGATGATGATGATGATGATGCAGATGATGATGGTGGGCATGATGATGAGAGCTCTTCTTCTGAAGCTCTCTAGATATCTCGCACGAGAATACATTTTGCTGACAGATAATGGTGAGCATGAATGTTATGAAGAAGCTTTGCAAGATGCAAAAAAGGAGAAATGGGAAGAAGCTATGAAAGAAGAGATGGAGTCCCTTCATGATAACCACACCTTTGAGCTTGTGAAATTACCCAAAGGTAAGGCGTGCATTGAGAAACAAGTAGGTTTATAGAGTGAAACATGATGAATAGTCTACAAACCTAAGGTACAAAGCTAGGTTTGTCGGACGCTCAAGAACCCGAGGAGGTAAGCTCGAACGCTCTGAAAACCCGAATCCGAGGAGGTGAGCTCGGACGCTCTGAAAACCCGAATCCGAGGAGGTGAGCGAGTCGTCTTCTCCCGCTCATTGAGGAGATGAGCGCTCGTACCTCGCTCTTCTGAGGAGGTGAGCGACTCTTCTTCCTCGCCTTATTAAAAAGTAGCTTCCCGCCTCACAACTCCCCCGGAAGCGCAGGTTGGCTTGGTACGCTCTCCGGTGATAAGCGGTGCCTCGAGAGGTCTCATCCCGCAACTTATGACGCATCTCAGACCAAGAAAATGATGCTCTTCTTAGCTACCTCTTATCAGTTCCCGGCCAATCAGACCAAGGCAGACGATAGAACCAGCTGGGTCAGGAAAGGCCCAAAGCCAATCCCAGGGAAAGCAATCGAGGCCTTTCTTAATATATTGCAACGTCCCCAATAGCATGCTCATCAACCCGCTTTAAAGATGATCGACGGGTTGCGCAGGGTACTTGGGATTCCGGATGGAAAATGGAAGAATCCGAGCTATCGCGATTCAGGTCGAGGATCGACGGAAGGCGAAGGCTAGAGGTGCAGACTTGAAAGGTTTTAACCAAAGGAAGGGAGTTGACTTTGACGAGATCTTTTCTCATGTTGTGAAGATGTCTTCTATTAGGGTCGTTCTCATCTTGGCAGCTAGTCTTGACCTGGAAGGTTGAACAGATGGACGTGAAGACAATTTTCTTCCATGATGATCATGAGGAGAAAATCTACGTATTGCAACCTGAGGGCTTTACAATCAAATGCAAGGAAGACTATGTTTGCATACTGACGAAGAATTTATATGACTTAAAGCAAGCGCCCAAGAAATGGTATAGGAAGTTTGACTCGTTTATGGGAGATCACGGTTACTCTAAGACCACTTTAGACCATTGTAACTTTGTGAAGAAATTCTCAGGTGATGATTTCATCATTTCTTTCTTTATGTTAGAGACATGTTGATTGTAGGCAACAATGGAGGGAGAATTTCTGACTTAAAGTAGGAGTTGAGAAAGTCCTTTGATATGAAGGACTTGGGACATGCAAATCAGATATTGGGCATGATGATCACTCAAGATAGGGGAGCATGGAAACTTCAGCTTTCACAAGAAAAGTACATTGAGAAGGTACTTCAAAGGTTCTCCTTGGATAAGGACAAGCCCGTCAGCACACCATTGCGAGCATATTTCAAACTGAGCTCCAAGGAATGTCCAAAGACAACTGAGGAGAAGAAGGATATGGAGAAGATTCCCTATGTATTAGCTACAGGTAGTCTTATGTATGCCATGGTTTGTACAAGACCTGACATTGCTCATACAGTTGGAGTTGTTAGTAGATTCATCTCAAATCTAGGGAAACAACATTGGGAAGCAGTAAAGTGGATTTTGAGATATCTTCGAGGCACTAACAACTACTCTCTTTGCTTTGGAGCAGAGAAGCCTATACTTCTTGGCTATACAGATGCAGACATGGCATGCGTTGATGGACGAAGATCCACATATGGATACTTGATGTCCTTTGCAGGTGACGTAATTTCTTGGCAGTCCAAGCTTCAGAAGTGTGTGGCACTATCAACTATAGGGGTTAAATTCATTGCAGCTATAGAGGCATGCAAGGAGTTGTTATGGATGAAGAAGTTCACTCAAGAACTTGATTTCCATCAGGGCAAGTACGTGTTATACTGTAATAGTCAGAGTGCTATTGACCTTGACAAGAACTCTACATTCCATGCAAGATCGAAGCGCATCGATGTCAGATATCATCGGATACGTGATGTGTTAGAATCGTAGCATCTTGTACTTGATAAGATCTAAAAAGATGACAACAGTACTGATATGATGACAATGACTTTATCGCTTGGAAAGTTTGAGAGATGTTATTCCCTCGCAGGTGTGGAGCAGTTCCCACATCGTCGGTGAGGGGGAGATTTGTTGGATAAGTTCCCCTCCTTGTGGGAACCTAATCTATACATAGGACATTGGTAGTTATGACACAAAAATTCGATGCAGTTAAGATGGAATAAATAATCAATGTTGTTGTTCTCAACCAATTGATTTGGTCAACAAGAAAAATGTATTAAACCACTTAATAAAAATTAAGCAATGAAATGTAAGCGGTCTCGCGATTTAATTTACCTGGTATAGCGACCAGGGTCGAACACAAGGAGCATGATTTAAGAACTTAGCAGTCAAATTTCAAAAATGAAATTTTTAGCGATTTTTAAATTTTCAATTTTTTAATTTTCAAATAAGGCACAAGTCGCAATATGCATACACACTTTTTTGTATTGTTCAATTATATCAAAAATGTTCAGAAAAATTCAAAGAAAATGTTTTTTTTGTTTTATAGGTTTTAAAATATTTTTGGTAATTTAAAATCAAACAGTGGCAACAAAGATTAACAGTGCACAGTCAAGAGCATTTTCACCTTAAAATTAATTTAACTGTCCAAAACTCCTGGAAATTATTTTTATGTTAAAGTATAAACAAACATCTACACAGAGAAACTGAGGTCACGATTTTTTTATTTTTCTACATTTTTCTATAATTTTTTGAAGATTTTTAGTATTTTACAATTTTTTGGGGTCTTATAAATGATTAATGCACTAAATTTGGATAGAAAATAAAAGACAATGAAATACACCTTATCTATTTTTTGGAATTTTTAAAGTAATATTCTATTTTTTATGATTTTTCAAATTTTAGGCAGAGAAAAAGACACTATTTTTGAATTTTTTAAAATATCAAATAAAAACAAAATGAAATGAAATTTATATGCAATGAAGAAGAGCCCAGCAGGAGTATAACATGATTTTTCGAAAATTTATTGATCACAAATGCTAATTATTCCAATGAAAAGAACTTGCAATTTTAAAGTCTAGAAGTGAGGGATAGGATTGCAAATATTTAAAGTTTTTGCATTGAATAATAACAGGAAATAAATTGAGGAGAAAAATCACAAATTACCCAAGTGACCACGCTCAAAACACGTGATTGTCTCTGGCAGGGGTCTTCTAGCAAATATGGAAACTTCGGAGGCCCTTTTCACAATTTCACCAAAGAATTTTTTTTTAAAGAGACTCTAGGGTTACTGTTTCCGTTCCTCGTTCTCCAATCGAAGGGGACGTGATGCAGCCCCTTCTTTTCCTTCACTTCCACGCAAATGGCGGAGAGCGGCGGATGCACTAGATGGAGGCGGGCGGCGCGACGTGCAGACCTGTTGTGTATGGCAGATGGTTCAGAGCTGCACGCACGGGTTCCGCGCGTGAGCGGTGGGCGGCGAACCTCACCGCAGTTGCTACATATGGCAAGCACGAAGGTGCTCGCTCCAAGAGGTTCGTGATGGTGGCGGCATGGATGGTCTGCGGCGACAGGAGGCCGGCCTCCAGGAGCGGCGGTGAGGGGAATCCAGATGGCAGTGGCATGGCACGCATCGCTTGAGATCAGTCGTGGGCTTCAAGGGTGGAGGCCGTCGATTAGCGGGTTGGCTGAACGCTGGAGTCTTCGGTAGGGCCGGTGCTGGGTGGCCAGCGGGAACGCGCACGGCGGGCGCCAGTGCCACTCGCCGACAGGCGGTGCGCTAGGGTCTCGTGCGTGTGGCCGATGGAGGCGGCCGTGCGGGCCTACTCTTTTTAAAAAATATATTTTCCTTTTGTAAAGAGAAATAAAAAAAAGTTTTTTATGAAACAGAAACTATAGACAGAAACAATTTTTTATTTTTTTTTAAATTTTTTTATTTATTCTCCTATAAAACAAATGTTAGAGATAAAAACAATTACATATTTTTTATTTTATTTATTTATTTATTTATAAACAAAATATGGTGCGTGAACGATTGCGGATCTTGGTGAAGCGGGAGATAGATCCGGAACTCCGAACACCGTGTGTGATCGGAGGTGATAGGTTGTGCGAGATAGAATGAGAACGTGTGTGGATCGAGAAGATGAGATGAAAATCGAATCAGATCGGAAGTCAAATGTGAGATGGATTTTTTGGGGGGAGTTAAGATCTAAAAATTAATCAAGAGATCAAAGCACAAATTAAGTCTAATGTTTATATAGGAAAAATATAGAAAAGAAAGTTGGATCTCACCTCGGGATTGGATACGTCGTGATGGCCTCGACAAGGGCCGACTCGCTGTCACCGGATGGCTCGGAGGTTGGGCACCCTTCTTCGACAAGATTGCTCTCAGAGATCGGGCTCCTTTCCACCAAAGATTGATCAAGAACAAATGAGGGAGGAGGAGCCCAATAAAAAGAAAATAAAAAATCAAAAAGGAAAGTATATGCAAATGAGGAATGCTTTTATTGGTTAATTAAATAATTAAATCATTAAATTAATTAACTAATTAAAAATAAAATTTGGATTTAAATAAAATAAATAAAATAATTAGTTTATAAAAAATAATTAACCACCTTAATGGTGGCTATTTAAGGCATGGGATCATATCTTTATATACAAGGTATGTTTTCAAATCAAATAATTGAATAAATTAAATAATTAAATAATTAAATTCAAATTTCGTAGTTAAATTAATTTAATTAATTAATGTTAGATATTTAATTTTTTGATGATTTTTATGTAAGGAATTTAGCTTTATACAAGTATTATATACATATAGTATAATATACACATGTATAAATAAGGAAATTATTTTTAAATGATTTTTTTAAATTTTATTTTTATTATTTTTATTTTTAAAAAAGAAGATAATATTTAAAATTATATACATTATGTAAAAAAATAAATATGAATAAATATATACAATAAGAAAATGGTAAAACTGCACAAACCACCTCAGAAAACTGACTTTTCAACCGTAACTCCAAAAATTATGAAACTACATCCATTTGAAAGATAATTTAATTTAGAGTACAATAAAAGTGAGTTTGATTCAATTTGAGTATGTATGGAGCCAGAATTGGTCTTTTAATTTTTACTTTACGGCTTTTTCTAAGTGTGATTATTTGTAATCTGTACATTATTTTACTTTGCAATTATTTTTATTATTTACAAAACATTTTTATTTACAACTTTTGTTTAGAAAAAATATTTAATTTGAGGTCAATTTATATACAAATAAAATAGTGTAAGTTTTGTACAAATAGACATGGAAAAATATTTACAAAAGATTTTTTATTTTTGGATTAAAGACCCTATCTCCTCCTACTTTATTCCTGGTCGATTAGGTCAAGTCTTGACCTTCTCTCGAGGTTCGGGTCAGTATGCATTTATTTCATAAATGCATCCTTTATTTTTCTTTTCTTTTTCTTTTCTTCTTTATTCTTTTATTTGAGTATAAAAAGTGGTAAAAATGCATATTTAACAAATGCATGTAAAATGGTAATTTCATGAAATTAGTGGGTATTTACAGGTATTTGAAAAAGGAAATGAAGCTAAAATAAAGAATAAAGATGATGAATCGTGGATTCATCATGTAGTCTTATTTGGAAAAGGAAAATCAAGTTTGAATTGGAAAAGGAGATTAATGACCTTTTAGCAATATGAGCAATATTATCTTAATCCTATTAGAAGTAGGATTCAATATTTCCTTATTTTCTCATCTCCATGGAGTATAAATAGACGGTATGAGGTGCATACCAAGATCATCCTAACTCAAGCTCTACTAGAACAAGAAAGAAATAAGAGAGAGAGGAAGAAGAAACAAGGTTCGTGGTTGCAGCGAAGTTTGGAGGGAGTAATCTTTGGAGCGGTTCTTCTCCAGCATTCTTCCCTACAATTTGACGATGGATTTATCAGTTGGTGACATTTCTCCTCTTTACTATTCTCCATTGTTTTGTGATTTGTAGCACTGTATATAGGGCCAACATTTTGTAAGCCCCTCACAGGAGATTATTTTGGTTATAGTGCTTGATTTTGGGTTGCGATAACCCCGTGGTTTTTCCCCTCACATTGAGGGTTTACCACGTTAAAATTACACGCTCTTATGATTTATTTTGTTCTTGCATGTGCAGTTATTTGCTTGCTATTCGGATTATTTGTGGATCTTCTACTATTTTATTTACAGTTAATCCATCAAGTGATTGTTTCGATAATGTTTCTGCAATATTCGTGGGATTGATTGTTCTCAACAATATGTGTGTATTATAAACATAAAATTCATTTTATCATGCTTAATAATAAATATATTCTAGGGCGTAAGATAAAATTTTACTGGGTATAAAATGTAATTAGAAAATCTAAAAGGAATCCACAATCAAAGTGTTAGTGATTATATATGTAGGCATGCATAATTTTAATGATGACAAAGTTTTGTTGTTAGGTTATATTTAATATGTGACGTAAACTAAGGAGTTGATGATGAAAGAAGCAACAAGTTTGTACATATGAGAGACCAACTAGATCTACTCAAGCTACAATCAAGATTATAAAGCTATAAGCTCAAGTTGAAGGAGCTACATCAACATGGAGTCCCAAAGCTAAGGATGAAATCAAGATTAAAGAAGAGTTCTGAGTATTTAATTTATTAAGAGAGTTATATTACAAACAAGATATCATGCTTCATGTATCAAAACTCTTAGATCGAGATTCAACACCTCGCTACAGTAGCGCATGTGTAACATAACGGGTCGCACGGATGGCAGAAGCATGCATCGCTAAGTCACGTTCGAGTCATTGCATAATCATGCATGGTATCAATGAGCATAAGAAAATATCATTCTCAAAAGGATCCATAAAATCCGTTCAACTGAGAATTCCATCATTATATCACCAATAAGTGTATAGTTGTGAAAAATAAATAACTAATTCAATAACATTTCTTTGTTTCCTATGGACATACAGATATCCTTCATGTTCATGCAATAAGTGGACGGCCACTTAGAGAGAGCAGGGGTGTGTATGATGATGAGGAAGAGAGAGAGAGAGATTGTGAATTATATGTTGTAAAAGAAGAGCTAGGGTTGCCTCTTCTATATAATATTTTGGGAGTTCATGGATCTCAATCCATGGACAACACAAATCCAATGGTTGAGATTGATTTGTGTTTCTTTCAATTGTCGTGATTTTATTGTAAAAAATACAACAATAATTAATTTAATTTAATTTATTGGATAATCATCAATATAAATTAATCCAATCAAAACAGTACACATTAAAGCATTAGGAAAGGAAAAAACTCCTTCCTAATAAGGGGATGGATGGCCACCTTCAATTAGGACTAGGGTGGTCGTCCACCCTCCCTTAAATTAGGACACCCAAAATAAAATGTAAATTGTATTTTTAATTTCTTGTCCAATGTGAATCCAATTCACATCAATATTTTAATTGTAAATATCATTTACAAATAGCTCTCTCCAATATATTATAAATCACATATGAGTAATATGGACAGTACTATCCACATTATTGATGAATCCATGATTCACCGCCCTTACTCTTTCATTTTGGCTAAAATATTTGGTAAAATGCATGTAAATATTCACTAATTCTCACTAATTAACATTCTAATCTCATTTATTAATAGTATAGATCTAACACTTATTTTATCCAAAATAAAATAATAAGGAGAAAAAGAAAAGGGAAAGAAAAGAAGGGTATATATATGAAATATGTACATACCGATCCTAACATAAAATAAACAAGTAGGGAGAGATAAGGAACATAATCTATAAAAAATATTAGAAAATCAAGATGATTAATGTATTGAACACATTCTTCACCTTGTACACATGTTCACCTATTTTATTTGTCATTCATCATTTTAAATCAAAATATTTCCTCCATAAAAGTTGTTCATAATAATATATATTAATTTATAAAAATATTATAAAAATATTTAACTAAAAATAAATAATTACAATAAACCTAAAAAAGACGTAAAAGTCGACTTCCCAGGTTCATAACTATTTATAGAAAACTCCAAATTGATCAAACTCACTTTTAAACTTCATTTTATAACTAATACTATTTATTAAAAATAATAAAAAAATATTAGAACAATTTGTATTAGTTTTGGCGTTTGGAACCCTTTGTATATATGTATTATATGTATATAAATCTTCTTTATTTTTTACTTAACTATTATTAATCAAGTTTAACTTAATTATTTTTCTAAATTATTTAAAAAAAAACCATGAAAAATATAAAATATAATCTAAAATTAATTATTAATAAATACCAATAAATCTCAAAACTAAAAGGCCGTAAAGTTGAACTTCTGAACCTCATAACTCGGTCATATGAGCTCCAAATTGGGCGTACTCACTTTAAAATTCATTTTATAAAATTATCAATCAAATAAAAGTGATTTCACTAAAATTAGAGTTAATATAAAAAAATTAGGATTAGGGATCTAATTGGTATAAATTGTATAATATATTTTATTTTAATTCTATTTATTTTTGTTATTTGTTATATTCTATAATTTTTTAATGATTTATTAATGTTATATTAGTAATATAAAATAAAAAAATAAATTTTATTAAAAATTAAATTATTTAGAAAATTAAATTAATTAATTAATTAGGTACAATATACATATGTTATTTATATGAGTATTTATTTAACTAATAAAATAATATTATTTATTCAATTAAAATTCGTAAAATGTTTATTAAATTATTCATAATTTGTATTTATTAAGCTAAATAATTATTTTTATTTTTTTATTAAATTTAATTACTTATTAATCATTATTATTAATTATTAATCATTTTTATGTATTCTATTTATTTTCTTTCCACCTCACCTCCTCCGCCTGCCCGACTTCCTCCCTCTTCTCCCTCTCTCTCTCCTCTTCCCACCTTGGACCACACCAACCGCCCAACATCCTGGCCATTGGGTCGTTTACCCAACAAACCTCCGTCAACCACCCATCCTTCTCTATATATAGACGTCCACCCCTCCTCTCCGAAGTAGATCCGTCATTTCCCATCCCCATCTTCCTCAAGCTCCGAAGTGTATGCGAGAGTTGTGATAGGGTTTTTCGTCCCCCTATTGAGCGTCTGCAAGGAGGGGAGAGTACGAGAGCGAGATCCATCATCGGCACACAACCCCGCTCCACCGTGAGGAGCCTTTGAGTTGCCGTTGGTCGAGGAGATGACACCATCTGGAGCATCGAGCTCCAGATACCCAGGCAAACAAACTCCCTCATTCCTTCTCCCAAGTTAGGTTTCCATCATTTTCTCCATCGATTCGCATCCTTTCCCATCTATTTATCTTCTCAATCCGATCTATTCTCCACTTCTGATCAAGTTTGAAAACCAAATCATCCATTATTGCATCAGTTCACATGATCGATTCCATCTCTATGTATCTTCGTTCCACCACATGCTCATCTCAGATCAGATTCTGATCTGAGATTGGATCCTTATTCCTCCATCTTCCTCGAAGGATCAATCCATTTATTCACTCACTCTTCTCTTGTTGTTAGAGGTCGAGGCTTGGCACCTTGAGCCATTTATTCATTTGCAGGACAAATGAGCAGCAAATCTCATCATCGAAGCATTGGTTCACGGACTTGATGAAGCATTTGGGCCATTACTAGCTTCACCATCTGCGAGAGAGCAGATCGGCACATGCAGCAGATTATCGAGCCTCTATTGCATATCCTGGAGCCGCAAGCTCCTCCAAATTGAGCCATCGCAACGCTTGCACTACGTGGAGATCAAAATCGAAGATCACCTGCAGATAATACCCCCGAGATTTGAGTTGGCTGAACACGAACGAGTCTTCATCATCAACTCGACGTGGAGCAGCACCACTTCTGCCGGAGAACGAAGCATTGCGTCATCTCCACTTGCGAGAACCGTCTGAGAGCGGAGCTCCATCTCTAGCATCCTCGCACTTCAGTCGTCCATGCAACATCCACCACCTAGAGAAAATTGCGAAAAGGGGAAGAACGATCGTCCCTCCAGATCAAAGCTCGACCTCTTGCAGACCTGATCAGAACCTGCCACTAGAAGAAGAACTGAGTTCATTATCCTCTGTTACATGCACCTAAAATTGGATTGTGAACCATATATATCATCGACTTGCTCCACCGATGAAGCATCCGCGGATTTGAACCATCGGTATCTGGAGATTCGAAGCTATTGGAGCACCTCCACCGTAACTAGCAAGTCGACCCATCGAGAGCATCTATCATCGAGTCAGCACCTTCGCGTGAGGGTTCGGATCCTCTGTCGTAAGTGGATTGCAGCAGACTCTGCTGCAATCCACGGATGGCTGACACGTGGCCATCCCTTCATCCGACGGTGCCCCCCCCCGCTCCTCCTCTCTCTCGAATCCCTCTCGCCCCCGCCCCTCTCGAATCCCTCTCGCCCACCTCTTCCCCGAGCCGCGCCGCCCACCTGCTGCCCTCTCTCGCCCCCGATCATCTCTCCCTCGCCGCCCTTGCCGCCCACCTACTGCCCTCTCTCGCCCCCGATCATCTCTCCCCCGCCGCCCTCGGGGTTCTCGCCGCCCACCTGCTGCCCTCTCTCGCCCCCGATCATCTCTCCCTCGCCGCCCTCGCCGCCTACCCCAGACCTCGAGCCCTCTCTCTCCCCGCACCCTCTCGCCGCCTCCCCGACTCTCTCGCCCACCCGCCGTCTCTTCCCCTCGCCGCCCCTCGCCGCCCACCCGCTGCCAAGCCCTCTCTCGCCCCAACCCTCTCCCCGCCTCCCCGACTCTCTCTCGCCCACCCGCCGCCTCTCGTCGTCGGTGTAATCAAGAAGAAAAGAGTATTCGACTACTTGAGATTTTCATGTGAAGTTATTTCATATTGTGTGTGTGTTTAAATATATTTGTTTTTTAGAATGGCGGCCTCTACAAGCAAAACTCGTGGCAAGAAGATCTCGATTGATGGCGATAAGAGATTTTCGCCATCTACCACCACTGAAGGAGCTACATGTAAGATATACATATTTGATGCAAATTAGTAAAATGTAGTTGATTTACCTTTCTCGTCTAATACAATTATATCACTTAGGTTGGATGGGCAAAGCGGTATATGGCTGAAGTCCTAGCATTGACGGAGGTACTACAATGGAAGACGACGAGAGTTGATGGCATACCTCGTCAAGATGATGGTAGTTTGGATTGCGCCATATTTACAATGCAATACGTTGAGCACCTTGCCCGTCGGAAGAAGATGGCATTCAAGCAAACAGACATGCCAACGTTAAGAGAGAACATTATATGCAAGATATACAACGAAGGACAGAATCAGAAATCTTAGGACATTATATGTAGTTTTTGTGAAATATATGCGTTACGTTGTAATATTGATACATTGGTCGTTACTTTCGAGCTTTTAATATTACTTGCTTCATTTTGGTCTTGTGTATCCAAAACGTGTATTGTATGTGATTTTGATGCTTATCCAATGTGTTAAGTGAACATTTTGAAGTACCTCGCACATTTATACTGAAATTCGTATAAATCAAGACATGCCAACTCTTTGAGTGAGCCTTTGAACGTTTTGAGTGAAGAGATGGCACAATTATACTAAAACTCGAACAATTATACCAAAACACGCACATATATACCAAGAGATCTTTTATCCAAGTAGACCCTCCTCCATACCAAAACACGCATATTTATACCAAAGTATACACTTCCATACAACAGTGAGCACATCCATACAAAAACTCGCACATATATACCAAAACACGCACATATATACTAAATCCAAGTAGACCCTCCTCCATACCAAAACACGCATATTTATACCAAAGTATACACTTCCATACAACAGTGAGCACATCCATACAAAAAGTCGCACATTTATACCAAAACACGCACATATATACTAAATCCAAGTAGACCCTCCTCCATACCAAAACACGCATATTTATACCAAAGTATACACTTCCATACAACAGTGAGCACATCCATACAAAAACTCGCACATTTATACCAAAACATGCACATATATACTAAATCCATGTATAGCCCCTTCCATACAAAAACAAGCACATATATACCAAAACACGCATATTTATACCAAATGATACACTTCCATACAACAATGAGCACATCCATACAAAAACTCGCACATTTATACCAAAACACGCACATACTAAATCTAAGTATAGCCTCGTCCATACCGAAACACGCATATTTATACCAAATTATACACCTCCATACCAAAGTGAGCACATCCATACAAAAACTCGCACATTTATACGAAAACACGCACATATATACTAAATCCAAGTAGACCCTCCTCCATACCAAAACACGCATATTTATACCAAAGTATACACTTCCATACAACAGTGAGCACATCCATACAAAAACTCGCACATTTATACCAAAACACGCACATATATACTAAATCCAAGTAGACCCTCCTCCATACCAAAACACGCATATTTATACTAAAGTATACATCTCCATACAACAGTGAGCACATCCATACAAAAACTCGCACATTTATACCAAAACATGCACATATATACTAAATCCATGTATAGCCCCTTCCATACAAAAACAAGCACATATATACCAAAATACGCATATTTATACCAAAGTATACACTTCCATACAACAGTGAGCACATCCATACAAAAAGTCGCACATTTATACCAAAACACGCACATATACTAAATCCAAGTAGACCCTCCTCCATACCAAAACACGCATATTTATACCAAAGTATACACTTCCATACAACAGTGAGCACATCCATACAAAAACGCGCACATTTATACCAAAACACGCACATATATACTAAATCCAAGTAGACCCTCCTCCATACCAAAACACGCATATTTATACCAAAGTATACACCTCCATACAACAGTGAGCACATCCATACAAAAAGTCGCACATTTATACCAAAACATGCACATATATACTAAATCCATGTATAGCCCCTTCCATACAAAAACAAGCACATATATACCAAATTAGACACTCCCATGCAACAGAGTGCATATATGTTTGAGTTCATACAGAAGTTCATGTCTAATACTCCAAAAAATGTGAATTCTCAAGTTCTCATATACCAATCCCATATACCAAAAAATGTCTAATACTCCAAAAAATGTCGCCAAAGAAGGAGTAATCTTCGCGCATTCGTGAATCCGCCCAAAATATATTTGTGACTTGGTCTTCACAATTGAGTTGTAGCACATAATGGAAGCGAGGATCTTGTAATGATTTCTCTTGAAAGTATGCCGATAAACACCCAAGCTCTCTTGCTGCCATCTGATTTTGACGTCTTGTTCGTAAAAGATTCTTATGATCCAATTTCGTGTATCCGAGATGCTCAACTCCTCCAGATAATTTTCCAGCGAGATCATGTGCCCCCTTTAGAGAAATTCCAACATCTGCAGCAATATCTATTTGAATTGATTGCGTCTCCAAAATTTGTCTTTGTGATCTCATCATGTGAGCACATTCTTCCAAATGTAATGGATGATTATGCTCCAATTTCAATTGTGTTACAATATACTTCTCAGATTTCTTGTCCCGGTTGATCTTCAAATGAGCACCACAACCGCATCGTGTTTGTGCTCTTGGTTTCGTTGTATCTTTGTCTCTTTTATCAAACCCTCTGTAACTCTCCTTAGCGCAAACAAATTTGGTCGATGTAATAATTCCCGTGATTTTACTTTTGTTTATGTAGTCTTTACGTACACTGAAGCCGCATTTTGCTGCAAATGAATTATACAAATTGAACGCGTCTTCCACAGTTTCAAATTCCTGAGTTAACGATGGTCCATCAAATCGTTTAGAGGGCTCTTCTTCCATTGACAATTCAACACTGTATGAATAATCGGTATTAACCATCGTGGGAGAATCAACAACATCAATATCTACTAACTGATCTCCAGATATTGGCAAGCACAAGATCCGAATATCTTCTTTAACCACTACAAGAGACAAATTCATTGAAAAATGAACCAAGCATTAACATACAAAAATATGCACATTTAGTTAAAAACAAGTTATATTACAATAATGTACATTTTCAAGGAAAAGCATAACCAAAAAACAAGTTTACTAGTACAATGTACAAACAAGATGGCATGCGACTAGATGACCTAAATATACATTTCCAAGGAAAAACATAACAAAAAATTGTTATATTACATTATCAAACAAACGAGGTGGGGCCGAGAGGAGTTGAGATCCGGGGGAGGATGGTGGCGGGTACGAGAGGGGGCGGGAGACAGTTGCGGCAAAGCGACAAGACGACGAGAGACGGCTTCAGCAGAGGATCCGGCAGCGATGCGCGGGGCGGTGGTCCACAAGAGGGTCGGGGTGGCGGCGAAGTCGGAGACGATGGTCGAGAGAGGGTCGGGGAGGCGGTGAGGTCGTGCGCGGGTGAGAGTCGGGAGAGTAGGGATTCGGGAGGGCCGCCCGTTCGCGAGAGGAGGGGGCTGGGGGCGAATCCTCGGTCGTTGGGAGACGGTGGGGGCGAGAGAGGGCTCAGGTCTGGGGTAGGCGGTGAGGGCGGCGAGGGAGAGATGGTCGGCAGCTAGGGGAGGCTCGGGGAAGAGGCGGCGAGAGGCGGGGAGGGATGCTCGGCGGTGGGCGAGAACGAGTCGGGGAGGAGGCGATGGCGGGCGAGAGGGATTCGAGAGGGGCGGGGGCGAGAGGGATTCGGGAGAGAGGAGGAGCGGGGGGCACCGTCGGATGAAGGGATGGCCACATGTCAGCCATCCGTGGATTGCAGCAGAGTCTGTTGCAATCCACTTATGGCAGAGGATCCGAACCCTTCGCGTGAACCACCGACCGGAGATTTAAATAGTCGTCGTTTGGAGTTTCAACGAAAAACGTTTGGGAAAGAACATTCATGTTCCCCAAATTTATCCACAGGCGCTCGATCAACTTTCCATCAAATGGTCATGATCAAGCCACACGTTAACCTCCTGTGATCCATCGTTCCATCACTTAAGCGTCGCACGTGAGCAGCACGTGCGGAACCAGATATTTTTGCACTTTTGCAGTTGGCCCCCTCCGCGTTGTAATATTTGCGAACAAGTCCTATCGTCCCAAAGCACACGTGAACTACACGTGCATCCAGACATTTTGCGTGAAATACCGACAGTTTCTACCTATTATTGTTTGTACTCCCTAATTCCCAGTATATTACTATACTACCACTATATACAGTATATTATATAATACATACTATTTACATAATAAATAAAATACAGATAATAAAAATACTTATAAATTCATAGTAATATACTACATACATTATTAAAGCAGTTTTGAAAAATAAAAATAATTTCTATTTTTAAATAAATTCTAAAATTACCAAAAAACACAACAAACATTAAAAATACAAAAAAAATACTTTTAAAAATACTAAAAAACTATTTATAGTATATTTCACTAAATTTTACATAAAACCCAAAAAATAAAATAAAAATTGAATATTAAAATCTCAAAAAATTAAAAAAACATAAAACTTCAAAAATTCATAACTAATTCAGTAAAAACACAAAAATATGTATAATACCTCGTTGGAAAGGTATTTTCACCTAATTTCTAGTAAAAATAAAATGAAATATTTTCTTACTATTTATTTTTTAAAAAAATAAAATATTTCCATGTTTTCAATAAAAACCTACTTTTCAATTTAAAAATAATCCAAAACCATAAAAAAATAAATCACTAAAAATATAAAAAAAAACATGAAATAAAATTAAAAACATAAAAATAACAAAAAATCATAAAAACAATATAAAATTCATAAAATCAAATAAAATAAAAATTTCCTAAAAATAAATAAAAATCAGAAAACCCTCACACCTTAGGCAGTCTTTTATTTTTACCTTAGTTTCCACAGCTTGTCTCCCTAAGTTCGACACTCCCATACTTCTCGTTATACCTTTAAGTTTAAGACTATAAATAATAAAAAAAATAAATCTTTTTCTGGCAAAATTCACCCGATCGATCAGCGACACTATTCTTCTTTTAGAGTAGTATATTGGGTGATTTTTCAGATGGCGCCTTTGTCGGGGAGGCGGTGCTCGAGTAGAGATTAGAGCCTTAGGTTTTAGGGTTTCTTTATCTCTTTTCATCGTCTCATTTTTTGTTGCATTTTTTATTTCTTTCCTTTCTTTCTCTCTCATATATTTTTCTTGTATCTTTTTGTGGCTTTGTGTTTGCATTGTGTTGCAGGGCCTAGGTATTGAGGTCGGATTCTTCAGGAGCCTAGTTGCCAAGGTACTTCGAGATCGTTGTTCTTTATGAGCCAGTTGCTGAGGAGCAACATAGGGCAGATACGAGGAGCCGCATTTATGTGTTTGTGTATATTTTTTGTTTTCTTTTGCAAGAGAGAAAGGGGTATAATCCTATTTTTACCCCTTAAGGGCATCCTGACTTGTACCCGGTCTTCACTCTTATTCGTGGTCTATTTCACCAGGTGCTGGTGCGCTAGAGGGACCTCGCCATGGTTTTAGTTTTCATCATCTTTTCTTTGTTTTCTACGAATTTCTATGAGCGGCTACGTGCTTTATTAAGATTTTATTCCTTTGTTTGTGCATCTTTGGTTAAATAGACTTAAGGCCGCATAACCTAGTCAAATAAAATTGGTTCTTCTCGATAGAACTAATCACTCTTTCTAGGTTATGCATTTTATTTTCTGCTTTTCATGTATTTGGGGTAGATTTACTTTTCTGCAGATCACTTTGTATGTAGAGTGTTGGACTCATGCATGCATCTCTATCTCTGCATGCATCATTGATTGTTGTGCATTGCATTTTTTGTCTTCTCCTAGTGTTTTCCTCCATTTAGGATAAAAAGGAAAAAGAAAAAATATGTTAGACATTTGTTTTTTCAAATAAAAAAAGATCAAATAAAGTGATAACCGAAAAATAAAATTGGGACTGCTGATCTACTTTGACCCTTAAAATCAAATGTAACAGGCATCATTCCTTGTTTTGGGAGAGCAATCCCCTCCTTATTTCCAGGTACTCTCCAGACAGAGTGAGGCATGTATACATAAGGAGTAGAGCCCAAAGCCATAGACTTGTGCCTTAAGCGCTTGGACTTTGACTCTCGGATCATGTTATTGATGCAAGCACTTACCTCAGACGTTAGCAGAAGTAGTCGTGAGAGTAGGGAGGATGATTTCCTTATAACTATTCTCGAGCTCTTACGTGGATAGCTCTCTGCTTGGGGGATTCATCGACTTATTAACGGTCTACTCTAAGAGACTATACTTGTGAGATTTTTAATATAATTGTTTGATCACCTAACTCTAAAAATGAAAAGATTAATGATCAAGCTTTCACAGTCATCACCGAGTTGAGTGGGTGAACTTGGGGTTTGCATTGTGTTTGATTGTGCTTAGTGTGAGTTTGTTCATCTATTTGAGTTCTAGAAATCACTCGTCGTTCGAGTCTTTTCGGCCTTCTATTGCTTCACTTATCATTTTCCATTTTCTTGAGTCATGACGATGGGTAGGTTGTCTCTTAGGCCGACTCTTACGATACTGCTTCCACGCACACCTACTCGTACATCTAGGTTGGTTCAGGAGAATCATCTCTTTGAACCTGATTTATCTCAGTTCCTCCTTTGATTCGTCCCCGGGTCGGTTCCCGAGAACCTCCTATTTGAGTCAGATTTGGGACATTCTTCCTCTTCTAACTATGATCTTGACTTTGGAGGTTCTTCTCATCCACCTCCCTTTCCATCCCACAGCTACACATAGATTTATCAGATCCAAACATGGATGCATTCTCCTTTTCAAAGTCAGTCCTGAGTGGGAAGGGAGCACAACCGTAGTACTTTTCAGATACTACAGATCAGGAGGCGATCAAAGCTAGTCTTCTTGCTTCCCTTGACATTATGCAAACCTAGATTATGTAGCAAGACCTTCTGATGATTGAGGTCCGAGATGAGTTGATACAGTTGAGAGAGACAGGGCACATTTCAGAGTATGATGGGCCAGATAGAGAGGAGAGAGTGCCTACAGAGCTTGTGTGTATGATGAAACAGCTTCACACACCTGGAGCTTCATCTACTAGTAGGTGGATTCAACTTTCTCCCATTTACAGTTCATTTGTCCTTACACCTCAGACTATTCAGATTTTACCCATCTTTCATGGACATTTCACTGAGGAGCCACATTTACATCTTAGAGAGTTCAATTTTATATGTAGTACACTACATGACTCTCAAGTTGACGAGGATACCATCTGGATGGTAGCTTTTCCATTATCCCTAGATGATAAGGTTGCATACTGGTTGCAGCATTTAGGGAGAGTTGTTACTACATGGGAGCAGCTTCATAACGAGTTCCTGAGCAGATTCTACCCTGTTGGACGTACGAATGATGCGAGGTCTCTCATTACCATCTTTTCCATGCTAGGGAACGAGTCGTTCCACAAGGCATGGGATTGTTTTAAAGCTGATAGGTTCACCCACCATGGTACTTTGAAGCCGAGCTTGGTTCATAGTTTCTTTGGTGGGTTGACACCTGATCTATAGGGATTGGTGAGTCCCGCTTGTGGTGGTTCATGCTTATAGAAGCATGAGGATGTTGTTTGGGATATTTTTTAGGAGATGGCATCTCATCATTTCACTTTAGCCCAGACATGTTCTCATATTCAGATGGAGTCACCTGTACTTCTTCACCAGTCTATCATAGCACAAGTTAAGGAGGGTTTGTTTGTTCCTACTTCCTTGGAGTCTTCGTCAGATGAGATGAGGGTTCTTATTCATAGATTGGACCACCTAGAGCTTATTGAGACGAGATGCCACCAATTACACAATCTTGACAAGATTAACGAGTTTGTGAGGAGCATTAGTGACCTTAATAATCATATTGTACATATGACATCTAGTCAATCTTCAGGGTCACCAGCTGATTCAATGAGCAGAGAGAGCTTTATTTTCATCTAATACACTTTCTCTAGTACAATAGATACATCATTTTCAGCATGAGTCTATGCCATACCCTCTTGTTCATGAGACAGAGCCTCGTCAAATTCAGACTTTTACTTAGTGGACATCAGATTTTCTCTTGCAACAGCCACCTCAGTTGTGTTTGGATGACTCGTCTAGTTCTCTATGACATCCCTATGAGAACGTGAATTTAGATGATCTTGCATGTATGATTACCGATCAATATGATATATATAGGTGAGATATGGATGATTTCAAGTATCAAATTTTGGATTTAGTACGAGATCAAGCCGCCACACATATCTAGCAGATAGATTCTACTTCTCAATCACATATGCCACCAGATTATGTGGAGGGTGTTGATTTCATATCTCATAGGAGTGGTAGAGTCCCAGCCAGCAGTGACTCAGCTAGGCATGTTACATATGCACCAGTGAAGGGTACCTTTGATCCAGTTGAGAATAATGTTGATAGTAGTGTTGATGCAGCTAGCATCCATGATGATCTGAATGGTGGTGCTGATGCCACCAAGTTTGGTGAGCATGATGCAGAGACAGTTGTGTTATTATCTTTTGTACCTAGTGATGAGGAGAAAAAAATACAAAAAATGGGAAAAAGAGAAAATCCAGGAAAAGAAATAAAGACAAGACTTCTACTGTTAGTTCTTTTCTTCTGAGGATGCTCATGTTGATAGTCCTGATTTTACAAAAAGATCCTCTATTACTTCTTCTGATATACTGGTGTACATACAGCTGGGGAGGATGTACGGATTCCTTTTCAAGCGCTCTACTTAGGAAAATGCGAGAAAAAAGAAAATCTCAAAAAGATTCAGATGTTAGACATGAAGAAAGAGATGCTTGATGGATTCACCATCTATCTTACTCTTTCGAAGCCCTTGGAACACATCCCTCTTCTGCAGAAAGCACTTAAGGAGAAAACCATAATTCATAGAAAGAAGACGCAGTGTAACCATTGTTCTGAAATCCATGTATTGACCAAGGAGACTTGTTATGCCATTCAGAACTGTCTCCCGGCTAATCGTTCATATAAGGGAGCTCTGTATGTCAGATGCGAGATATTAGAGTATACATTTGATTGTACTCTACTAGATAGTGGATCCTTGATAAATCTCCTTCATTCTTCCTTACTCGACAAGTTCGAGTTTGGACCTTTTCAACCAAGCAGGACGGTCTTGCAGTTTGCTGATAAATCATTCAAGAGGTTGAAGGGATTGATAGAGGATGTTATTGTTTCCATTCAGGGTTTGCAATTCCTCGTAGACTTCGTCGTGTTGGTATGGCAGTCCATGTATGTGGTTGATACCTCGATCATATTAGACAACCTTTTCTAGCAACAACAAAGACCATTTCTGATTACGGTACCTGGAAGGTGTACTTTCACAACAAGGACGAGAGTATACATATAGAGACAATCCAGGACCTTAGAACCATATCAGTTGAGTCAGAGCGAGCATCTGATAACGAGCCAGATAGTCACTAAAACTATGATTTTGTGCATAAAAATGATGAGTCAGTTTGGGTTGAGCCGAGTACACGATCTTTCATCATGCTTTCAAGAGAGTTTGGGATTCAGATACTTGATGATGGAAGATTGGATAGCACAATCTTGGAGCAGACACAGTTAGAGGTTGAGGTAGTAGATTTTATTGGCGGTTCTTAGTTTCACTCTTGTTGTTCTAATATTGATCCCTCCAATGTAGACATGGATTTGGATTGGTAGATTTTTTAAGAGTATATCTCATGTCCGATTTCAGTTGATCCCACAACCATCCTGGAGATCGAGCAAGTTCAGTATAGTCACTTATCAGATTAGCAGTCTCCAGACCTATCAAATCCAGAGCAGGAAGTGCTTGCACACACATACTTAATAGCCTAGACCCATGCCCTCACTAAACCAGCTCTCCATGTTCCTTATCCCCCAAAGCTCAAGTCGTTACCTCAGAGCATGAAATAATGATTTCTTATTGGGGAGCACAAAATGTCTCCGGTCATAATCGTGTCTGATCTGACCGAAGATCAAGAATCCCATCTGATGCATATTCTTGAAAAGAATCGCAATGCAATCGGGCAGTCAGTAGCAGATCTCCATGGGATTAGTCCGGCCTTATGCTCCCACCATATTTTTCGAGAGGATGATGCCAAACCATCTCATGAGTTTCAGCGCAGGCGAACTCGAATCTTCGAGAGATGGTCATGAAGTAAATATCCAAGTGGTGGAGCGTCGATTTTATCTATCTCATCTCCGACTCCAAGTGGTCAGTCCATTACATGTGGTACCCAAGAAGAAGGGTATCACTACAGTCATTAATGAGGATGGAGAGGAGATTGCTTCCTAAGTAACAACTTCTTGGCGAGTCTGCATGGACTACAAATGATTGAACCAGGCGACCAAGAAGGATCATTTCCCGCTATCGTTCATCGATCATATTATCAAGATATTAGCTAGTAAGAGCCATTATTGCTTTCTTGATGGGTACATAAAGAATAATCAGGTATCCGTAGCACTTGAAGACCGGGAAAAGATGACGTTCACATGTCTATTCAGAATGTATGCTTTTAGACGGGTGCTCTTCGGATTATGTAATGCTCTGATTACGTTCCATAGGTGCATGCTTTTGATCTTTTCGGACACGGTGGGTGACTTTTTAGAGGTGTTCATGGATGACTTCTTGGTCTATGGAAATGATTTTGATTCTTGTCTTTCTAGCCTATGTCGTGTCCTTCAGAGGTGTGTTGAGGTTAACCTTGTTCTTTCTTGGGAGAAGATTCATTTTATGATTACTTATGGCACAGTACTTGGACATATAATCTCCAACAGGGGCATGGAGGTCAATTCGACCAAGGTGGATATCATCAAGAAGCTCAATCTATCGTCCAACTTGAATCAGCTACGGTCTTTCTTGGGGCAAGTTGGTTTCTACCAACATTTCATTCGAGACTTCAACAAAATTTCCCGATCGTTATATGATCTTCTAGCAAAAGATACCGAGTTTATTATTAATGTCAAGTGTATTTAAGCTTTTGAGACTCTCAAGAGTATGGTTGTAGAGGCTCATGTCCTTCAGCCACCCGATTGGTCTCTCCCTTTCGAGATCATGGCGGATGCCTCCAATTTTGTTGCTGGAGCTATTTTAAAATAGAGGAGGGATGGCCTTCCATACACTATATATTACGCTAGCAAGACTTTGGATTCTGCCCAACGGAATTACACTGTTACAGAGAAAGATATACTAGTTGTAGTATTTGCCTTATACAAATTTAGGTCCCACATTTTAGGATCTAAGGTTGCCATCTTCACTGACCGCATTGTCATTGGGTACCTTATGGAAAAGAAGGACTCCAGGCCATGCCTTACCAGGTGGATCCGTCTACCTTAAGAGTTTGATATTGAGATTAAGGATAAGCCTAGAATCAAGAACACCTCTCTCAATTAGAGCTACCCGAGACTTTTGAGTTTGATACACATATCACTAAGACCTTTCCAGATGAGGTGATTCTTGTTGTCACCTCACTCCCATGGTACGCGGACATTGTAAACTTTCTTGTTGCCAAGAAAGTCCCGCAAGGTTGGTCCAGGTAGATACTTGAGACTTTCCATGCGAAAGCCATGTCTTACCATGGGGAGGATCCGATCCTTTATCATGAAGGAGCGGACTGTGTCTGGTGCCGGTGTATTCCCCAAGAGGAATACCATAGTGTCCTCATGTTGTCATAAATTAGAAGATGGAGGACACCATTCTATGAAGAGGACAACACAGAAGGTGCTTCAATCCGGTCTTTGGTGTCCTACTCTCATTGCATATGCTCATGCATTCGTGAAGAGATGTGTTGATTGTCAGAGGATGGGCACTTGTAGATATAGAGATATGATGCCAATGCATTCGATTCACTTCTGTGAAGTTTTCGATGCATGGGGCATCGACTTTATGGGCCCCTTCCCTAAGAGTCAGGGATTTGAGTACATTCTGTTGGTTGTATATTACATGAGTTGTTGAATTGAGGCTATTCCTGCCCGAGCTGTTGATACAAATACGGTTTGCAAGTTCCTAAGGAAGCATATCATTTCGCGGTTTGAGGTCACTTGAGTTCTTATCTCAGATGGGGGTAGCCACTTCATCAATGACAAGGTAAGAGCACTTGCTAGCTAGTTCGGTATCGACCATCGGGTTGCTACTCCATATCACCCTCGGACGAATGGTCTAGCTGAGGTTTCGAATATGGAGGTTAAGACGATCCTGCAGAAGGTTGTTCGTCCAGACCGAAAGAATTGGTCACATCTTTTGGACTCTATTCTTTGAGCCTACAGAGGATCCTTCAGGACACCCTTGGGTACATCTCCCTTTCAGCTCATTTACGACAAGCCATGCTACTTACCTGTTGAGATCAAGCACGGTTCATGGTGGGCAGTGAAAGAAGTGATCTTTGATTTGGAGAATGCAGGAGATCAGAGGCAGATAGAGTTGGTAGTCCCTGAGGAGTTGAGAGATGAGGCTTTCACAAGTAGCCTTCATTATAAGGAGCAGATGAAAGAATGGCATGATGTGGACATTAACCATAAGCAGTTTGAACCTGATCAGAGAGTTTTGTTATTCAATGTGAGACTCAAGTTATTTTTAGGGAAACTTCAGGGCAAGTTGAAAGGCTTGTATATAGTGTGAAAGGAGTATGACAGCGGTGGCATTGACATATCTGAGTTGTCTTCAGAGTCCACCTTTTGAGTCAATGGTTAACATTTAAAACCATTTCTTGATCATGAGCCGATTGTTGAGGTCGCCCCCATTCATTTTATATGAGATGTATTTTTCATTTTTCACATTCTGCACCTCATACCTGAGTTTCACCTTAATTTGTTCATTCTTTTTCACCTTGTACATACGTGTCTTCGATTTTATTCATTCATTCTTTAGTTTATCTTACACCCCTGGGTCTCGCTTAGGATTTTTATTATGCTTAGAATGTACTTTATCATAAGTCTGGGGGTGTGTACATTGTGTTGCTCATTTCGTTCTGTTCTATTACCCTTGTTGTTTCTTATACTTAGGGTGTGTTTTACCCAAAGTATGGGGGGGTAATATCGTTCATTTTCGTCTTTAATTGTTTTCATTTTTTATATCATATGCTCTCCCGCTTGTTCCTTAACTGTTGATATTCTTCTCTATACTTAGGGATATTTTACCCTAAGTATAGGGGGGACAAGCCGATTTGTTGATTGTGTACATTCTCTTGACCTCGATCATCATCATTTTTGAGTCTCATATACTTAGGATTAGTTGCTCTTAAGTATAGAGGGGATGATAGACTTCTATCGTTTAATTGTTATTCTTTTGAATCCTTATAGTATAGTATTCTTTTCATCTGTCTATACTTAGCTCGAGTTATGTCTTCCTTTGTCACTTCTTTGGTCACTATGAGGACATAGTTCATGCTAAGTATAGGGGGTGTCATATACACACACGCACACTTTAGAAGCCATAACTCATACTTTATTGTATTTTTAATAATATGGCTCTAAAAGTATGTGTATATGATGAATGCGAGTTTAGCAAGGGTTTAGAAATCTCACAAGGCGATAAATCAAGTCGATGCATTGAGCACTCAAGAAACCCATGATCAATCAACAATTAACCCACAGTATAAGTCAAGCAATAAATAGCAAAAATGTGGAGTTAAAAAAATTTATTATTCTCTACAAAACATAGTGTATAGCAGGAAAACATGTACAGATCAAACCACAAAGAGCAAAATTGGTAGCCTATGATTATTGCTAATCAATGTATATTATGTACAAACATGTCCTTTATACATATATTTTTTATGGGTTTTTAATTTTATATTATATTTTTTAAATTTATATATGTACTATATATAGGTATATTAAATATCTATATATATTAAATTTTTTATTTTAATTTTTTGATTTTTATATTTCCTTTTTTTAATATATAATACACTATATAAGTATATGTCATATAGAATAATATCATTATAGATATTAGTATAAATAAATAAAATACAAAAAATAAAGTATTTTTGGGTTTTTATAATTTTATAATGTTTTTGTGATTTTTCTTAAATTTTTGCCAATTTTTATGCATTTTTAAAGTAAAATATTATCCCAAATCAGGGATTAAATAGGCCAAAATTGAAATGAAGATTAAAAATAGCAAAATAATTCCAAAATATTCAACTCAATTTTAATAGATAGATAATAATATTAATAAAATTCATAAATATAAAAATATATTTTTAGAATTTTTGGTGATTTTTTTATATTTTTGTTGGGTTTTTGAGCTTTTTAATTTTTAGTCTCTTTTTCTATTTGAGAGATTTTTGGTTCGGAGTTAATAAATACTAGAATAGACAAGATATATTTTTGGGGGAATTTTTCAAAATGTTTTTCTATTTTTTGGTAGTTTATAATACAAACAAAGACAACAACGTGCTCATTTCATTTTTAGTCAATAGCTAAAATGCCCAAAATGTTAAAATAAAAATGAGGTGTGAAAACACATGTTAGAAGGAATCTAACCCTATTTTTGCATGATTTTTAGAACACGGGTACTATTTTTAATAAATGAAATCCAAGCAAAAATACATAAACTAGGAGGGGCATAATTGTAAATAAAATAAACACCATGGGTATACATGCAATTTCCCAAAAATATACAACGTGCATTAATAATTTTGGACTAAATACAAATACAAAAATCCGCATGGGTATCATGCAATTTCTCAACCTCATGTGGGACGGTACGTGAGGTGATGTGGACTGAACCTATATACAATATGAAAGAAGTACAGGGTCCTTTATGCAAAATGTTCACATTTATTTACACTACCTATTTTATTTACATGAGCATCAATTTCCAGATCACAGGGGTGATCTGGGTGACTGGAGCGTGGAAAGTCAAGGAGAAACGAAAGGGAAACATAATGGGGTGGACAGGTGGGTCAAAGAGTATGTGATTCACAGTGAGGACACGCCGGAGCTCTAGAGCTCCGACGAGAAGATTAGCCCTAATCTATTCTACTAAAGAGATTAAAGGTAAAAATAAAAAGCATAAAATGAAATCTGTACCTATTGATACTAAAAGATACAGCTCATACCTGAGGATTGCTCACGGAGCAGAGGTGGGAGGAGAGCCACCGTGGATTACTCTTCATCACCCAAGCAGCTCACCCAAAGCGCAGGGATGCTCCAGCTGTCACCAAGAGTATGCTCATACTCGCTATGGGTGACTTCAATGCTCAGAGAAGGATCAAAATCGAGCGAGGAGGCAGAGGGACCTATTTATAGACAAAGCTAAGGATCCTTATTAACAGGTGCTTAGGGATGAATCAAAAATATGTACAAGGGATTTAGGGCTTTGGCATGGATGTATGATGATCGAATTGATGTTTGCGTAGAGCATCGACGAAAGGGATGGATTGGATACCTAGAAGAATGGAGAAAATTGCGGGAAACGACACTCCTGACAAGTCAGAACATTGGGGCTGAGTTGACTAGGGGTCAACGAACGGAGCGACGTGATTGGGCCACGTCAGCCCAAGTCACGACAAAATAGCATATTTATTCAAAAATAAATGATTTAAAAATAGTGAATGTTTTTATTTATTTATATTATCAAAAACAAAAAAAATATTATTTTATGGAGTATTTTAATATGATTTTATTAATTTATTGGTGTTAATAGGTATATTTATCTATGTTTTAGCCATTTGATTTTTTATGTTTTAATTAATTATTTTATTCTTGCACTTTATATATTTACAGTTTATTTTTATGTGTATAAATATATTTTTATTATATTTTTATTATATTTTTATTATGTTCTTCGTACACTTAAATAAATAAAGGTATAAAAGATATAGGTATAAGTACATGTATTTTATCTATGTATTTTTTGTATATTATTTTATTTCAATAGTTTATTTATGGTTTTATTCTAGTTTTAGTATGTACATATGTTATAAATAATATTTACAAAATATAAAAATATAAAGTTGTAAAAATAATAAAGAATAAATAAAATGAATATTTTATTTGGGTATATAGTAGAATAAGGGAACAAAACCTAACTTTCATATATTAACACCAAAAAAATATGAAACCACCTTCATTAAATAACTTATTAGGAGTTAGTTATATACAATTAAAGGTGATTTTGATACATTTTGAGTGTTTATTTGAGAGATATGTGTCTGACAAGTTTGGGTTTCGTCTTTTTATTTTGTGTATAGAAAATACATTGTATATTATGTTTACATGAAATCAATTTTGTATTTTTCTATACATTATTATCTACAACTTTCATGTACAAAGTTTCTTTATTTGGGGTATAAATAATAAAGAATAAAATAGGTCCCAAAAAGGCTTTATTGAATGAATAAAAGAATTGGGTTTTTATTGTATTCTTGGCCCTTATCTCCGCCTACTTTATTCCTTGTCGATCAATTCAATCCTTGACTTGGTCTCGGAGTTTAGGGTTATAAAATACCTTTGGTATTTTATCCTTTCTTTTATGTTCTTCATTCTATAATTTTGGTAAAAATACAGTATTTATACAACAAAAATTGTAAGTTAATATGTATAAATTAAGGTTATTTACATGCATTAGCTAGGATTTTTAAGGCCAAAATGATTGAAAAAAGGAGATGAAATGGAGAATCATCACCCCCCTATACTTGCCTTTGTTAGTCCCTAGCAAACACTTATGCAATAAGTGTAGAAAAATAAAATCAAAGAAAAGAAAAAAAAAGAAAGTGGATTAAATTATATCCCAAACTTGTCTTCCAAAAATCAAAGTTTGGAGCTTAAGTCAGACCTTTAGAATTTTAGTGTGGTTGGAACCATATTGGGAATCGGATTTGAAACACAACAAGCTTCGAGACTACCAAAACTCTGCTCAAGTCTCCTCAATAGCCAGGTCAAAATACTTCGACTCATACGCAAACCCTTATGACTATGAATCTTACTTGTGCAGTGTATGTGATGGTGGCTCCCCTCAACTGAAATGACCAAGAGACTGACTTCTCCATCATGACAACTCGATGATTACCCAATCCAACAACTCTTTCCTCGAGGAGCGGGGTATTCCCTTCTAAGTTCAAGTGGCAACCAAATCAAGAGGAGGGGTGAAGAGAAGAATGGGCGGTAGCCAGTGTAGCTACCTATCCTAGGATGCTCGACCAGTGTATCCAAGTCATCCAGCTGCATTCTCACGTGATGTGACTTTGAATCTAAAGCTTGCTTTATTGACTGTACAAATATATACACTCCGGTAGGCATTTTCAATCAGGCATGTCCACCTTTTAGAGTTTTTTTTTCCTTTTTGAAATACTATATATAGCAGCATTTACATAAGGTGTTTTTCCTCTTAAACCAATAGACTATCCCTCTTTTGAAGCATTATTGCAACCCACACTCTCCTGTCTTTAGACGTCGCTGCTACTGGACGGGTTGGGGTGCACTTCCCTCCCTAGATGAGGACAAATGTTTCCACTTGTGTGTGTCTCATACGGGCAAATCCAATCCCCTCACCATTGCAAATGAATTGAGCCAAGTGAAAGGTGCAGGTGTCCAAGTTAGGTCAATATCGACAAGAGTCGTGTGTGTGCTCCAAAATACCCTACTTATGCAGTCAATAATAAATTGAACCAAGTCTCATGATTCTCAAAGAATTAAGTCAGTTAGACCTGAAGTATCTCAATTCTAGTTGTTATAAGGTTCCTGTGATTAGATAGATTTAAGGTCCAACCAAGCTCCAATCTCTGGATTTTACTTAGACTAGTTCAATTATCAAACTCAATCTGAAAAATGTGAATGTTATGTACAATGCAGAAAATGTTTTGTGATGCAAATTTTCAAAGTTTTGACCATTTTATGGATTTTTGAAAAAGAATTTGCAAATTTTTATAACTTTTGAAAAAGATTTTGCGAATGCTTTTGTGCTTTTTCAAAATAAAATATTTTTGAAATAAAATATGTACAAATATTTACACGAGGATGCATCGTATTATTTAAAAGAATTAAGATTTTTAAGAATTTACAAGGGATATGTGATTATTAGTATATATATATATATAAGAAAGAATTTCATTGTGATGTATATATTCCTCAAACTAATTTGAAAATGATTTTACAAACAATTTTGAAAACTATAGTCCAAAATAATTTTTACAAATAATTTTTACAAACATTTACAACATTTGAAAATCATTTTGTAAAGGTTTTTCAAACAGTGTAAATAGATTTTTCAAATATTTTTGTAATACTTTTCAAAACCATTTGCAAATAGTTTTTCAAAATATTTTTATTTCACACAAAGAAAATAGATTTTTACAAATAAAATATCTTTTTCAAAGGTTTAAAATATTTTACACAATATTTTTCAAACAGTTTTCAAAAGATTTTCCACTTGTTTTCAGACTATTTTCCAAACATTTTGCAAAACATTTTTACATGATTTATTAATCAGTATATGCAAGAAGAATTTGAGGAATAATACGCATCTTTTTATTAAGTGATTTTAATGAATTTCATATAGAGCATTATATACATAATTTTAGCCATATTTATTGAAAATACAAAAGTACGAGTTATGGCTAAAGTATATATGCAGTATATACGACCTCCTATACTTATTTTGAGTTATGTCCTCATAAATCAAAAGAAAAGGATAAGACATAACTCGTACTGAGTATAGAAAGACCTAAAGAATAAACAAATAAAGAACGAAAGGATGAGAGATGAAATGAATGAGAAGTCGATCGTCCCCCCTATACTTAGGATCAAATAATCCTAAGAATAGCAGACTACACACAAGGTAGGGAGGTTCAAGGGTGGGAATGAATAAATCACAACTCGGATTGTCTTCCCCTACACTTAGGGTAAGATATCACTAAGTATAGATAAGAAGAGGAGACAGTGGAGGGGATCAAAGAATGAAAGAACTCGGGGTGCACCCCCCCCCCCTCATACTTAGGACAAGGTACGTCCTAAATATGGAAAAATTGACAAAAAGGGGGCGACATCTTTTTGGTAGAAAAAGAAAAATGAAACAAAAAGACTAAAAGAAGAAAAACATGAAAACTTAGAGGAAGAGTTTTTTAGTGACATTATCTGAATCTTATGATGTTGATAAAGTTGTGGATGTGCCTTTGGTGCATATTACTTGAATATAGTCGACAACGATCGGGAAAGTGTCATGCTCGAGGTACGGCTTCAGTAACTGACCATTGACAACAAATGGTTGTGCATTAGGAGACAATTCTGATATCACAATGATTCCATTGTCACGCACTTCTTGAGCTCTGAATGTCCATGTCCATTTACTTTTTAATTTTTCTAGAAGATCTTCAACTTTGCATCAAATAGCCACACTTTATGTCCAATCTCGAAGGTCTTTCGTCTGATGTGCCGGTAATGCCAGCAATTAACCTTCTCCTTGTACATATGTATTATCATATGCATAGTCTCGGAATTCCAGGAGCTTGTTCAGATACTCTTTTCTTTTCTGACCACCTTTTTGTGAGTACAGGTTCTAGATATTAATGGTCCATAATGATTTGTGAATTAGTTCCACTAGCAGATGGCATGGCTTTCCATACACAAGACAGTAGGGCGACATGCCCAATGGGGACTTGTAAGCGGATCTATATGCCCAAAGGACGGAGTCCAAGAGTTGGGACCAATTTTTATTGTCCGTATTTACAAGCTTTGGAGGATCATCTTCATTTCTCGGTTTGATGATTCAGCAATGCCATTAGTCTAAGGATGGTAAGGATATGCAACTTGATGCTCGATCGTAATCCTTTGTTAATTTCTTGACCTCCCAGTTGATGAAGTGACTACGCCTATCTGATATGAGTATCTTCGAAATCCTGAACTGCGAGACGATGTTCTCTTTCAGAAAGCGACAAACTATGTGGTTGTCAACGGTTCGAGCGGGGATAGCTTCAACCCAGCGACTCACATAATCGACAACAAGAAGGATGTTCTCGTATCTCTAATTGTTAGGGAAGGGTCCCATGGAGTCAAATACCCCAAGCATCGAATACATCTGCTATCTGAATGAACTTCAAAGGTATGGAATTTTTAGCTGTAAGGGTTGCTTTCAGTTTCTGACAGTCAGTGCAGTGCTTGGCGAACGCTGCAGCATCCTTAAATAGTATCGACCAACAAAGGCCACATTACAATATTTTCATTGCTATTCTATCTCCAGAGTGATGTCCGCTAGATTCGAGCAAATGATAATGCTCGAGGACGTTGTTATACTCCTCCCGAGGAATACACCTGCAACAAATGCAATATGCTCCTTCTTTGAATAAAAGTGGGTCTCCCATTGGTAGAAACAGATGATGGACAAGAATTTTCCTTCTTGATTTTCATCCAATCTTGCAGTACTACACCTGAAACGGGGTAGTTCACAATGTCAGCATACCAAGGAAGTGAATACACGGCCAGAATCGACTCCTGGGGAAAGGTGTATGTAATGAGGCACTGCTCAGTGGAGGCTCTGCTGAATTCTGGAGAGGTGATATACTAACACATTCTAAACCATAGGCTTGTCTTTGATTTCTAAATCGAACTCCTGAAGGAGAAGAATCCATCTGATTAGTCTAGGCTTGGCATCCTTCTTCTGCTGCAAGTATTAAATAGCAGAGTGGTCAGTGTAGATGGTGACTTTATATCCAAGCAAATAGGATCTGAGCTTCTCAAGTGCAAAAACCACAGTCATCAATTCTTTCTATGTTGCCTTGTAATTTCTTTGAGCCTCGTCTAATGTTTTGTTGGCATAGTGAATGGCATAAGGTGCCTTGCCTTTTCTTTATCCTAGAACAACCCCAACTGCAAAGTCGGATGCGTCCATCATGATCTCAAAAAGAAGAGGCTAATCTGGTGTTGTAGGGCTAGAGTTGAGTGATGAGCTCCTTCAGCTGATTAAATGAACGGAGAACTCATTGATCAACGTTGAACTCAGTCTCCTTGCACAACAATTCTATAAGAGGTCGGGCAATGTGACTGAAGTCACGAATGAATCTCCTGTAGAATCCCACATGTCCCATAAATGACCTCACATTCAGGACCATCTGAGGGGGCTCTAAATTGGCAATCACATCCACCTTTGCAGGGTCGACTTCCATGTTATGTTTGGAAACGACGTGACCCAACACAATCCCTACTATGATCATGAAGTGACCCTTTTCTCAAGATAGCATAAGATTGACTTCATGGCATTTCTGAAGTACTATGTCTAGGTGCTCTAGACAGGAATCGAAACTGTCACGATAGACAGAAAGTCGTCGACAATCACCTCGAGAAAACCACCTACCATCTCGACGAAAACTGCAAGCATGAATCTTTGGAATGTCACGAATGTGTTGCACATGCCAAAGGGCATTCTTCAGAAAGCATAGGTGTCGAACGGGCAAGTGAAGGTAGTCTCTCTTGATCTTCAGGAGCGATTGTCACTTGGTTGTACATGGAGTACCCATTCAGAAAGTAAAAGAACTCCTTATCGGCTCGTCTTTTCAGTACTAAATCAATGAATGACAAGGGGAAGTAGTCCTTCTTGGTTGTTGCATTAAGACAGCGGTCGTCAACGCATACACGCCAGGTTGTTGGTACTCGAGTAGAGATCTCCTCTCCTCTTTCATTTGTAACCACGGTGAGCCTCGATTTCTTCGAAACTACATGTACTGGGCTCACCCATTTAGAATCGGAGATGGGATAAATGAACCCGCATCACACCATTTCGTAATTTCTTTCATGATGACATCTCGTAGATTTGGGTTCAGTCTTCTTTGAACGGGATGGCTTGGCATCTTCTTCCAAAAAATGTGGTGTGAACACAGAGCATGGTTTATCCCGCGGAGATCCGAGACGTGCCAACCAAGCACCTTGCGGTTTTTCTCTAGAACATCGAGAAGTTGAGATTCCTGATCCGGGTTCAGCATGATGCTGATGATGACCGGATACTTGTTTTATGCACCCGCAAAGAAAGCATACTTAAGACTTGTCGGAAGTGGCTTTAATTATGTTTTGTTCTGGCATGGTTCTTGTCCACTTCAGTTGCAATGATGGTAGAAGGATAATATGTCATTACTTGAGAGGAAGGGATGCTCACCTCAGTGGCTTCTTGTTCAACTTTCAATGTGCCGAATAGATCTGCAATGAATTCCTTATGTTCGGGCTGGCGTGAATCGTTTGAATCAAAAAGATTCATCAGAAAATTAGATTCTGTCCCCCAAGTGCCTCCGGAGCTTGTATCGATTGTTCTTTCTTGGTCTTCCTCATGAGAGAGGATTTCCAAGGTCCATGCGTCATTCAAAGAGAGGTTCGTAACATTTATCTCCACAATAAAGTCACAGTCTGCTTCATGCAATGTTTCATGACTTTCATCAGATACTACCTTTGGCTCAATGACTATGTCTATAGTAACTCTGTGATTACTCGAGCAGAACGTGATCTTGCCAGACCTGTAGTCGACTACGGCTTCTGCGATATGCATGAATGGTAGTCCAAGGATAATAGAGGTCTGAAGTAAGGTTGCAGGTGAGTCCATATCAAGGACCACAAAATCAATGGGAAACTACATATCTTGCACCTTTACCACAACATCTTCCATCAAACCTCAGGGTCGCTTGATGGATCGATTCGTGAACTGAAGGATCATTCGTGTCTACTCGAGAGGACCCAGCCCAAATTCTTACAATAATGATGAGGGCAGGAGGTTGATGGAAGAACCACTGTCAAGAAGAGTCCAATTAAAGACTTGGTCGAAGATCTCAAATCTGATCAAAGGCGCTCCTTTGTCTTACTTTTTCTGCGGGAGACTGCTGATGACTGCTACCATGGACATGGTGAGGACATGCTTCTCTACTTGCTATCATATGTTGTTATGAGTTGGTTGACGCTTGTTTGTACATGCCTCCTTCAAACTTTTCTTCACAGCATGCATATATTCCATGGCTTTCATCAAAGGAATTTCAACAGTCAAAATTTGGAGAATATCCATAACTCCTGGATCAGAAAATGCACTTTTTCTTTTTGCATTTTTTTGAATTTTTCTACTGCATAAGGAAAAGGAATATTTGCATAATTGAAATCAAAAGCAGTGCTCTTATTTACAACAAGATTCATGTCCATAATATTATGTACATCTGGCTCACAAAAAGGAGTATAAGCTGGAGAAGAGGATGATGCAGGTGGACAAGCAAAAAGCGTGGTCTCGGCTCCACCGATTAGCATTGGATCGGCTGCTGGTGTTGGCTCCTCCGTGGTTGGTGCTGCTTCACTTCGATGGCAATCGTTTTTTGGTCTTTTTGGGTTTTCTGATTTTTTTGTTCTTTTGGCTATTGGAGATGGGGATGGATGGCATATGGCATGGCTCCTCCTTCTTCTTCCTCACTCGAACCTGTAGCTGACGCGGCTGATGCAGAAGATGATGATTAACCTGTCAAAACTTTATTCTTCCCTCAGCTTGCGGCAGATGGAAGCAAAGTCCTACAGCTCCTGAGAGTGACATCATTAGATAAAATAAAATTACGGGCATCTGACTCTACAGGCATAGACGGGACATCACATTCTACATGCTCTTTACGCTTGAAGTTATTTGGGATTAGCTTAGACATGCGTCGGAATGGGAGTTTTGTGGTGGTCAGATCGTCGAGCTTCTTAGTCATCTCTGCAAGGCCCTTCACGAGCTGGGCCAGAGAATCCGGGTGGGGTTTGCTAGAATTGCCTCCGAGGATTCAATATGCATACCACGTTGTTGCTGATGGTGGGAAGGTTGTTGCTAATACTGTTGATGCTGTGGTGGAGGAGGAGGAAGCTGATATTGAGGATATGGAGGAGGGGGATATTGTTGTTGTCCAGCCACATACTGATGATACAGTTGTTGATGACGGTACTACAGCTAGGGGTACTGTTGTTGTTGTCTCCAGTTGCCTTAATAATGTGGAGATTGGCGGTATTGATACTGAGGTTGAGGTTGAGAGGATTGTGCATAATGACCACCTTGAGGTTGGTGGTAAGACCGGTTGGTCGGTGGTTGGCACTGGTGTTGCCCCGCAGGACGGGTCAGTTATGCATCATTGCTCCATACACCATTGACTTCATGAATCAATGGTGGTGGTGGTGGAAATACTGGATCAGAAGATGTGAGGTAGTCCGTCTGGTAGACAACCATATTTTACTATGGTAGGCCCTGCAAGGTGCTTGCATGCAGTATACATGCCGGATGGGCGGTTGTTGTGAACTCGGTTGTGGCAGATGTTGCAGTGATGGTCCGTCCTTCTTCTCAGTTGGAGTCTCTGACGATGGTGTCGCCGACTGAACAACATTGATGGTGCTCACCAGTAGCTCCAAGTGCTTGGTGATCTAGTCCAACTTATCCAGGTTTTGAGTCCTTTGTTCCATCACAACAAGCTTCTCAAGATCCTGTGACCAGTTCTCTATGATGCAACCTTTAAAAGATGGCCCTCAATGATACTGAGGTTGGAGCTCTCATCTTTCTCTGCCTCACGGGTTGTTGTCATATGAATTGATTTTTGGAGGACCTGCGACTACCTTTGATAGGCATGTGATGAAGATAGGATGGCCTCTCCTTCGACCATTTCTTTGAAAATTTGCCATACCACATCTTCATCCTTGTTAAAATGAGATCCTCCACATGCAACATCCATAAGTCTTTGGCAATCTACATTCAGCGTCCCTAACAAAGTACCGGACTAGGCTGGTCTTCGGTATCTCATGATGGGGGAACTTCTCCTGCATGTCTGTGAATCGCTCCCAGACTTCATGAATAGACTCGTGGGTAGCCTGTGAGAAGTTACTAATCCTATCTCGCATCTGGTTGAGCCGGCCAAAAGGGTAGAACTTGTGAAAGAACGCAGATTTAAGTTCCTCCCAGGTTGTCACAACCTTTCCCAAATGATTGACCTAGTATAGGGCCTTGTCTTGTAGGTTGATGGGGAACACCATCATCTTTACTACATCCAATGGAATGTTGGGGTAGTGGGTAGTTTAGGAGATGCATGAGAAATACTACAGGTGAATGTATGGCTCCTCGGAATGATGGTAGAAGAGCAAGGAACTGCGGCTTGAGCTCGAAGTGAGCGTGTACCGGTGGGATGAGGATCCACTCAGTCATCTGGTTGTCTCCATGGTTATGTGTCTCTTTCAGTGTGGGTTTCTGCTTTTCACATTCTTGTTCTTCTTTGTCGAGGTTGTCATGGGGTCTGTCTCCTCCTCCTACTGGTCTGTTCCATAGGTCATTAAGCATATCCTGAAATGCAGTCTGGACTAAAGCCTTCTCAGTTAGTTATTGTTTTATGGCCTGTATGGATGCCAGCAACTGAGTGTTCACTTGGTTCTGGTCCGGTCCCTGACCCGACTCCGTATGTGGTGGCTATTGTCCTTTTCCCTTATCTTGAGGTGCCATCTCTGGGTTTAAGTCAGAGGAGATGAATTATGTATTGGAATGCATGGCTGGGATTGGCTTCTATTTGAAATATGAAAGAATCCCAATCAGACCACTTGCAATTAAATCCCAATTGCCAAAATGAATATGAGATTAGGGTCAATCCCAGACTGTTGTGAATGGATAAAAAGATATAGACTGAAATCGAATACTATTCACAATGACGGATGTGGGACAAGAGTGGTCCCAGTTTATTAGGTGATCAAGGGGGTGGAAAGAAGATGAGGAATCTGAGATCGGCTCGCAAAGTCCGAACTGGGTTCTCGAGAATCACCACGAATTTATCAAGGTTGTCGAGTCCATGGAATCGATGTGGGCGCCGACGGAGTCCCGACGAAACCATCCATGGATCGTCATCGTGGAGCAAAAGCAGATCGATACATGAGGAAAGATATGGTGGTCAACGAGGAATAAAATGGAGTGTAAAATAGTAGAAAGGCTTGAACTGAGTAGGGGCTCACAAGGAAGACACACATGACAGAATTTTATGCAAATGCATGGAACTTTCTCTTTGAACCTTAATCTGGATCCATACGAACACAATACAAAATTGAGTTCACCAACTCATGCCATGTGAAGCCATAAAGGATCGGCTATTTATTATCTTTTCATTTTTAGCATTGTTATTCCAGGCATATCTTATAACAAGTCTTTAGCACGCTTACCTTATAGGAAAGAGAATACTGCCAGAAAAGTATCACATACTTGTCCTCCTCCTTTCTAACCTGTAGTCTGCACATTTTGAGGTCCTTGTAACCCTTCCTGGATCCCTACTCAGCCAAAGAAATAGAGAGAGGAAGCCGATAGAAGATACTTCGGACCTCGCTCGCAATGGAATCACTCGTGAGCATGCAAGGACTTACTCGAATGCAAACCGATGAGACAGACACACCCGTGAGGGTGTGGCCTAAGCTCAGTATTTGGACAAGTCGATGTTCCGCATAAGTCGGGAACACCATCGTTGACAAGACCCTAGTCGGTCATGTACGATAGAAGCGCCATTACTTCGGAAATCCAGGCGATACACAAGGCAGTTACAGTCTGGGTTTTTGGCTCTAATCCTTAGCGGGCCATGCCTCGCTCATGGGAGGAGTTTTGGTCCCCTCCTAATGTACCTGAAAAAATGAGGGCTTTATGAACTCAAGACAATGAAAGTTCATTACAGATTTTAATTAAGGTCAAAGTTTATTAGCAGTCCTCTTGTTTTAAATTTTCGGGTTTCACCTTTTTTGGGTATTTTGCATACAAGCACCTAACGATTTTGTATATTTTCATTGAAGTACTAGGTTCTCAAAATCAGAAGGAAAAGGTGAAAAAGTCATGCAAGTCGATTCGATGATGGAAATGTCACCATTGAATCTAATGATGCATGTTGAGTTGGAGAACTTACAGTACTTTCCCGCTCTCTCCATGTAATATGCAAAACGGAATTTTTAAACCTATCTATATGACGATGTGCAATCGACAAAATCGCCCTAAATAGTAGCTGATATTAGTCATGAAGAACCATATATTAATTATTCGGAAATGAGACTAAGAGTCCGGTCTTCGATGCCACTCAGTACCCGCCACAACGGGTCTTGCCTGCACTGTATGTGACCTCTCTCGGCACGCGGTCTCAAGTCCAAATAACTGGCATTTATTAATTTGACTAGATCCAAACATAAGAGACTATATGTACATACATTCTTATTAGGGTTTGGACTTAATTATCGAGATAAGCAACCTAAGTCCATGCACAGAAAACAAATAAAAATAAGGATGAAAACTCAAAGCATCGGGAAATAAAGTAAAAGAAGGCGATGAAACATGGACAACTGCGACGAGGCCCCCAAGTGAACAGACACCCGGGCACTGGGCCTCGTTGTGGAGAGTAGTGTCCAAATTATTACAAATTAATAATTCTCTCTCACTAATAAATAAATCAATGAATAAATCTAAGCTATTTCTATGCTAAGTCTTCTCTCCTTGCTTCATTTGCTGCCTCTCCAACTGGTCAAAGGGTGTAGACCAGTCTCCACCTAGCTCGGTTGCCTCGGTCTCCTAAGAAGTCGTCCACGCATAGCGGGCCCTCGTAATAAATTCACAAAGAGGTATATATTAGCACAGATAATCAAATAAAGTTATCAAAATGAATTATGTACAAAGAATAATTGAATAGATATGTACAAGAAAAATGAGTCACTAATTACATCAATGAATGAGTAAATATGCACAATAAATATCACAAATAAATGTACTAGGCTATACATATTGCTCCCTGGCAACGATGCCATTTGATGAACGTGAGTTTAGCGAGGGTCTAGAAATCTCACAAGGCGAGAAATCAAGTCGATGTATTGACCACTCAAGAAACCCATGATCAATCAACAATTAACCCACAGTATAAGTCAAACAATAAATATCAAAAATCTGGAGTTAAATTTATTATTCTCTACAAAACTAAGTGTATAAAGGGAAAGCATGTAGAGGGCGAACAACAGAGAGCAATATTGGTAGCCTACGATTATTGCTAATCAATGAATATTATGTACAAACATATCCTTTATACATATATATTCTTTTGTGGGTTTTTTATTTTATATTTTATATTATATTTTTTAATTTATATATACACTATATATACATATTATATATGTATGTATATTTTTTTATTTTAATTTTCCAATTTTTATATTTTCTTTTTCTTTTTAATATAGAATACACCATATAAGGCTATATATGCCATATAGAATAATATCATTGCAGATACTAGTAAAAAATAAAATATAAAAAATAAAATATTTCAGGGATATATATATAATGTTTTTATGATTTTTCTGGAATTTTTCTAATTTTTATGCATTCTTAAAGTAAAAATATTATCCCAAATCAAGGATTAAATAGTAGATAGAAATTGAAATGAAGATTAAAAATAGCAAAATAAGTCCAAAAATGCTTGTTGGGGCATGAAAAGACATGTTAGCGTGCATCTAACCCTGTTTTTGCATAAATTTTAGAGCATTGGTGCTATTTTTAATAAATGAAATCCAAGCACCAAAAATACATAAACTAGGAGGGGCATAATTGTAAATAAAATAAACATGATGGGCATACATGCAATTTTCCCAAAAATATACAACATACATTAATAATTTTTTGACTAAATACAAATATAAAAATCTGCATGGGTTTCCATGCAATTTTGCCACCTCACGTGGGATGGCATGTGAGGTGATGTGAACTGGACCTATATGCAATACGAAATAAGTATATGGTCCTTTATGCAAAATATTCACATTTATTAACACGGCCTAATTTATTTACAGGACTAATAAATAAATATAAAATTTTACGAGGGGAAGATGTGTAAATTACCCCATCCTTTTGCAGAGATGGACGGCTAGATGATGGCCACTTAGACATGTGGTGCTCCCTCCGCTCCTGATGACGCTTCGACGATGATTGGTTCCGATCTGATTGTGACTTCCATCGAACGACCGAGGCGAGCGTAGAATGAACGACGGAGATTGAAACTGGAGGGGTGCCTGAGATCAGACGGTATTTGCTTCGCGCGAAGAACAGGGAAGAAGGTGGCCTTCCTTGAGCTCCGCGTCGTGATTTCACCTTCGGCCAGCAGTCTCTGATGCAATTCTTGGGCTCTACACGATCAGGGAGCTCGTCTGCATCGATTGAGGTGCTCCAGGAGATCCATGACCCAGTGATGGGGTCCTGGCACATCAGTGAAGAACAAGCACCTGGGGACCCTTGTCCAGGTGCGATTGTGCTCCAGGAGGATTCCTTTCGCCTTGGCACCTGCACGAAGAGGTTCTCTGACTCAAGGCGAATCTCCTCGACCGGTTGTGAAGCTGGGATGCATACCTGATGGGTGGAATGGAGATGCCCCGACGTACGCCGGAGGAGGAGCATCGATTTCCAGATCACAGGGGTGATCTGGGTGACTGGAGCGTGGGAAGTCACGAAGAAACAAAAGGGAAAGATAATGGGGTGGAAAGGTGGGTCGGAGAAGATGTGATTCACAGTGAGGACACGACCGGAGCTCTAGAGCTCCGGTGAGAAGATTAGTCGTAATCTACCCTACTAAAGAGATTAAAGGCAGAAATGAAAAGCGTAAAACGAATTCTACAAAACTACTGCTACCTACTGATACTAAAAGACGCAGCCCATACCTAAGGATTGCTCAGGGAGCAGAGGTGGTCGGAGGGCCGTCGTGGATTACTTGTCCTCACCCAAGCAGCTCGCCCAAAGCACGGGGATGCTCCAATTGTCACCAAGAGCACGCTCGCACTTGCTATGGGGGACTTCAAGGCTCAGAGAAGGATCAAAATCGAGAGAGGAGGCGAACGAGCCTATTTATAGACAAAGCTAAGGATCCTTATTGACAGGTGCTTAGGGATGAATCAAAGATATGTACAAGGGATTTAGGGCTTTGGCGTGGATGTATGATGATCGAGCTTGATGTTTGCGTGGAGCATCGACGAAAGGGATGGATTGGATACCTAAGAAAAATGGAGAAAATCATGGGAAACGACACTCCTGACAAGTCAGAACATTGGGGGTTGAGTTGACCAGGTGTCAGCGAACGGAGGGACGTGATTGGGCCATGTCAGCCCAAGTCACGAAAAAATAGCATATTTATTCAAAAATAAATGGTTTAAAAATAGTGAATGATTTTATTTATTTTTATTATAAAATAAAAAACAATCATTATTTTATGTAGTATTTTAATATGATTTTATTTATTTCTAGGTGTTATTTATTACAAGTTAATTTTTAAGGGTGTGTTTATAGGTATATTTATCTATGTTTTGGCCATTTGATTTTTATTTTGTATGTTTCAACTAATTATTTTATTCTCATATTATATATATTTACAACTTATTTTTGGGTGTATAAATATATTTTTATTATATTTTTTTAATGTTATTCATACACTTAAATAAATAAGGGTATAAAAAATATACGTATAAGTATAGGTATTTTATCTTTGTATTTTTTGTATATTATTTTATTTCAATGTTTTATTTATGATTTTATTCTAGTTTTAATATGTACATATGTTATAAATAATATTTATAAAATTATAAAATATAAAGTTATAAAAAATAATAAAGAATAAATAAAATGATTATTTTATTCGGGTATATAGTAGAATAAGTGTCCAAAACCTAACTTTCACATATTAACTCCAAAAAAATGAAACCACCTTCATTAAATAGATTATTAAGAGTTGCATACAATTAAAGGTGATTTTTATACATTTTGAGTGTTTATTTGAGAGGTATGGGTCTGAGAAGTTTGGATTTTGGCTTTTTATTATGTGTATAGAAAGTACGATGTATATTATTTTTACAAGAAATCAATTTTGTATTTTTCTTTACATTATTATCTACAACTTTCATGTACAAAGTCTCTTTATTTGAGGTATAAATAATAAAGAATAAAATAGGTCCCAGAAAGGCTTTATTGAATGAATAACAGAATTGGGTTTTTATTGTATTCTTGGCCCTTATCTCTACTTTGTTCCTTGTCGACCGATTCAATTCTTGACTTGGTCTCGGGGTTTAGAGTCATAAAATACCTTTAGTGTTTTAATTTTTTCTTACTTTTATTTATCCTATAATTTTGGTATTAAAAATAATATTTTATACAGTGTTTATACAATACATATTGTAAGTTAATTTGTATAAATTAAGGCTATTTACATGCATTAGATAGGGTTTTTAAGGCCAAAATGATAGAATAAAGTTGATGAAATGGAGGTTCATCACCCACCTATACTTGCCTTTGCTAGTCCCTAGCAAACACTTATGCAATAAGTGCAAAAAAATAAAATCAAAGAAAAGAAAAAGAAAGAAAGTGGAGTTAATTTAATTCCCAAACTTGTCTTCACAAAATCAAAGTTTGGAGCTTAAGTCGGACCTTGGAATTTTAGTGTTGTCAGAACCTTATTAGGAACCAGATTTGAAACACAACAGCCTTCGAGACTCCCAAAACTCTGCTCAAGTATCCTCAATATCCAGGTCAAAATACTTCAACTCATACGCAAACCCTTACGACTATGAATCTTACTTGTGCAATGCATGTGATGGTGGCTCCCCTCAACTGAAATGACCAAGAGACTGACTTCTCCAACATGACAACTCGATGATTCCCCAGTCCAACAACTATTTCCTCGAGGAGCGGGGTATTCCCTTCTAAGTTCAAGTGGCAACCAACTCAAGAGGAGGGGGTGAAGAGAAGAATGGACGGTAGCCAGTGTAGCTACCTATCCTAGGATGCTCGACCAGTGTAGCCAAGTCATCCAGCAGCATGCTCACGTGATGTGACTTTGAAGCTCAAACTTGCTTTATTGATTGTACAAATATATACACTCTGGTAGGCATTCTCAATCAGGCCTGACTACTTTTTTGGAGTTTTTTTTGCTTTTTTCCTTTTTTGAAATAATATATATAGCAACATTTACATAAGGAGTTTTTCCTCTTGAGCTAATAGACTATTTCTCTTTTGAAGTATTAATGCATCCCACACTCTCTGGTCTTTAGACGTCGCTGCTACTAGAAGGGTTGGGGTGCACTTCCCTCCCTAGATGAGGACAAATGTTTCCACTTGTGTGCGTCTCATACCGGCAAATACAATCCCCTCACCACTCCAACTGAGTTGAGCCAAGTGAAAGGTACAGGTGTCCAAGTTAGGTCATTATCGACAAGACTCGTGTGTGTGCTCTGAAATATCCTACTTAGGCAGTCAAGAATATATTGAACCAAGTCTCATTATTCTCAAAGAATTAAGTCAGATAGACCTGAAGCACCTCAATTCCAATTCCCATAAGGTTCCTGTGATTAGGTAGATTTAAGGTCCAACCAAGCTCCAATCTTTGGATTTTACTTAGACTAGTTCAATTATCAAACTCAATCCGAAAATGAGAATGCTATGTACAATGCAGAAAATGTTTTTGTGATGCAATTTTTCAATGTTTTGAACTTTTTATGGATTTTTGAAAAAGGGTTTGCAAATTTTTATGTAACATTTGAAAAAGATTTGCAACTATTTTTGGGCTTTTTTCAAAATAAAAGATTTTTGGAATAAAATAGGTACAAATATTTGCACGGGATGCATCTTATTATTTACAAGAATTAGGGTTTTTGAGAATTTACAAGGGATATGTGATTATTAGTATATATACAAGAAAGAATTTCAGTGCAATGTATATATTCCTCAAACTTATTTGAAAATGTTTTTACAAATAATTTAGAAAACTATAGTCCAAAATAATTTTGTACAAATAATTTTTACAAATATTTACAACATTTGAAAATCATTTTGTAAAGGTTTTTCAAATAGTATATATAGATTTTTCAAATATTTTTGCAACCCTTTTCAAACCATTTGCAAATAGTTTTTCAAAACATTTTTATTTCACACAAAGAAAATAAATGTTTACAAATAAAATATCTTTTACAAAGGTTTAAAACATGATATACAATATTTTTCAAAAAGTTTTCAGAAAATTTTCCACTTGATTTGCAGACTATTTTCCAAACAATTTGCAAAATATTTTTACCTTATTTATTAATCAGTATATACAAGAAGAATTTGAGGAATAATATTCATATTTTTATTAAGTGATTTTAATGAATTTCATATAAAGTATTTTATATAAAATTTTTGCCATATTTATTGAAAATACGAAAGTACGAGTTATGGCTAAAGTATATATATGCGGTATTATAAGACCTCCCATATACTTAGCTTGAGTTATGTCCTCATAGATCAGATATAAAAAATTAAAATTCTTGTAATTGATCAATTCTCTAACTCTTCCAAAATATAGAAGTTTTATACTTCTTTAAAAATTTCAAAATTCTTACAAAATACATAAAATTTTTAAATCGAAAAAATCACTTCATAAAAAAATTACTGCATTCATTCGCATTTTTCAGAACAAGTTTAATTCTTGAACTGAATGGAGCTAAGTTTGAATGATGGAGCTTGGTTTAGACCTTAATCCACTTAATTCTAAAGGAACTTTATTAGGTACTAGAATTAAGACTCTTCAGGTCTTTAACTTAATTTTTTGGGTTCCATAAGACCGTGTTCAGAATTCAACTTAAATTTACCTAAGTAGGACACCTTGTGTCATCCGTTTAACTCTTCATCATTTGAACCAATTTTGAACTCATGCACTTTACACTTAGCTCGACTTGCATATGGTTGCGAAGGGCAATCCATTTTTGTGGTGCATTTTCATCCTTGTCTAGTGGCGCCAATGACTAAAGATGGGAGTATGGTGTTGAAATAAAGCTTCAGATGAGGGAAGGATCTGCTGGCAGAATTTTTCCTAGACCCCACTGGACAAAAAAATGATTCTATAACAGTTGAGGCACAAGAGATCAATGCAGTGCAACAACTACTTTCTATCAAAAATAAGCCAAATACTAAAAACATACATGACCACAATGGTCCGAGCTTAAGATAGCATGCATATCTTGGTGGAGACTTGGCAAAACGACCAAGCTTCACAGGAGATGTGACTACACTAGTCACACTCCAATTCTCTTCTCATTCTTCTACTTCTCTCTCAATTCGATTGTGGACACAATATGACATGATCTTAGAAGGAAATACCCCCCTCCTCAAGGATCGAGTAGTTGGATGAGGAAGCAATGGGATTGAATTACTGGGATGGGTGGTTTCTTCACTTCTTTAAGCAGGAAGAACTAACACCTTTCACACAGTACAAATTGAACTCAAGGTTGAATAGTTTGAATGATGAATGGGTGGATCTGAGCTGGTTGTTGAGGCGAACCTGGATAAAATTTTGTATAACTTGAGGACTATGAGAATTAAATCCTAATTCTAATGAGGTCCTGACAAACTATTAATCCAAAGGCCTATTCCAAGTTGTTGATTTTTGGTGAAGTGAAATTCAGTTTAAAGAAACAATCATGTTCTAAGTTCTTTTATTTTCCTTTTTCCTTTTCCTTTTGTCTTTCACTTATTTTTAGAGTAAGTGTTTGTTAAGGGACTAGCAAAGGTGAAATATAGGGGAATGATGAATCCATGATTCATCACCTTTATTCTTTCATTTTGGCTAAAATCATTGGTAAAATGCATGTAAATATTCATTAGTTCTCACTAATTAACATCCTAACCTCATTTGTTAATAATATATATTTAACACTTATTTTATCCAAAAGAAAATAATAAAGAGACAAAGGAAAATAAAAGAAAAGAAGGATGTATATATGAAATATATACAGACAGATCCTAACCCCAAGACCAGGTCAATATTGACTTGGTTGAAAAAATAAGTAGGGGGAGATAATGATCATAATCTATAAAAATATTAGAAACTCAAGATGATTAATGTATATAAACACATTTTCACCTTGTATATATGTTCACCTATTTTATTTATCATTCACATCATTTCAAATCAAAATATTTCTTCCTCAAAAATTGTTCATAATAATATATATTAACTTAAAAATATCAAAAAAATATTTAATGTAAAATTAAATAATTATAATGAACCTAAAAGGCCATAAAAGCATACTTCCCATGTTCATAATTGTTTATAAAAAAACTCCAAATTGATCAAACTCACTTTTAAAATCGTTTCATAATTAATACTATTTATTAAAAATACCAAAAATATTAGAATAAAACGTGACAGTTTTGGCATTTGGACCCCTTTGTATATATATACTATATATATAAATCTTCTTCGTTTTCTATTTAATTATTCTTATTCTCGTTTAACTTATTTTTTCTAAATTATTTATAAAAATTAATAGAAATATATAAAATTATAATTTAAAATTAATTATGAATAAATACCAATCCCAAAAGTGAAAAGCTGTAAAGTTGAACTTCTGAACCTCATAACTTGGTCATATGAACTTCGAATTGGGTGTACTCACTTTTAAAGTTCGTTTTATAAAATTATCCATCAAATAAAAGTGATTTCACTAAAATCGGATGCAAAAAGTATGTCTGTAGGTCTTGGGATCCTATTGGTATAAATTTTACAATGTATTCTAATTTAATTCTATATTTTTTTGTTATTTCTTGTAATTCTATAATTTATTAACGATTTATTAATGTTATATTATTAATATAAAATGAAAATAAAATTTATTAAAAATTAAAATTATTTAAATAAATAAACTAATTAATTAGTTGGGTATAATATACTCATGTTATTTATATTAGTATTTATTTAACTTATTAAATAATATTATTTGTTTAATTAAAGTCATAATTAAATAATCTATTACATTATTTATAGTTTGTATTTATTAAGTTAATCAATAATTTTTTATTTAATTTAATTAATTAGTCATCATTACTATTTATTATTTTATTTATTTTTTTCCGCCTCACTTCCTCCGTCTGCCTGGCGTCCATCTTCTTCCTCCATCTTCTCCCTTCTCTCTCTTCCTCCTTCCCACCTTGGACCACACCAACCACCCAACGGCCTGGTAGTGGGGTCGTTCGCCCAACAAACCTCCGTCGACCCCCTTCCTTCTTCTCTATATATAGACGTCCACCCCTCCTCTCCGAAGTAGATCCGCCATTTCCCATCCTCATCTTCCTCTATCTTTGAAGTGTGTGCGAGAGCTGTGATAGGGTTTTTCGTCCCCCGTTGAGCGTCTGTGAGGAGGAGAGAGTATGAGGGAGAGATCCATCGCCGGCACGCAACCCTACTCCACTGCGAGGAGCCTCTCAGTTGCCGTTGGTCGAGGCGATGGCACCATCTGGAGCGTTGAGCTCCATATCCCCCAAGCAAACAAACTCCCCCATTCCTTCTCCCAGGTTAGATTTCCATCGTTTTCTCCTTCGATTCTCATCCTTTCCCTTCTATTTCTCTTCTCAATCAGATCTATTCTCCACTTCCGATCAAGTTTGAAAACCAAATCATCCATTGTTGCATCATTTCGCCTTATCGATTCCATCTCTACATATCTTCGTTCCACCACATGCTCACCTCAGATCAGATTCTGATCTAAGATTGGATCCTTATTCCTCCATCTTCCTTGAAGGATCAATCCACTCATTTAGTCACTCTTCTCTTGTTGTTTGAGGCCGAGGCTTGGCACATCGAGCCATTTATTCATTACAGGACAAACGAGCAGCAAATTTCATCATCGAAGCACATGTTTACGAACTCGACGAAGCATTTGGGCCATTTCTAGCTTCAGCATCTGCAAGAGAGCGCATCGATAGTTCTTATAGATGATGTTATTTCTGTGATTTACTTGGAGTACCTAGAGAACTACCTAGAGCACATGCATCATATTATCGAGCCTCTGTTGCATATCCTGGAGCCACAAGCTCCTCTGTATTGAGGCGTCGCAACACTTGCACTGCCTGGAGATCAAAATCAAAAAGAACCTGCAGATAATACCCCCGATATTTGAGTTGACTGAACATGATGAGGCTTCATCATCAACTCAACGTCGAACAACACTACTTCCACTGGAGAACAAAGCACTGCATCATCTCCACTTGCGAGAACCGTCTAAGACCACAGCGCCGTCACGAGCATCTCCGCACTTCAGTCGTCCACACAACATCTGCCTCATGTAGCAAACCGCAAAATGGGGGAAGAACTCCCTTCCCTTCAGATCAAAGCTAGACCACTCGATCGAGACGTGATCGGAACATACCACCTGGAGAAGAACCGAGTTCATCATCATCGGTTGCATGCACTTGGAGTTGGATCATGAACCACATATATAGGGCTGGCTATTGAATCGTGGCTCGATGAGCCAGGCTCGGGCTCGGCTCGATAAGGGCTCGTGAGCTTAGATCGTTAAGCTATTGAGTCGAGCCCGAGCCAGATTTTTGGGCTCGATAGCTTAACGAGCCGAGCTCGAGCCGAGCCCTGCTCGACTCGATAACTCAATAATGGGCTCGATAAGGAATATATATATATATATATTCTATTTGTGAAATTGATGATGTTTATTTTTATTTGCATTAGTTTTGCAACATTGTGAATGGTGGACTATGTGTCTATGTGGTTTATATAACGATAATATTTGGTAGATTATGTTGTAGACATAGATTTTCTACACTTATCTATATTAATCTGGGTTATAATTAGATAATTAGTAATTTTTCTTTTTTTATTAGCAAATAGAATGTTACAATATATATTATAATTTAACTTTTATATACAACTCAAATGGTGGCTTACTGGTAAGGAAGGCAGTCTTCAAAGAGGAGGTTGCGAGTTCGAGCCCATGTAGCAACACTTTTCCACCAAAAATGGCTATTTTCCTTAACGAGCCCAGACTAGGATCTAGCCCAGATCAGGCCCGATAAGGGACTCAAGCTCGATAACGGCCTCGACTCGAGGCTTATCGAACCCAAGCTGGCTTGATAAGAGGCTCAAGCCAACCGAGCTCGAGCCCGAGCCAGCTCGGACGGGCTCGAATGAGCTTGATCCCGAGCCCAGTGACGAGTCCAGAAAACGCCGGGTTAAGGATGTGTTTTTAATGTTCAAGCGTGAAAATAATTATGTCGTTCAATGTAGGCGGCGATCGGAAACAGTCAAGAAATAACCACAATCTTTAATCAAAATTTAATCAAGTGGTTTTATGTTTATTTTACTTGGGCAAGTCCCAAGGTCGATCACAAGGAGGCAAAGGAACAACCTAGAGTTTTGTCTATCCAATTTTGAGTTCGGTTTGCAAGGCGGTCTTTTTTTTTGGAATTTTTCAATGCAATAGAGGGTGCAATATGCAAATCCGGCCTACTTTATGGACTAAAATGTGAATTATGTTCAAATGATGTCCGAAAAATACGAAACTTGGCCGAGATGTAAAATATGATGAAATAAGTGCACTGTACTTTTTTTGGAATTTTTGGATGCAATATGAATTTTTTATGGATTTTTAAATGCAAACAGAATGATTTCCAATATTTAATTATAATAAATATTAAACCTATTTTTTTCAAGAATTAAAATTATCTAAGATCTATCACTAGGTGATGGATCTCAGAAAAATCCTAGATCTCGAAAATTTGAGGTCTAATACCTATTAAAAATTAAATAGTGAAATATGCAAAATGATTTTTACACAACAAAGTATGCATGCGAATGCAAAGATTTTTGGGCACACTGTTAATCAAAATAATCTCTACAATATTTGATTTTTGGGGAATTTTTAGACTAACGATTAATCAACGATGAATTTCCGAGCACAGATTGGGCAAAATATTCTAATTTCCACACAACAATTATTTTTTAATCAACCGTAAATCACAAAAATGTCCACAGCATGTCAAAATGTAGAGAATTAAAAGATGAACAAAATGCTATTTTTAAATAAATAAAATGATGTCTAGAATAGGTCCAAAACAGAGGGGGAACACAGGGGTGTGAATGCAAATAGCAATAAATAAAATAATAAAAAAAATACAACAGGGACCTACTGTTATTTACCTAGATTATGGGGGGCGTAAGCGCAAATTACCCAAAGGAGCACGTGCGTGGCACGTGCCCTCTGGAATGAAGAGCTGGCGCGTAATTAGGAGGAGGTCCAGGGGGTGTCTCAGCAATTTGCCCACGGTCACGTGCGCAGCACGTGACCTGGGCTGACGTCAGCCTGACGTTCCCCACGCACACGACTCGCGCGTGCTGGGGCCTCGGGCGTCGAGCCCGACAGCTGGTGGCGGAGGCGGCGGCGCTCGGCCTCTCTTGGAGGAGCGAAGGCGACGGAGGATCTCCAGGAGGTGGACGGTGGCGTTGGCGGAGGAGCTCCAGGCGGAGGCGTAGGCGGCGAAGCTCGACGGTGTTGAAGGTGGAGTTCCAGGCGGCTGTCGATGACGCCCAGGGCGGTGGAGCGAGTCGGAGACGCTGAGGACCATGTCGAAGAAGATGGGGGCGCAGATCTCCTGGAAGGTGGCGGCGTAGTTGAGGCGGAGTTGGCGAAGAAGTTGGTCATGGGAGAAGGCTGGAGACGTGGTTGTCGATGGCGAAGATGGCCGGTGGGCGTAGCTCCTAGAGATGGAGGAAGCGGACGTAGTTGATGGTGTGGCGGAGGCGTAGGCACTGTCGTGGCGGCGGTATCGTCGGCTCGACGCAGCAGCGGAGCTCGGCAGTTCGCGACGGAGGGCGCGTCTGCAACGACCACCAGTGGTAGCCGGACCTCGCTGATGACGGAGGGCGGGCTGTCACCACTGCCCTTACGAAGCTTAAATCGGCGGATGCGGTAGTCGGGAGGCGACGGGGCTCTTTAAATAGGGTTCGAGGAGGCGACGAGGCTGGCGCGAGGATAGCGGAGGAGGTTAGGGTCGTCGACGCGGTCAAAGGGCGACGAAGAGGTGGTTGGGTAGGTGCAGCGGAGAAAGTGGGGCGGCCGTTGCGCGGCGCGGGGGAGGTGGTTGCAAGATCTGCGGAGGGGTCGATCGGGAGGTAGAAGGTGGTCTACGGCCGTTCGATCAGCCGAGATCGAACGGCCCCGTGGTGGCCACGTGGCTAATAGGGTGAGAGTGCGGGGCACGTGTGGAGCACGTGCCTGTGTGGCACGTGCCACGCACGTGCGTGGATTTAATATTTTTTTATAAAAACGATATAAAAAAGGCCTGAAAATGACTGACACGTGGCGACCTCTGGGGCTGCCACGTGTCAGCACCAGAAAATTCGAAGATAAATTGTTTTGTAAAATCAATAAAAAATAGCAAATGACCTTTGATCGAATAAGTTCCTTCACGAAAAATGTTCGTCTCAACGAGATCTACAACTTTCATGAAGGCATCGAAGCCAAAATCGGTCAAATGTAAAAAGTGAATTTTTGGGGTATCCCATGTACATAGAATACCTTGGTTTTTTGGGTTTTCTAATTTTTTTATCATTTTTAAAATAAGATAAAAATCCGGAAAAATATGGAAAATCAAAGATAAATAAAAGATACCTAATTCTAATTTTTTTTGGATTTTTATTGATAAAGAAAATATATACATAAAATACAAGGTCAAAAGCCGCGAAAAATACAATATACAAAAGAGGCCCAAAACCCAACTTTCACATACGAGCTCCGATTCACTTGAACTTGGTCTTGTTTTGAAGGTAATTGAATGTGTATTAGTTCAAAAGTGAGTAGGATCAAATCGGACACTGGATGAAGAAGATATGGGGCTTTTAGTCCGAAAATCCTGAAATTAGGGTTTGGGTTTTTGGTCCACTTACCTGGGTCAATTATTTTTTTGTATTTTTTATTTATTCTTGTTAGTGATGTGTATACAGTGGAGGTGAGTTTGTGACATTCGGAGTTAGTATGAAGGAGTTAAAAATAGGGGAAGTTAGGCTATTTACAGGTCATTTTTGGCTTGGATTTTTGGCTTCTTATTTTATGCAGAATTTAATGCTAAAATGCAATTCTTATGAAATCATGCAGAAATGCTAAAGACCATGAACTGAAGGTGAAAGTGAAACTAAACTTGACCTTTGGATTATTAATGTGTCGGAACTTCTGTGAGACTTAGAATTTTAACATCAACAGCCCTCAAGTTCTACACATCATTGTCACAGTTTCGGCTCAGAAGTCATCTTAGATCGATCCTCTTCCCAAAGTATACCCCTATGAATATTGAACAACCGACTCATGTGTGTGAAGGGTTTTAGCTCTTCCCATCCAGAATGCCGGACTACCATGCTCCTCTCCTCTCCAGTAACTCATCCTTGGGGAGTCAGGTATTTCCTTCTAAGGTATGTCGTGCTGTGTTCACAATCGAATGAGGGAGAAGATAGAAGAAAGAGAAAAGAACTGGAGGGTGGCCAGTGTAGTCACCTCTCCCTGTGAAGATGGCCAGTGTAGCCGAGTCTTCACCAAGATCTGCAGGTTTTTGAAGCTTGGACCTTTTTGGTCGGATTTTTATTTGGTAGAATGCTTCTATGTATTTGGAATTTTTGGTGGTTCTGCTTGGATCTTGTTGTGCCCCTACGGATATAGAATCTTTTTGTTCTGTACATTTTTTGGGGTCTTAGAAAAATTGTGCCCAGCCGTCCATCCCTTTTCCGAAGCTTTATTTCAACCCGTACTCCGGTCTTTAGATTTCCACGCTACCAGAAAAGAGACTCACACAGTCTTCCAACATCCCGTCTGGGTTGAGCTAAGTGCATAGTGTGAGAGTACAAATTAATTCCCTATTCCAGAGTTGTACCCAGAATGAAGAGACCAGGTTAGACACTAAGAGTCAAACGTTGTACATTGTCATGTGGAACTTAAGGAATTAAGTCTAAAAGACCTGAAGCTCTTAAAATCCTATTTCTCGTTGAAGTTCCTCTGAAAATTAGGTAGATTAAGGTCAAGTCCGGACCACTCTCGATTTCTACTCATAACTCGGTTCAGAACACAATGACTTTTCACAGATGCAAATGTATGTGGTGTTGGATGAAGTGCATGTGTGAAATGCTGACACACACAAAAAAAATTTTTGAATTTTTTTTTTGTTTTTGACATTTTATGCAAGGGAGTTTTTTTATGCAGAAAATGGAATAAGAAGCCTTCTCTCTTTTTTTCCAAAAATTTTGGGCAGGTCAGTGTTAGTAGTAAAACTCTTTTTTTTTGTGTGTTTGTTTCTGTTTTTTTTCAAGTTAGTACCCACCCCGTAAATACGTATAGACTTACGCAAAAGTACGAGATATGGGTAAAATATATACAAAGTATATATACAGACCCCCCCTATACTTAGCGAGTGTTGTGTCCTCAGAGCACAAGAAGCGTAAAGAAGACATAGCTCGGGCTAAGCGTAAGGGAGTGAAAAAAAATGAAAAGAAAAAATGAAGCAGTCGAGATATGTGAATGAGGAGATATATACAGGTGGATGTTGGTTCCCCCTATACTTAGGCTCTGGACAGCCTAAGTATGGGAGAAGGGTGGAAATGGAGTGATTAGGAGTCAGGAGAAGAATGATATATACAGATGGCATCGGTCCCCCCTATACTTAGGCCTTGGCCTAAGTAGAGGACGAAGCTGTACAAGGAGACCGATGTGGTCGGGAGGGAGGGTGGGTAGCCGATGATTAAGATGGTTTTCGGCTGATCTTATTATGAGTCTGCGGTGGGAGATCGTAATGATGGGTCGGAGATGAGGCATATGATTCCCAACTATGATCAGTGTCATCCTCAGAAAAATCGTGATGGATAGATGAAGTATTTGAGTCAGATGAAAGATATCCATCATCAGAGTTATCCTCAGAGGAGTAGTATTTGAAAGTGGACATACTCCAAGTATTCTGGTCTTTTTGTTTCTTTAATTGTTTCCTCAGAATTCGTTCCTTCTTGGGGTCAATCAGTTTGTCCTCGGATGAATACTCAGAAGCACCGGTCTCAGTCAGCTCATACGAAAGAATTCCAGTGTACTTGAAGAATGCAGGAGCATCAGCTTTGGATGAGTAGTAGTTAGGAACGGGAGTTGTCCAACGAGAATTAAATTTTGGATCCTTGCGAAGATATGGCTTTAAGGCTGCCGAACAGACTTCACTCATGTAGACCATCTTTTCCGGACCTGATGAGGGATCATCAGCTGATTCCTCTTCCGAAAGGTCAAAGGTGACTTCTTTTTATTTCGTCGTGAAGGTGTCGGTTCACTTGAATATCCAGATGAATAGCCATTGAAATTCTCCTTGGTTGGTGCTTGGTCTACATGCTTGTTCTCAGTCTCCCGAATGTTTGAGCACTCTCAATTTGGGATGATTTGGTCAAGATATTCAGAGAATGTTGCTCCAGGGTGTGACCATGCATATGTCTCAGGATCGTAGTAGAAAGATTTGTCTATTTTGAGATCCGCGGGAATTGAAATATTACAGAGTCTCTGCATATTCTTTCTCAATTGATTCGATGTTGGCGCATTCCTGTGTCGAGTTGATGTAATCCATGTAGTCAGAGTAGGTTGACCCAGGGTGTGCCCATGCATAAGTCTCCGGATCATATGATTCATATACATGATTCTCCATGGTGAGAGCGGATGGGAATGGAGCAGGGGGGAGATTTTCTAAACCAATAGTCTCATCAACAACCGCTATCTCAGGTGTGGTTGCGGGGTAGGGCTCTTCTACCGCTTCATGGTTACAGTTGTTGGGGACTTCATGGGTTGCCTCAGAAGATCGTGGTTCCTCAAAGATAGGGTCAGATTTAAGTGCTTCCAATGCTGTGAAATTGATTTCCCAAGTCTCACAATCGATACTTGCCTTGGCCAATGCCAAGAATGGCTTTCCGAGAATGATTGGAGACTGGGTGAATTCTCCTTGATGCTCAATATCAATGATCGTGAATTCTACCTTGAGCGGAGCACCTTGGAATTTCATGATGACAGAAATGGTTCCTCTCGGCCTTTTTATCGATCGGTCTGCCAATTGGACAATCTCTTGTATCTTCCGAACTGGTCCGAGTTTGAGTTCGTGAAATACCGAAGTCAGGAGGATATTACTCGGTGAATCGTCATCAATCCGAGCATGGGTAAAAATTGTGTCTTTGATTTCACAGTCAAATCTGGGCAACCGCTTCACTATGCGGCTCTTGGTTTTTCTCCTCAACACCAAGGAGGAGGCCATTGACAAGATATGTCTTTCGGTCTTTGTTCGTATCCTACCCGACTTTTTGTTCATTAATTTATCTGTTATAAATCTTTTAAGGTCGGGGAAATGTTCAATGGCCTGTATAAAGGGAAGTTCAAACATCAAGCATTTTTCCAGTGCTTCCCATATAGTCGGATCCAAATTTCGCAGATCATCTTCAGTTTTAATTTTTATGAAATTTTCTGAATTTTCAATTTTTTTGTGATTTTCAAATGTTTCCATTTTTTGGTATTTTCTGGGTGGTGTGGGGGTGTGGGGTGTTCTTCAGACGAAGAGGGACTCTGGAGTTCAGGGTGAGGGTCAATGACATAGTCATTTTCAGAATCGTCCCTAGCTCCCTGAATATCCTCAGAATTTTCAATCTCAGATCCAGTTATTTCCTCATTCATTTTACTGTCCGAGCCACCATAGAATGCGATGAATCGATTGGTAAATTTTTGAAATCTCTCCTCTATTGAGATGAATCTCTTATTTATCCTCGAAATATCCTCCTCAAGATTCGGTTCATAATTAATTATGGGAGCAGTAGGTGTATGTTTGATAATTTCATCTTCCATTTTTCCCTTTGTGCTGAGAGGAGAGCTTCTTGGAATATCCGAAATATGATCATTATTTTCTGAAAATTTCTCCTCAAAAATAATGGAAGGAGGCTGCTCATATGGTTCAGACATGTGTCGTTGATTGGTCAGACCTTGATATTGCGGAGTCAACATACAGAGTTTATGTGTTTCTAAGTGGTCAGTCCAGTCCTCTGTATGAGTATCATGTCTAACGAGGGGTCTATCATGGTCAATCCAATGTCGATGATTATTCAGTGCATGTCTATCCATCTAAGTTTGGTTTCTCTGCCAGTCATGAGATTTGAAGGGATATTGATCTTGAAAAGTTTCATTGGAGAGAAACTGAGAATAAGACGATTCAGTCCAAGATGGTAGGTGGTCATTTACGGTTGGATGGTTCGAATAGAAATTTAATGAGGAGGCCGAATTTATCTGTGGGTGAAAGCCTCCCGCAAATGTTGGAGGATTATTGAAAGAAGGGGATTGAGTTGATTTGGGCCTAACCGAAACAAATTCATTTTCATAGTATAGCTCTGATGGGTGTTCGGTCATTTTTGAGAGGAATGGGGAGTTGGATCTGTGAGAGTTTTTGGACAAGAGTTCCATTATGAGGTTTAAATCAAGAGAGGGAAGAGATGATTGCACGGGATAGTCAAGAAATTTTTATCGAATGTGCGGCTATTGATCTTGAAATCGGTTCACGCACACCAATGCAAACACAATTCAAACCCCGGGTTCACCAACTCACACAATGAAGCCGTAAGAGTTCGTCTATTATCTTTTCAATTTTAGTTGGTGATAAATTCAATCTTGCAAGCCGTTAAACGAGCTGTTAGGTTTGGAGCTGGGCTCTATCCTAGTATGCGTCTCTCTCCTCGCTGCAAGATAAAATCAAACAATGTCGGGGTTGCTCTCCCGCAAAAATTCTTGATTTTATGGGTTATTTTGAAATCAGCTATATTTAGCAGTCCCGATTTTATTAGGTGATCACTGAAGAATTTAGATGAGCACAAATACACGTCTACCGTCCAGTCCCAATTTCCTTTAGATTTATGTGATAAAACAAGAGGGAGAAAGTCGGGAAAAGCCGATGCACGCGGAAAACTATGATGAATGCTCAGTCAGAAGACTTACAGTGAATCCTCGCAATCTTCATGTGGGATGCTAGACAGAATTGAAAATTTTATACTAAATGCGTGCAAGCTGATGAAAACCGCACCTAAGCAGAAAGTTCTATTAGCGGGAAGAATTGAGTTGAATTTGGCTAAGTTGAACGATCTAATGTACGTCTCAGTTAAAGTGCAGTGTGGCTTAAGATCCTAGAGCACAATCAAAAATAAAAATGCTCTAAGAGCCGTATGTGTCGGTCTATCCTAATCGCCACTCAAGTCGGGCACCACCCTCTCCGGAGAGTGAAACAGGCCACGACACACCACAAATAAAGTTCAAGGTCTTTTTACACGTGTGAGAGTCCAAACGGACACCGCTATAAATGAGCAGAAAATAAAATTTGTAGAAATTTAAAACCTAGACTCTACGCTCTCCCACGACTCGACTCGATCTTAAATTAATTGTGGTTTCTCCGGATGTCGGTGAAGAAGCGTCGGTGTCTTGGAAAACCGCTCCACGTACGCCGGGTACCTCGTAAGAAAAATAAGAGAGATAATGTAAGAGAGTGACTCAAAACAATAATAAAATAAGAAAATAAATGCTGGAAAAAAATTTATGGGATTTACAATGAAAAATTCGGGGGTCAGACTACCCGAATTCGGAAAAACCGAACGAAAATTTTCAAAACAAAAATCTAAGCCGTTTGCCTCCCCGGCAACGGCGCCATCTGACGAGTCCGGAAAACGCCAGGTTAAGGATGTGTTTTTAATGTTCGAGCGTGAAAATAATTATGTCGTTCATTGTAGGCGGCGATCGGAAACAGTCAAGAAATAACCACAATCTTTAATCAAAATTTAATCAAATGGTTTTATGTTTATTTTACTTGGGCAAGTCCCAAGGTCGATCACAAGGAGGCAAAGGAACAACCTAGAGTTTTGTCTATCCAATATTGAGTTCGGTTTGCAAGGCGGTCTTTTTTTGGAATTTTTCAATGCAATAGAGGGTGCAATATGCAAATCCGGCCTACTTTATGGACTAAAATGTGAATTACGTTCAAATGATGTCCGAAAAATGCGAAACTTGGCCGAGATGTAAAATATGATGAAATAAGTGCACTGTACTTTTTTTGGAATTTTTGGATGCAATATGAATTTTTTATGGATTTTTAAATGCAAACAGAATGATTTCCAATATTTAATTATAATAAATATTAAACCTATTTTTTTCAAGAATTAAAATTATCTAAGATCTATCACTAGGTGATGGATCTCAGAAAAATCCTAGATCTCGAAAATGTGAGGTCTAATACCTATTAAAAATTAAATAGTGAAATATGCAAAATGCATAGCAAAGTATGCATGCGAATGCAAAGATTTTTTGGCACACTGTTAATCAAAATAATCTCTACAATATGTGATTTTTGGGGAATTTTTAGACTAACGATTAATCAACGATGAATTTCCAAGCATAGATTGGGCAAAATATTCTAATTTCCACACAACAATTATTTTTTAATCAACCGTAAATCACAAAAATGTCCACAGCATGTCAAAATGTAGAGAATTAAAAGATGAACAAAATGCTATTTTTAAACAAATAAAATGATGTCTAGAATAGGTCCAAAACAGAGGGGGAACACAGGGGTGTGAATGCAAATAGCAATAAATAAAATAATAAAAAAATGCAACAGGGACCTACTGTTATTTACCTAGATTATGGGGGGCGTAAGCGCAAATTACCCAGAGGAGCACGTGCGTGGCACGTGCCCTCTGGAATGAAGGGCTGGCGCGTAATTAGGAGGAGGTCCAGGGGGTGTCTCAGCAATTTGCCCACGGTCACGTGCGCAGCACGTGACCTGGGCTGACGTCAGCCTGACGTTCCCCACGCACACGACTCGCGCGTGCTGGGGCCTCGGGCGTCGAGCCCGGCGGCTGGTGGCGGAGGCGGCGGCGCTCGGCCTCTCTTGGAGGAGCGAAGGCGACGGAGGATCTCCAGGAGGTGGACGGTGGCGTTGGCGGAGGAGCTCCAGGCGGAGGCGTAGGCGGCGAAGCTCGGCGGTGTTGAAGGTGGAGTTCCAGGCGGCTGTCGATGACGCCCAGGGCGGTGGAGCGAGTCGGAGACGCTGAGGACTGTGTCGAAGAAGATGGTGGCGCAGATCTCCTGGAAGGTGGCGGCGTAGTTGAGGCGGAGTTGGCGAAGAAGTCGGTCGTGGGAGAAGGCTGGAGACGTGGTTATCGATGGCGAAGATGGCCGGTGGGCGTAGCTCCTGGAGATGGAGGAAGCGGTCGTAGTTGATGGTGTGGCAGAGGCGTAGGCACTGTCGTGGCGGCGGTATCGTCGGCTCGACGCAACAGCGGAGCTCGGCAGTTCGCGACGGAGGGCGCGTCTACAACGACCACCAGTGGTAGCCGGACCTCGCTGATGACGGAGGGCGGGCTGTCACCACCGCCCTCACCAAGCTTCAATCGGCGGATGCGGTAGTCGGGAGGCGACGGGGCTCTTTAAATAGGGTTCGAGGAAGGCGACGAGGCTGGGCGAGGATAGCGGAGGAGGTTAGGGTCGTCGGCGCGGTCAAAGGGTGGCGAAGAGGTGGTTGGGTAGGTGCGGCGGAGAAAGCGGGGCGGCCATTGCACGGCGCGGGGGAGGTGGTTGCAAGATCCGCGGAGGGATCGATAGGGAGGTAGAAGGTGGTCCACGGCCGTTCGGTCAGCCGAGATCGAACGGCCCCGTGGTGGCCACGTGGCTAATAGGGTGAGAGTGCGGGGCACGTGCGGCGCACGTGCCTGTGTGGCACGTGCCACGCACGTGCGTGGCTTTAATATTTTTTTATAAAAACGATATAAAAAAGGCCTGAAAATGACTGACACGTGGCGACCTCTGGGGCTGCCACGTGTCAGCACCAGAAAATTCGAAGATAGATTGTTTTGTAAAATCAATAAAAAATAGCAAATGACCTCTGATCGAATAAGTTCCTTCACGAAAAATGTTCGTCTCAACGAGATCTACAACTTTCATGAAGGCATCAAAGCCAAAATCGGTCAAATGTAAAAAGTGAATTTTTGGGGTATCCCATGTACATAGAATACCTTGGTTTTTTGGGTTTTCTAATTTTTTTGTCATTTTTAAAATAAGATAAAAATCCGGAAAAATATGGAAAAATCAAAGATAAATAAAAGATACCTAATTCTAATTGTTTTGGATTTTTATTGATAAAGAAAATATATACATAAAATACAAGGTCAAAAGCCGCGAAAAATACAATGTACAAAAGAGGCCCAAAACCCAACTTTCACATACGAGCTCCGATTCACTTGAACTTGGTCTTGTTTTGAAGGTAATTGAATGTGTATTAGTTCAAAAGTGAGTAGGATCAAATCGGACACTGGATGAAGAAGATATGGGGCTTTTAGTCCGAAAATCCTGAAATTAGGGTTTGGGTTTTTGGTCCACTTACCTGGGTCAATTACTTTTTTGTATTTTTTATTTATTCTTGTTAGTGATGTGTATACAGTGGAGGTGAGTTTGTGACATTCGGAGTTAGCATGAAGGAGTTAAAAATAGGGGAAGTTAGGCTATTTACAGGTCATTTTTGGCTTGGATTTTTGGCTCTTATTTTATGCAGAATTTAATGCTAAAATGCAATTCTTATGAAATCATGCAGAAATGCTAATTATGTGAAATAAATGCCAAAATGTAGTTGATTTTGAGGGACTTGAGCTTAATAAATGAGACTTAGAGTGGTGAATCCGAGATTCATCACCCAGCTGGGCTTATCAAGTGCGAGCTCGAGCCAGGGTTTGGCATCCACAGATTAAAACCATCAGTGCCTAGAGATTCAAAGTTGTTGGAGCACCTCCGCCGCAACTAGCGAGCAGACCCATCGAGAGCGTCTAACATCAAATCAGTGCCTTCGCATGAACCACTGGCCAAAGATTTGAACAACCGTCGCCTGGAGTTTCAACCAAAAAACATTTGGGGAAGAACATACGTATTCTCCAAATTTATCCACAGACGCTCGATCAACTTTCCATCGGACGACCGCAATCGAGCCATGCATCAACCTCCTGCGATCCATTATTCCGTCGCTTAAGCGCCACACATGAGCAGCACATGCGAACTGGATATTTTGGTACTTTTGTAGTTAGTCCTCTCCGTGTTGTAATATTTGTGAATATGTCCCATCGTCCCAGAGCACACGTGAACTACACATGCATCCGAACATTTTATGCGAAATACCCCCAATTTCTGCATATTATTACACGTGTTCCTTAATTTCCAGTATATTACTATACTAGCCCTATATACAATATAATATAATACATACTATACATGTAATAAAAAATACTAATAATAAAAATATACTAAAAATAGATATAAATACATAGTAATATACTATATATAGTATTAAACCATTTTGAAAAATAAAAATATTTTCTATTTGTACATAAATTCAAAAAATACCAAAAAATACAATAAACATTAAAAATACACAAAAAATAGAAAAACACTTTTAAAAATCCTAAAAAAATACTTACACAATATTTTACTATATTTTACATATAAAACCAAAAAATAAAAGTTGAATATTAAAATCATAAAAAAATAATAATACACAAAAATACATAATTAATTCAAAATAATAAAAAAGTTATATATAATACCTCGTTGGAAAGGTATTTCCACCTACTTTCCAGTAAAAATAAAATATATATATTTTCTTCTCGTTTATTTTTTAAAAAATAAAAAATACTTCCATGTTGTCATAAAAATCTAGTTTTCAATCTAAAATTAATCCAAAACCTTAAAAATTTTAAAAACCACTAAAAATATAAAAACATGAAATAAAATTAAAACATAAAAATAATAAAATACAAAATATAATACCTATATTTCTTTACTTATATGTATATAAAATCACAAAAACAATATTAAATTCATAAAATCAAATAAAAATCCAAAAAAATCCTAAAAATAAATAAAAAAACCCCTCACACCTTAGACACTCTTTTATTTTTACCTTAGTTTCACAGTTTGCCTTCCTGAGTTTGACACTCCTATACTTATTGTTATTCCTTTGAGTTTAGGAGTATAAAAAATAAAAAATAAATCTTTTTCTAGTAAAATTCACCTAATCGATTCATCGACACTATTCTTCGTTTAGATAGTAGATTGGGTGATTTTTCAATTATTCATATCCATGATAATTAAATCATATTTGATTATCTTGGATCATCATTCACATGCATCTAAATAATTAATATGAATCACATTCACTTCGTGATAATTAAATCACATTTTCCATCACTCCTTCGGAATATAAGTCTCATGGTTATACAATCGTCTATGATCACACTACCCTCGAGTATTCCTAATACCCGTACATCCTGAATACTGGAAGACATATAATAAACCTGAAGATTTAGATCAAATTGATGTTGTCTTCTTCATGGAATTATCATTAAGTTTCTCATTCGGTCTTTGGGAGTTGGTATTGATCATATGCTTTCTAAAAGCATATATCATACCTTCAAATTCTTGTCTTTCTTCCAAAGCAAGACGACCATTGATGAATCTGTGATTCACCACTCTTAAAGTTGAAAATAGAGCTTTGTCCCTGGATATTTAGCTTCATATTTCCCTTTATCTTGCATAAATAGCATTCATGCATCAATCCACAAAATATGCATTTTAGCATTTATCTTTGCATTTAAATAAGAAGCCAATCCTTGTGTAAAATCCACTGTAAAATATCCACCTATTTATCCCTTATAAAATAAAAGAACACCTTCCTTATAGTGTGTACACCATTAATTAATAATATAGGGAAGAAGGCCAGAGTCCCTCTTTTGTAAAATACCCAATAAAGCCCCAAACTCCCTGGACATTAGAATGCCCATATCTCTCTCTTACCAACTCCGAATTAGGTCTACTCACCTTCAGATGAATACACATCCAGAGACCTTTAAAATGAGACTAATTTCATTCAATTAGGAGCTAGTAGGCAAAATTTGGGTTTTCGGGCCTCCTTGTATACTATACATATGTATATTTGTATCCTTGTATTTTTGTATCACATTTACTCATCTCCATTTTTGGTCAACATAAAACTTGTAGATCTCATCGAGATCTACAATTTTCATGTGTTGAGTTTTTCCAAATTCAGCTTCCTTCTCCCTCTAATCTTATTTTTCTCTTCAGCCACTCACAGTTGGCCACGTGGCGCCCTCTGATTGCGCCACGCGGCCCGCTCCCTTTGACCTATCCGCCCGTGCCCTAGACCATTGGATCTTCATCTAGATCCAACGGCCCAGTGATCTCCACGTCTGCCTTAATTCCACACCGTTGGATCAATCCCAGGATCGCATCTTCACCGTCCGCTAGCGCCTCATCAGGCTCGCGCCACGTGGCACTCTATGCGCCCTCCGATCTCGCTCCAGGCGCCTTGATCTTCACCGTTCATCATCGCAATTAGTTTCAACCATTCGATCGAACCCCTGAGTCCATATCAGCCGCCTGTTAGCACCGCATCCTCAGCATGCCACATGGTGTGTTCAGATCCCTCCGATGTCGCGCCTTAGATCTGATCTCAGGAGTCGATCCGCGCCTTCGTCTGGACCGTCGGATCGCCTGATCCAACGGTCGAGACATCATCGTCAACCTCTGCACGCCCCGCACCCACGTTCTCCACCGTGCGTAAGGGGTTGCTCCCTTTCTATTTTGGGCTCCACGCCGACCACCTTCTCCGACTACTGACTCCACCACGGCGTCACCCACTCATCCCTCATCCTCGCCAGCCCCCTAGACCTCCATGACAACCCTCAATCTCGCTCCACGACACCCACGAACGCCACCTCGTCGCCAGCTACTCCGTCACCTCCATCCTATAAATCAGTCACCTCCGGCCACTTTCCCCCCCATCCGCCACCACGGAGAGTGACTCCGAGCTCCCACCGTCAGATTGGTGACAGCAATTTGAGCCCAGGTCGAGCGACGACAGAGAACACCTCCGACGAGATCCACGGCCGACCATCACCGTGTCGGAGCTCCTCCAAGGTGCTGCACTAGCTCAGGTCCTCCTACCGGCCTTCGAGCGAAGACCTGGAAGCTTCCCCAGAGTTTCTGACCCCAGGTAGACTCCTCCATCTCTCCCCCGATCTTCTTCTTCCCTTTCCTTCTCCTTCTCCGATTTAATTCGCCATTCACGAGCATCATCTCGCTCCTCTGACCATTCCCCGAGCTCCGAAAAAGAGCTCTGATCTTCACGCTACCATTAGCTTCCTCCGACGATGCACTTCACCCTCCACCGATGCCAGCTCTACCACCGTGGTAGAGCTCGATCACCAGTCACCCCCACTGCTCCACAGGCCTCGCATTCCATTCCCGACAATTCCACGAACGGTTCGCGTACTTCGGCTATCTTCTAACCCCCTGCATGTATCATCTCTTTGATTGGTCGGAGACTTCACCGGTGCAGCTTCGAGCTCCATCGCCAGTGGGCTCCAGGTCACTCCAGCCTCAGCCAACATCGCCGGACGCTTCACCGCCCCTCCACAATCATTCCGAGCTGCCAGAGCCTCCAGCATCCTTCGGCGATGACGGGAGGACGAGGCGGAGCTAGGCCAGCCTCACCGACCCCCAGCCCTCTCCACTGCATGAGGTAGAGGGCCATTGGGGACGACAGCCAGCAGCCGTTCGATCCTCTTGATCGAACGGTCAGGAGCCATCCACGTCGCCACGCCCCGCAGCCGTCGGATCAGACGGATCCTACGCCTCCAGATCGTGCCACGTCATTGCCATCTCCACGCTCCAGGTGTCGTTGGATCAATCCAGATCCAACGGTCACTAATCGACCACATTGTCACCTCAGGAGCGAGCCCATCACTGTTGGATCGATCACTGATCTGATGGACCCAGACATGCCACGCGTCATCAGCCAGGGGCCGTTGGATCATCCTTGATCCCACGATCCAGATCAGTCCACGTCGCCCGATCTGAGCCTCCTCCCCGGCCACTAGGCTCAGATCGCCCGAAGCAACTCTGAGCCAGATCTGAACCTCCAGAGCCGCCCGAGCCTCGCTCCGAACCTCTGAAGACCACCAAGCCTAGGACCCCCTGACCCGCACGTGCATCCTGGGCAAATTGCACTGAGGCCTTTGAAGGTTTCCAAAATTACATTTCAGTCCCTACCAGGAGACCCCACGTGAGGAGCACGTGTTCCATGGAGAAATCGCATCCACCATCCCAGTAGTATAGGTAATTGCATATTAGTCCCTGTCAGCACGTTTTATTTTCAACAATTTTAATTCCTGTAATTGCATTTGCACGCATATTTAGGCATTCATATTAATTCATTTTTCAGTTTGGAAAATTGCATTGTGTAGCTTACATTATCCTCTTTCATATGTGACATTTGGCACATTTTTGTAATATCAGTGGATTTTTCTATTAATTAATTGGATAAATTTTGCTATATTTTGCCCATTTATGCCTCTTAATTGATAGTACTTTCTCTGTACTCCGAAAATCTCCAAAAAAATCATATTAAATCTAGGATAATTAGGTTCACATTGCGTAAAACAATTCATCTCATTTGCACGCATCCCGAGGCCTGAATAAATCATTTTTTGATTTCCTTAATTAAATTTTAATAGGTCCATTTCACATAGAAATTTAGGACTATTAGTTTTCCTGGATTCTTCCCACATAAATATATCTAGGATAATTTTTATATCTGAAAATATGCTGATTTGGAATTTATTAAAATTAATTTAGTCAAAATCACTTTGCATTCAATTTTAATTCACAGTAAATTTATTTAGTGTCAGAAAATTCTAAAAAAATAGAGGACCTTAATTTCATTGCATTTCATCATCTCGCCAAGTTTCATAATTTTTAGACTTGATTTGATTACTTATTTGAATTAATTTGTCAATTGGCTGGATTGTGCATGTCTTGAATAAAAAAATCGAAAAAGACCAAAAAAATTCTCCACTGAAAATCAAACCTTGGAATTTGCTAAAAATCAACCTAAGGAGACAGTTGCCTCCCTGAGTTTGACCTTGGACTTGCCCAAGTAAAAAAAATGTCGCTCGAGATTAACTTGCTTTAATTAAAGGGCATGGAAGTCGACCCGGCAAAGGTGGATGTTATTGCCAATCTAGAGCCACCTCAGTCTGTCAAAAATGTAAGGTCATTCCTGGGGCATGTAGGATTTTACAGACGATTCATCAAGGATTTTAGCCGCATCGCCCGACCTTTAACAAAGCTTTTATGCAAGGAAATTGAGTTTAATGTCAATCATCAGGTTCTCCTTGCTTTCAATCAACTGAAGGAGCTTATCACTCAAGCTCCAGTCCTACAACCGTCAGATTGGTCTCTCCCTTTTGAGATCATGACTGATGCGTCAGACTTTGCAGTCGGGGCTGTTCTAGGATAGAGAAAAGAAAAAGCGCCCTATGCCATTCACTACGCCAGCAAAACATTAGATGAGGCGCAAAGGAATTACACTGTGACAGAAAAAGAGTTGCTGGCTGTGGTTTTCGTCCTGGAAAAGTTCAGATCCTATTTTCTTGGATCAAAAGTTACCATTTTTACAGACCACTCTGCTATCCAGTACCTACAGATGCCAAGCCTAGACTGATTAGATGGATCCTTCTCCTCCAGGAATTTGATTTGAAAATCAAGGACAAGCCTGTAGTCCAGAATGTGGTAGTAGACCATCTCTCCAGAATTGAGCAGCAGGAGCCTCCACTGAACAATGCATCTATCACAGAAACCTTTCCAGATGAGTCAATTTTAGCAGTGGATTCCCTCCCTTAGTATGCTGATATAGTCAATTACCTCGCCACAGGGGTAATACCATCGGATTGGATGAAAAATCAGAAGAATAAATTCATGTCGACCATCCGTTTTTATCAATTGGAAGATCCTCTCTTATTCCGGGAAGGATCAGATTGCATTTGGCGCGACTGCATACCTCAGGAGGAGCATTCTAGTGTCCTCGAGAACTGTCACTCGCTCGAATCTGGTGGACATCACTCTAGAGACCGTATGACAGCTAAAGTACTTCAGTGTGGCTTCTGGTGGCCCACACTATTCAAGGATGCAACAGTATTTGTCAAACGATGCATTGACTGTTAGGGATTGAAGGGTACACTCACTGCAAAAGATTCGATGCCTCTGAAGATCATTCAGATAGCATATGTTTTTGATGCATGAGGCATTGATTTCATGGGGCCTTTCCCTAACTGTCAGGGTTTTAAGCACATCCTTCTTGCCGTAGATTACGTAAGCCGTTGGGTTGAAGCTATTCCCGCTCGAGCCGCTGACAACCGGACAGTGTGCCGATTCTTGAAAGATGACATCATTGCGCGGTTCGAGATTCCGAAGATTCTCATATCAGATGGGGGTAGCCATTTCATTAACAAAGAGGTCAAGAAATTAACGAAGGAGTACGGCATCGAACATCGTGTCGCATCCCCTTATCATCCTCAGACCAATGGCATGGCCGAATTGTCGAACAGAGAAATCAAGACGATCCTCCAGAAACGTGTAAGGCTGGATAGAAAGAACTGGTCTCAACTCTTGGACTTAGTCCTCTGGGCTTACAGAACCACCTACGAGTCTCCCTTGGGCATGTCGCCCTATCATCTTGTATATGGGAAGCCGTACCATTTGCCCGTCGAATTAATTCACAAGTCTTTATGGGCAATTAACATGTGCAACTTGGACTCACAGAAAAGTGGTCAGAAAAGAAAAAATGATCTGAACAGACTCTTGGAGTTCCGAGACTATGCATACGATAACACATTGATGTACAAGGAAAAGGTGAAACACTTGCATGACCGGTACATCAGACGAAAGACCTTTGAAGTTGGACAGAAGGTGTGGTTATTTGATGCAAAGTTGCGGATCTTCCCAGGCAAATTAAAGAGTGAGTGGACAGGGCCATTCCGAGTTTGTGAAGTACGTGACACTGGAAGTATTGCCATATCAGAATTGTCTCCTGACACACAACTATTCGTCGTCAACGGTCAACTCCTGAAGCCTTACCTTGAGCCTGATACATTCTTGGCTGTTGTCGACCCCATCCAGCTTCTACGCTTTGATGAGATATACACCACATTGTCAGCATCAGAAGATTCAGACGTCGTACCTCAAAAACTATTCATCTGGTTTCTTCTTTTCTTCTTTTCTTCTTTTCCTTTTCTATCTTCTTTTTCTATCAAAAAAGGTGTCTCCCCTTGTTGACAGTCTTCTATACTTAGGACGCACTTTGTCCTAAGTATAGGGGGGTGTGCACCCCGAGTTTTTCTATTCTTTGATCCTCTTCATTGTCTCCTCTTCTTATCTATACTTAAGAATATCTTACCCTAAGTATAGGGGGAGACAATACGAGTATGATCTGTTTATTCCCACCCTTGACCCTCCCTGCTTTGTGTACAATCTTCTATACTTAGGATTATTTGATCCTAAGTATAGGGGGGACGGTCAACTTCTCATTCGTTCATTCTTTCCTATATTTGTTTATTTATTCATTTGTTAGACTTGTCTATACTCAAGTACGAGTTATGTCTTCTCTTTCCTCTCCAATCTATGAGGACATAGCTCAAGCTAAGTCTAGGGGGTCGTATATACTACGTATATACTATAAGCCATAACTCGTACTGTAAAAAAATACTACCTAGAGCTAAAAATAACGTTAAAACTATTTATATTACGTTAATAAAAGATGATTGTAGGCTCCTCAGATTCTTTTTGTCCATACTGATTAATAAATCAGGAAAAACGCTTTGTGCAAAATGTTCTCCTTGTGAAGAAATCTTTTGAAAATTATTTGAAAAATTTTGTAAAAAGTGTTCAACCTTTGTAAAATATTCTTATTTGCAAAATTTATTTTCTTTGAGTGAAATAAAAATATTTGAAAAATGATTTGCAAATGGTTGGGAAAATGGTTGTAAAATTATTTTGAAAAATCTATCTATACTATTCGAAAAACCTTTGCAAAATAATTTTCAAATGCATGTACATGTTTGTAAAAATATTTTGTGCTATAGTCTTCAAAATCTTTTGAAAATGACTCTCAAATAAGTCTGAGGAGTATACACAAAAAATTCTCATGCAAAAACAAGCAATAATTCGAAATAAAAACTTATAAGAGCCTAAACCATTTTGTACATAACATGTAATTTTTCTTTGTATATACTGATTAATAAATCAGGTTAAATATCTTTGCAAAATGATTTGAAAAATGGTGTGAACCGTTTGGAAAACTTTTTGTGAAATGTTTTCAACCTGTGTAAAATCGCTTTGTTTGTAAAAGTTTCTTCTTTGCGTGAAATAAAGGATTTGAAAACCTATGTGCAAACGGTTTGGAAAATATTTGTAAAAAAACTATTGTGGAAAATGTATATACATAGTGTGACAAATCTTTGCAAAATATCTTTCAAATGTTTGTAAATGCTTGCAAAAATTATTGTGTACTATAGTTTTGAAAATGTTTTCAAATTAATTGTGAAGAAAATGGACATATCTGTAAAGTCGTTAAATAAAAAGTCTTTATCAATTGTATACACATATATGTATCTAGAACAAACAGGTTAACACTTGTAAATCCCTCAAAATTCTTTGTGAAAAATTGCATCATTCACTGTGCATAGCTTGTGCATATCATTCATATTCTTTTTGAGTGAGCTTGATGATTGAACCAGTCCAATAAAGTCTAAAATTGGAGCTTGGTTGGACCTTATCGCACCTAACTGTACTGGAACCTTATGGGAACTAGGTTTAAGGTACTTCAGGTCTATTCAGACCTAATTCTTTGAGAAATCAGGGCTGGGTTTAAGTCACCTCAACTGACTAAATAGAACTTTTCGAGACACACGCATGATTCTTTTCAACCGTGACCTAACTTGGACACTAGCACCTTTCACTTGGCTCAACTCAGTTCGAGTGGTGAGGGGGTTGGATTTGCCAGTCCGAGACACACACGGGTGGAAACATTTGTCCTTGTCTAGGGAGGGAAGTGCACCCCAACCTGGTCCAGTTTCAATGAAGTCAAATGACAGGAGAGTGTGGGTTGCAATAAAGCTTCAAAAGAGGGATAGTCTTCTGGCTCAAGAGGAAAAAATCCTTATGTAAATGCTTCTGTGAATAGTATTTCAAAAAAAAACACCAGAAAAAGTGGACATGCTTGAAAATAAAAATAAAAGTGCCTGTCGGAGTATGTATAGATGTTGTATAGAAAATAAGCAAGCTTGAGCATCAAAGTTATATCATGTGAGCATGCAACTGGATGACTTGACTACACTGATCTTGCATCCCTGGACAGGTAGCTACACTGGCTACCGTCAATTCTCTTCGTCCCCTCCTCCTCTTGAGTCGGATGCCACTTGAACTTAGAAGGGAATACCCCGCTCCTTGACGACAGAGGGCTAGATTGGGGAATCATTGGCTTGTCATTCTGGAGAAGTCAGTTCCTTTGTCATTTCAGTTGGGGAGAGCCACTATCACTTACACTGTACAAGTCAGCTTCATAGTCATAAGGGTTTGCGTATGATGTAGGCTAGTTCTGACCTGGCTATTGAGGTGATTTGAACCAAGTTCTGTGACTCTTGAAGGCTATTGTGTTTTAAATTTGGTTTCCAACCTGGTTCCACACACATTTTCACATCAAGGTCTAACATAAGCTCCAAATTCTTATTTTGTAAGGACGGATATTGCACTGAAAGCAATTCTATTCACTCTATCTTTTTCAATCTTCTTTTTCTTTTCTTCTTATTCTTTGTTCTTTTTTATACTTATTGCATAAGTATTTGCTAGGGACTAGCAAAGGCAAGTATAGGGGGGTGATGAATCTCCATTTCATCACCTTTATTCTATCATTTTGGCCTTGAAAACCCTAGCTAATGCATGTAAATAACATTAATTTGTCCATAATAACATTCCTGATTTATTGTATTTCTTGCACATAAAATAAGGTTTTTAATGCCAAAATTATAGAATAAAGAGAAGAAAAGAAAAAGGAATAAAATACTGAAAATATTTTATGACCCTAACCCCAAGACCAAGTTCAGAAAGGAATTGATCGACAAGGAATAAAGTAGGGGGAGGTAAGGACAAAAAATACAATAAATACCTCATTTATTCATTCTTGATTTATGCATTTTGACACCTATTTTGTATCTAAGTATTTAGTCATCAAATAAAGAAACTTTGTACATAAAAGGTGTAGATAATAATATAAATAAAAATACAAAATTGAGTTTGTACAAAAATAATACACAGTGTGCATTTTATACCCAGAATAAAAAGCTAGAAACCAAACTTCACAAACTCATATCTTCCAAATAAAAACTCAAAACATAGAAAAATCACCTCTAATTATATATAACTTTTCATGAGCTATTTAATGGTGGTAGTTTTATATTTTTGGAGTTACTGTGCAAAAGATAGGTTTTGGGCCCCTGTTGTACATAATAACGATTAAAATATTCAATCTATTCATCACTGATTATTTTTACAAATTCATATTTTTATAATTTTGTAAACATTATCTATAATATATGTGTACATCAAAATCAAAATAAAACTAACAAGAAAATGAAGAATAAAATAAAGTTATATAAAAACATAGATGAAAAGCCTATATGTATATAAATAAAAGGGAATTATATTCTTTAATTATTTTATTCTTTCATATTTTTAGAATATTGTCAATATCATATATAATCTATTAAAAATATAAAACAAAAATTAAACTCATTAAAATACATTAAAGTAAAAAGAAGTATACAAAACATAGGCAAAATACCTAGGCCTATACCTATACAATTCATATACCTATTTATTTAAATATGCAAATAAAATCATAAAAATTGAATAAAAATATATTTATACTCACAAAAATAAGTTATAAATATATAAAATAAGAAAATAAAATGATAAAATAATATATACAAAATTAAAATACAAAAAACATAGGTAAATATACCTATAAATACACTCATAAAAATTAACCACTAATAAATCAAGCCAAAAAAATAAATAAAAATCATATTAAAATACTACATAAATAATAAACATTTTTTATTTTATACTCGAAAAATAATAAAATCATTTACTATTTTAAATTAATTATTTTCGAATAAAACCCCATGTTTTGTCCTTTAGCGGCCGACGTGGACCAATCCCAGCGCGGCCTTCGTTGACCTCTGGTCAACTGTCCCATCTGCTGCTCTGAGTCGTCAGACCTGTTGAATCCCTGTTTTTCTTGCATTTTTCGTGGGCGTCTCGTCCATCGATCGAATTCGCTTCCTCCACAAGAATTGTTCCTGGCTCATTGTACGTACACGCCAACCTCTTAGATTGCTTGTACATACGCCTGATCAATCGATAATCACCGGTTAATAAGGGTGCCAACCTCTTAGATTGCTTATATGTTGAAGCACTTCAATTTCGTCCGTAAGCATATCATATGATTTCTAAATCACCTTTTTAAGGTCTCCGCTATATTTCTTAGGATAGTACATGTGTGAGGTAGTGTTGTCGTCACATCTAGAAACAACAGTCAGCATGCTATCTCAAGGATATAATTATACACATTGTAGATTACTTCAGATTTTGCAACGCATTAATTATGCATAATACTGTCATAAGTTTCGATATTCTAGGGCATCCTTTTGGAAGCAAAAGAAGACATCCTTTCAAAAATTGTTTCAAAAACTATTATAACTCAATCATAACTACACTCACTTCAACCCATCATTACATCACATCATGTCACATTCAAATCCAACCCAACCCTTTCCTAACCAAACACCTACTATTACAACCCTCCCAACCCTCCTCACAGTTTACTATTCACAGGGTTACCCCAACCCAACCCAGCAACCAAACGAACCCTAAATGTGTTTTGTATTGGCTAGCATGCATTAACTTCTTAAGCTTGGCAGATGAATTGTCATCTCTTTGGTTGGTTTGTTAAAAAAACATTTCATGCATCTTGAGTCCATGAAGGAATTATAATAAGATGTAGAGGACATGATAATAAGGTCTTGCAGTACAACATGTGTCTATAATGACATATTTTTTAAAATCCAACACCACTATACGATATGTTGTGAATATATAATAATGTATATTATTTGTTGGAAATCATTTTTTAAAGTTGATATTCACAGCGAATGACATATCCTGTTATATCATTAGCATGGGTTATTTCATTGTAATTATCATCAAACTATGTACTAACCATTGCTATTTTTAGCAATAACTTGTACAAAAGTGTTAAACTATGGCAACATGTAATCGTTAGTATATAATTCACTGCTAATGTTTTACGCCATTAACTCAAGTATACAAAATAATTATACAACTAAGAACATTCATGCCGACTTATATACACTTATTTTATTTTTAAGTCAATCCATATTTTATTTTAAGGTTAATCTATATATATTATTATAAGGATTTTTTTATAGTTGTGTCCTTCTTAGATTATGCAACATTAGTCACACCCCTCATTTTTTTGCAATATCAGTTGTAATCTTACCTTCTTGCACAATTATCACTTGCGGCCTTCAGTTAGTTTTGCCATTAGTGAGATAAATCAAACCATAGTTTATACAAACCAAAACTTGATTTAGTAAATTCTCCCACTTGTGCCTCTACAATTTTCAGAAAAATTTCATTTGTACCTACCTTTTTTCTTTCCAATTACACTTGTACTTATGGGATAATGTCCGTTTGGGAATGTAATGGACGAAAACTAACCGACTCAACTGTCAAGAAGGTAAGGCCAAAAGTGATATTAAAAAAAAGAGAGACTATAAAATCTAAGAAGGTCACGACCGTAAAAACCCTTATCATAATTGATCATGTGATAGTGGTAGACTTATGATCATTTATGTAAAGGCTGTTAACTTAATTTATAGGGTGCCTCTTAAATAGGAAGAAAAGAGGGGCACTGTGTGGTATAAAATGTTTGCTGGATTTTCTGTGTAAAATTGCAAAAACTTGATTATCTTTAAATACGAAACTCCTCCCATTAGCCGGTATTAAGATTGCAGCAATTGATTTCGTATTTTTTTATCTTATAATTCGTGTCATGGTCGTCTATGCTTGATTTTCGAATTTATTTTTATCTAGTTTCGGATTAGGGTTTTATTAAAACAATATTGCTTGCTCGATAACAACTTTTCCTTTACTTTCAAGATTTCCAAAAGACAGGTATTCAATAGTTTATAATAATCGAGTTTGATTTATATATGAAAAGTGTGCATGAAGATGTGTCACGGCCATTCCCTACTATTTTATTTTAGGAATTTTTATGCTCTAACCCCTAAAATCTTTTCCCACTACAGCACAACTTGTGTGTACGCCTGTCCAAGGGTTGTGGCGTAATTTGACAAAAAAATTCAAGGGTTAGTATTTTTGGTATAATTCTTTGAGTCCATATCCGAGTGAGGTCTGAGCTTTTGCAGGTCAGGTCAAGGCATCGTTCGATCCAACCTGGCCCAATGCTTCACCCTAGTTGTGGTGAAAGAGCCGACAAGATTATTTGTGTTATGGTGTCATTGAAAAATTACAGGGATTGTGTAGTTTGACAAAATTTAAAGGATTATGATGCAAAAACTCATTAGTCAGTTGTATATATTTGATTTGGCGTATAATCCTATGAGACTCTACTATAACTTGAATGAAGAAAAATCTTGATATAATACTAATTACACTATTTTCTTTGAGAAATTGCAAGGTATAACTCAAGATGTAGATTTTTTCTATATATTTGGCAGGTCTTTGTCATTTTCTATTGGTTTTAAACAAATATGTTCAAGACAGATATGAATGCGCAACGAATATTTACGATACATATTCTTGACAAAGGAATCAACGAATCTTCAATATTCCTCATTTATGTAATGCCTAAGATCTTTGATGTCAAAATTTTATATACAATACAAAACACACTAACAATGCAACAACTATACATTATGACCACCTTGATATGAGCTTCATGAACAAAATACAATGGATGGATGTACCTTGTGGTGAATTTGGTATGGAGAACTTTATGTATCTTGATTCTCCTAACAACACTATTGAATTCTTTATTAAGTTAATTAATCATCTCAAGAAATAACATTTGAACTGATGGCTGATGCATGACGAAGAGAGATAGAGAAGGAACGAACGTAATCTTTTTTAGCAAGTTTTTTTCAAAGGTAATCTTATTGGAGGACATGTTGTTGGACATGTGAGCTCACAACAACCATTATGCAATAAAGTTATTGCAGATCATTCCTTAATCGGAAATGAAGAATATCATATTTGCATGATAGGTCCCTTAGTACAATTGGGATTATTTAGCATGACCATCTTGATATCATACAGTTGTTGATTCGAAGTTTGGATCGTAGAGACTGGTGCACAGTTGAATGTCTAAAGAAATAGAGCGAGGGCTTAATTGCATCGTCAAGTGATTATCAAGCAGGTACCTTCAACTTGAGAAGGAGATGGCAATCCTTACTCCAAAGACTGATATCTGATTGACCTCTTGATGCAAGTCCTCTGCATACGAATAGAGATTCGGAGGTGTTTGATGAGTTAGGTAAAAGAATTGACTTAACAAGATCGAGATAACCAACCAACTATATCATATGCTGTCTTGACACATGCATGCATCATCTGATCAGAGACAGATGGGTTACTATATATCTAAGTATGTACATTAAGCAAATCATTAGGTTGATGATCTAATCAAGGTCTATACACCAGCGAGCTGTTGTGCATATAATGGCATATGAGCAATACAATCTCTCAAGGGATCATACTGGTTCACTGTTGAGCCAGAAGACATGAGCTCACTCATGATATATTATGATAAACCAAATTCCAATGTTGGTCATCTTGTTCTAGAAATAAGAAAGGATTAAAGGTATGATATATGCTTTGGAAAATATATGATCGTACCAACTCAATGATCGAATGAGAAATTTACCAATAAAACCACAAAGGAGACAATCCAAAATGGGATCAGAACTTCATGTTTAATCGCAATCTTCAGTATGCAAGATGTATTAGTATTGGGAATACTCAAGGGTGATGTGATCTAATCGATTGTATAACTATGACGCTTCCATTCTGAAAAAGTGATGAAGCAAGTTTGGATTTAGCGACTCCACTCAATAGACCAGTTATACAATCTTAGTCCAAAAGCTGGACAACGATATGAATGTGATTCGGATGCAATGAGAAGATTGGATATTATGTCTGACTTGATCATACATCTCTTAGAGATCTGGATATGAGATTAGATCTCACTGTACAAGTCACTATACATGGAATATATAGTCGTCATATCCTTATCTCCAAGTATCCAAGGATAAGGCACACTATCCTTGAAAAGGTTCATGAATAATTCCATTAGAAAAATTTATGAGCTTTGTAAAATAAAGAAAAATAATGACTATTAAATTGGATTTAATTATCATAACTAATGTGGATGTGATTCACATAATTTAGATGTGTGTAAAAAGACATCTAAGATAATTAAATTAGATTTAGTTATCCTAAGTGAGATTATTGTAAATGTACTATCCACAACAATGTTTGATAATGTGGATATGATCCACAATATGAAAGAGAAAATTAATTATGAATAAGATTCAGAATTTAAGTACTCGAATTGGATTCACATTGAAGAGTTGTATGTAAATATGACTTACAATTTAGTTTTGGATGGATGGATATGATTTATAAATAGAAATGGTCTATTTACAGTTGTAAAAAATAATGTGCAAATTATTTGGTAAAATTTTATTGATAAAATAATTCTATAAATAAAGGTTTAATGTAGTAAGATTTCATCATAGGATATTGAAGAGAGAAAATCTCTCTAATCTCATGGTGGACGTATACCCCAAACGAGGAAGAAGGATCTCTCCTTTACTCTTTATTCATGAGAAAAAGATTTATTTTGAGATAATATTCATGAGAAAAATATCTCCTTTCCTCTTTATTCATTTATTAATTCTAAATTCAGTTATACTTGGAGTATAATTATAAACTTTTTATCTCTTGATTATTAATTAGGAGTTCATCCCCGCCATATAAAAGAGACTAACCCTAACTCTCTTTAATGAATTAAGGAATGCAGTTGTTGCAAGTAACAACTCTCTCTCTCTTTCTCTCTCTCACACACATACACACCGCACATCTACTCTATCTATCTCTGTCCAATCCCTATTGGTTGTCCCCGTGCCCTAGGTTTGTAGACATTGTGGTTGTTCTTGAGTCGTCGTCATGCTGCCAGACTGATTGCTTGTGAATCTTCATTTTCTCTGATGCCTCATGCTCTTGAAGAATACATCGGATTTTATGAGATGAAATTAGGAGATTTTTTGCTCAGATTATCGTCTTGGATTGTGGGAAGCACACATCTCATCCATGCGCCAACAAAGTGCTCTCTCATCAGATATGACTTTACATAGATAGGAGGCATCTTCCTTTAGAGGCTTTGAGATCACAATCATGTTTCAAGAGGTAAAACTTATATTCTTGTGATCATGGAAGGCCGTATCGATATCGATATCATTTCGATATCATATTGATATGATATTTTGACAATATATCGACGAAATATTGCCCATATCAACGAGCTTTGAGAAGAAAATGCCTGGAAATCGGGATATATCGCCATATCAGTGCCTATATCGATCCCATGTCGATATCGATATATCACGATATTTCCTTCCATGCTTGTGATCATGATGAAACGACATGGGAATTGTTCCTATGCCATGTGGTTTCATGGAAAAAAATATCAGATTCCACTGCTAATACAACTTGTATGATAAGTCTTGTTTTTTGTCAGATACGATCCAACTCTAATGCTTTTGTGAGGTACGAGGCACTATAACCTTCCTTCATAAGAAACTAAGTATGAGTTCAACTTAGATCCAAGTTAAAGTATAGGTTTAAGTCATTCTCTTGATTATAATCTTGATCAAGTGTGTAGGGAGAATCCATGTACTTGCTTTATGAAGTTTAACTGCGAGAATCCATAACTATGCCCTAAAATATTCATGGTTTAGGTGTCAGTATTCTAATTTCCAGTTATAATATATTGAATCATGAAAGACATGCATGTTACATATCATAAAATTGTGAGTTGTGTTAGTCATGTGAGCCCGAGGAGAACCATTTCTACAATAAATATTTATTGTAATCTTTGATATATCAATAAAAGTTATTGATTTATTTCACTCCATGTATGAGATTAACTGAATGAATGCACTATAAGGTCCCTTTGTAAAATTAGGGTTATGTACCATGGCAATCTTAACGATCATACAATTGTTGATTCAATAGTTGAATCATAGAGGCTAGTATTTGATGAATATCTAAAGAGTTAGATTGAGTGTTCATCAAATACTGTCAAATGATTATTAAGAGATGATCTCCAGCCCGAGAAGGAGATGACAATCTATCTCTAAAGGATGATATCTAACCGACCTCTTGATGTGGGTCCTTTGCATAGGAACATAAATTTCAAGGTGTCAGATATGTTAGGCCAAAGAGTTGACTTAGCAAGATTGAGATAACCAAGACCTATGTCGTATACTATCACGATATAGGCATGCATCCTCTGACTTGAGACATATGTATTACTATATATCTGAGTATATACATTTAGCAGACCGATAGGCTGATGGTCTAATCAAGGTCTACACACCAACGAGCTGGTGTGCATGCGAGGGCATGTGAATTATACGATCTCTCAAAGGGATCATACATGTTCACTTGTGAATCGGAAGACATGAGTTCACTCATGAGGTATTGGGACCAATCAAATTTCATGCATGGTTGAAAAGTGTCTTACTACCCTTGTTAATTCGATTAGATTAATGGTCAAATTAATTAATATCGTTCGTTGTAGTTGGATAATAAGAGCAGATCAAAAACCACGTTTGGAAACGACATAATCCAGCACAATTCCTTCGGTGACCATGAAGTGGCTCTTTTCACATGAAAACACTAAATTGACTTCACGACATTTCTGAAGCACTCTGTCTAGGTGCCCAAGACAAGAATCAAAACTGTCACCATAGACTAAGAAGTCGTCCATGAACACCTCGAGAAAACTGCCTACCATCTCGACGAAAATTGCTAGCATGCATCTCTAGAAAGTCGCAGGTGCGTTGCATAATCCAAAGGGCATTCTTCTGAAGGCGTAGGTGCCGAACGGGCAAGTGAATGTAGTCTTCTCTTGATATTCGGGAGCGATTGCCACCTGGTTGTACCCGGAATACCCATCCAAAAAGCAGAAGAACTCCTTGCCTGCTAGTCTTTCCAAAACTTGATCAATGAATGGTAAGGGAAAGTGGCCCTTCTTAGTAGCTGCATTAAGACGACAGTAATCAACACACACCTGCTAGGATGTTGGTACCTGAGTGGATATTTCCTCTCCTTTGTCATTGGTGACCACGGTAAGCCTTGATTTCTTTGGAACTACATGCAGTGGGTTTACCCATTTTGAATCGGAGATGGGATAGTTGAAGCATGCATCACACCATTTCGTGATCTCTTTCATGATGACGTCCCGGAGGTTTGGATTCAGTCTTCTTTGGAATTCGCGGGACGACTTGGCATCTTCTTCCAGATAAATGTGGTGTGAACACAAGGCTGGATTTATCCCACAGAAATCTGATACGCACCAACCAAGTGTCTTGCGGTTCTTTTCTAAAACCTCGAGAAGTCGAGATTCCTGATTCGGATTCAGCATGTTGTTGATGATGACCAGATACATGTGTTCTTCACCCGTAAGGAAGGCATACTTCAGGCCTGCAGGAAGTGGCTTGAGTTCTGGTCCTGATTTGTCCAACTTGTTGGTCACTTTAGACACTATACTGGTGGTGGGATGTACTTCATTGATGGAGCTACCATCCTCAGTATTTTGTTGAGATCCTGATGATGTGTTGAACAGTTCTGTACTAGGCTCATGATGTTCGGGTTGGAGTGAATTCTTGAAATCAAGTAGTTGTGACAACATCTGAGAGTCTGTCTCCCAAGAATCATCGGAGCACAGGTCAACTGTGCTTTCCAAGTCCTCCTCGAGAATGAGGATCTCTTGGGTCCTTGAATCATTCAATGAAAGTGATGAGTCCCTGATCTCTGTAATAAAATCACAGTCTGCTTCTGATACTGCATGGCTCTCATCAGTCATGGCGTTCGGCTCTCTGATCATGTCTATAGTGATCTGCTTGCTATCCGAGCGGAAAGTGATCTTGCCGGACCCGTAGTCAACCACGGAACCTGAGGTACGCAAGAAAGGCCGGCCAAGGATGATAGGAGTCTGGAGTAAGGGTGCAGTATAGTCCATATCGAGGAACATAAAATCAATAGGGAATTGCATCTCCCGCACCTTCATCGCAACATCTTCCCCCAGACCTCTAGGTCGCTTGGTGGATCGGTCAGCGAACTGAAGGATCATCTGTGTTGGCTTGAGTGGATCTAGCCCAAATTCTTGCATTAGGGATGAGGGCAAAAGGTTGATAGAAGATCCGCTGTCAAGGAGAGTACACTCGAAGACCTGATCAAATATCTCACAACTGATAAGAGGTGCTCCTTTGTCTAGTTTCTTCTAAGGGAGATTGCTGATTGCCGCAACAGTGGCCATGGAAAGCACGTGCCTCTCGAACTGATTTCGTTTAGTCTTACGTGCTGGTCGACGCTTGCCGGTATTTGCTTCTTTCAAACCTTTCTTCATACATGGCATATATTCCATGACCTTCAGTAAGGGAATCTAAACGGTTAAGTTATCTATTATTTCCGCAATGCCAGGATCAGACAATGCACTTTTTCGTTTTGCATTTTTTTTATTTTTCGATTGCATTACGAAAAGGAATATTTACATCACTAGAAGGCAAAATAGAGTTCTTATTTACATCAAAATTATCGCCCACAAATTGTTGTGCATCTGGACTACAAAAAGGAGTACAAGCTGAGTCTTGAGATAACGGTGCTGATGGGCGAGCAAAAAGTAGGGCCTCTGCTCCGTCGGCTGGCGAGGGATCGGCTACAGCTGGCTGCTCCTCCGAGGCTGGCGCAGCTTTGCTTTGGTTGCAAAATTCTTTTTGTTCTTTGCTGATTTTTGTGTAGTTTTTGCTGATGAAGATGGTGGTGGATGACTGTTGGAATGGCTCCTCCTTCTTTTTCCTCCTCTCCCGTCCATGTAGCTGGCACGGCTGATGCAGAAGATGACGATTCACCTGGTTCTTTATTCTCCCCATTCTTGATAGCAGGCGGAGGCAAGGCCCTACCGCTCCTGAGAGTGACAGCATTAGAATAAACAATATTATCATTTTCTGACTCTACAGACGTAGATAGGACATCACATTGTACCTACTCTTTCTTTTTAAAGCTATTGGGTTTGGCCTCGACCTAAGCTGGGATAGTGGTCTTGGTGGCGGTCAGATCGCCGAGCCTCTTGGTTATATCTGCTAGCCCTTTGACGAGTTGAGCCAAGCAATCCATGGTCGGGTTCACAGGATTTACCTCAGTAGATTCAACGTGCAGACCACGCTGTTGTTGCATGTGTTGGTGTTGAGGTTGTTGGTGGTGGTGTTGGGGTGGTGCAGAAAGCTGAAGTTGTTGGTAAGGGGAAGGGGGATACTATAACTACTGTTGGTACTGCTGAGGTGGAGCGGCTGCATACTGATGGAAAGGTTGTGGCTGGCGGTACTGCGGCTGTTGATAATGTTGATTCTGCCTCCATTGATTTGCATATGAGGGAGGCTATTGATACTGTGGCGTCAGCTGTGAGGACTGCCCAAATCAACCACCCTGAGGTTGGTGGTATTGCCGGTTGGCTGGTAGCTGACCCTGAGGTTGTCCCATGGGACGGGTCGGATGTGCTTCATTGCTCCAAACCCCATTGACTTCTTGAATCATGGGTGGTGGTGGGAAGACTGGATTAGATGATGTTACAAAATCTGGTTGGTACACAACCATCTGCTTCTACGGGTGGCCCTGGTCGGGCGTCTACACGTAGTATACGTGCTGGACTGCCGGTGGCTGCTGGCTCGGCTGAGGTTGATGTGGCGGTGGTAGATCGTCCTTCTTCTCAGCTGGAGCTTTTGATGGTGTTACCGACTGGACAGAGTTGATGGTGCCCACCAGCAGTTGTAGCTGTTTGGTGATCTGATCTAGCTTGTCAAGATTTTGAGTCATCTTCTCGATCAAAGCAAGTTTTTCTAAGTCCTGTGATCGTTTCTCGATGATATAAATCTTTGAGAGATGGCCACTGATAATGCTGAGGTTGGAGCTCTCATCTCTCTCTGCCTCGCGGGACGATGCCATGTGCACTTGTTTCTGGAGGATCTAGGGCTGCTTTTGGTATGCTTTTGATGAAGAGAGGGCGGCCTCTCCTTCGGCCATTTCTTCGAATATCTGCCAGACTGTGTCTTCGTCCTTGTTGAAGTGTGAATCCCCACATGCTGTGTCAACGAGCCTTTGGATTTCAATGTTCAGGCCCCCAAAGAAATGTTGGACCAGTTTGGTCTTCGGAATCTCGTAATGAGGGCATTTCTCCTGCAGATCTGTAAACCTCTCCCACGCTTCATGTATGGATTCGTGGGATCCCTGGGAGAAGTTGATGATTCGTGCTCACATCTGGTTGAGCCGACCGAGAGGGTAGAACTTGTGCAGGAAAGCTGACTTCAGTTCCTCCTAGGTGGTTACAACCTTCCCCAAATGGTTGACCCAATAAAGGTCCTTGTCTTGCAGGCTGAAGGGGAATGCCATCATTTTGACAACATCCAAAGGGACGACGGGGTAGTGAGTAGTACGACAGATGCGTTAGAACTGCTGCAGGTGGATGTAAGGCTCTTCACTGGTGTTTCCATGGAAAGATGGAAGAAGAGTGAGGAACTGGGGCTTCAGCTCAAAGTGAGCATGCACCAGTGGAATGAGGATCCACTCGGTCATCTGGCTGTCTCTAGGATTGTAGGTCTCCTTCAATGTAGGTTTGGGTCTCCATTGTTCCGGATCTTCCTCGACATCTGGAGGATCACCACCTCCTCGTCGTCGTCCTCCTTCCTCGGGTTTGTTCATTACATCATTCAGCATCTCCTGGAAAGCGGTCTGTACTAGGGCATGCTCTGTCAGCTGTTGTTGGATACCTTGGATGGATGCTAATAGTTGTGCATTAACCTGATTCTGATCAGGCATCTGACCTTCTGGCTGGGGTGGCGGCTGACCCTTGCCCTTTCCTTGAGGAGCCATATCATGGTTTGAATTTGATGAAATGAATTCTGAATTAGAATCCAGGGCTTGGTATGTCTTCTATCTGCATAATGAGAGAATCCTAATCAGACCACTTGCAATTTTATTCAGCTATCATGATGGATCTGGAATCAAGGTCAATCCCAGCATGTTATGAACGGAAAAAGATATGGGTTGTGGTCGACTTCCATTCACAACAACGAAGGTGGGACAAAAGTGATCACGGTTTATTGGGTGGTCAAAAGAAAGGTAGAAGACGAGGAGTCTGGAGATCGATCCGCAAAGTCTGGGTCGGGTTCGCGAGAATCGCCTCGAATTTATTGGCGAAGTTGAGTCTATGGAATCGATGTGGGTGTCGGCGGGATCCCGACGAAAACCATCCATAGATCGACTTCGTGAAGCACAAGGAGGATTGTATGTTGGAAGAAGGATACGATGGTCAACAAGGAATGAAAAGGAGTGCAAAACAGTAGAAAGGATCGACTGAGCGGGGGTCAAAGGAGAATGGTACAACAAAACTTGCGCAAAGGCGCGGGACTTGATCTTTGAACCTTAATCTAGATACATACAAATGCAATACAAAATTAGGTTCACCAACTCATGCCATGTGGAGCCGTGAAGGTTCAGCTACTTATTATCTTTTCAGTTTTAGAGTTGTTATTTCAGGCATTTCTTTTAACAAGTCCGTAGCACGCTAACCCTATAGGAGAGAGAGTACTGCCAGAAAAGAATCACGTACTTGTCCTCCTCCTTTGTAACATGTAGTCTGTACTTTCTGAGGTCCTTGTAACCCTTCATGGATCCCTACTCAGCCAAAGAAATAGAGAGATAGGAAGTCGATAGGCGAAATCAATACTTCGGTTCTCGCTCGGTACGTAATCACCCGTGAGCGTGCAAGAACCTACTCGGACGCAAACCGATGAGACAGACACCCCCGTGAAGGCGTGGCCTATGCTCAATACTTCAGACCATGTCGATGTTCCACACAAGGCGGTAACACCATCGCTGACAAGGCCCTACTCGGTCACGTACGATAGAAGCACCATTACTTCGAAAATCCAGGCGATACACAAGGCAGTTATAGATTGGGATTTTGGATCTATTCCTTATGGGACGTGCCTCGCTCATGGGATTAGGGTTTTGGTCCCCCTCCGAAGGTACCTGAAAACAACGAGGGTTTTATGAACCCTGTACAATGATAGTCCATTACAAAATTTAATTAAGGTCAAAGTTTATTTAGCAGTCCCCTTGTTTTAGTTTTTTGGGTTTTCACTTTTTTGAGTCTATTTTCATACCAGCGCCTAACGTTTTGTAGATTCTCATTTATGTCCTAGGTGCTCAAAATCAAAGGGAGATAACGAAAAAGCCATGCAAGTTGGTTCCATGATGAAAATCTCACCATTGAACCGAATGATGCATGCTGAGTTAGAGGACTTACAGTGCATCCCAGCTCTCTCCATGCGGTATGAAAAACAGAAATTGTAAACCTAACTACATGACGGTGTGCAAGCGACAAAATCGCCCTAAACATTAGCTACTATTAATCGTGAAGAACCAATTAAATTTGACTAAATCCATACGCAAGAGACTATAGGAACATGCATTCTTATTAATGTGTGGACCTAGCTACCGAGTCAAGCAACCTAAGTCTAGGGGCTCCATGCACACAAAACAAAATAAAGAAAAGGCGGAAAGCTCAAAACTGCGGGAAACAAAGAAAAGAAAGCGGGAAAACACGAAAAAGCCGCGACGAGGCCCTCAGGTGAACAGACACCCGGGCACTATACCTCATTGTGAAGAGTAGAGTCCAAATTATTACATGTCAAAATTGTCTCTCTCTCTCATAAAATTACATTTTTTATATAAAAAAACTAGCTAAGCCTTCTTCTTGCTTCCTTAGTGCTTGCTCCAGCTGGTCAAACAGGCATGACCCTCCTTCATGCATGGTTGCACCAGTCTCCTAGAAGACCGTCCTCATATGGCGGACCCTCGCATCAAAGTTGCAAGAAAAAAGGGAATTAGCACAAATAATCACAGAATATAAACAAAGGCAATAAATATTTACATGCAATTCATGAATATTAGCAAAAATTATGCAAGTATTTACAACATGACAAACTAAAGTAAGCTACGCTCATTGCTCCCCGATAACGGTGCCATCTGATGACACGGGAAAAATCAAGGGTCGTATTGATCCACAAGGCGGATCAATAGTCGATGCAGTGACCGCTTGATAAATCCCAATATCGATCAGAAATTAACCCGCAATAAAGAATAAAGCAATTAAGTCCCAAAAATGTGAATTAAAATTTATTAACTCTACCATAATGATGCATAGTGCGTAAGTATGTAGAGGTCGAACCACAGAGAGCAAAAACTGGTAGCCTACAATTATTTATAAACAAGCTAGTCATGTATGCACACAAGTCTTTTTTGTGGGTTTTTAGATTTTATTTTTATATTTTTTATTTGATTTTTGGTTTTATAATTTTTATTTGATTTTTAATTTTACTTTTTTTGCTTTATATTTTATGTTTTTATATTTTTTTTAAAAAAATAAGATATAAGGCCATATAGAATATATAATAAAAGAGAGATAAGAGAGAGAAGAAAATAGGGGAAAATACTCAAAATACAGTAAATAAAATATTTTTGTGATTTTCATATTTTTCTAATGTTTTTGTAATTTTTCTAGATTTTTCCTTTTTTTGTATTTTTAAAGTTGAAAATACTAAAAACAGGGAAGAAAATAAAAGACTGAAACTAAATTGAGGATGAAAATATCTAATAGGTTCTAAAACTCCTCAAATTAGTTTTAAAACAAAGATAATAAAATAGAGAAAATTTAACAACAGAGATTGTATTTTTATGATTTTTCTGGGACTTTTAATATTTTTATGAAGGTTTTTAGGGTTCTCTAATTTTTAGGATTTTTGTTTTATTTTTTAGTGCTTTTGTACAGAAAATCAAACATGATAAAAGACACAAAATATATTTTTTGGGGATTTTTCAAGAAGTTTTTATATTTTTTTGGATTTTATAATGCAAACAGTAGGAAAAATGCATGTTTTTGAATTTTTATAAATATGAAAATGCAATAAATATGCAAAATAAAAATATGGCGTGATAATACATTGTAACATGAACCTTCGGTAATTTTTGGTGATTTTTGGAATTTTATAGATGCATGCAATAAATAGGGAAAGCAAAAAGAAATTCCAACACTAGCAGGGGTATTTTTGCAAATAAAATAAAGTCCAGGGGGTTCTATGCAAATATACCAAAAATTTTGAACGTTAACATGAGGTTTCAGAACTAAATACATGTTTCAGAACCCGCCAAGGGGCCCTTGCAATTTTACCAATCACGTGGGACTACATGTGACTCACACGCACAAGGACCAAAATACAATTTCAAAAAGTACAGGGATCTGCGTGTAAATTCCACAAAAATATAACACTGTAAATTTTATTTAATGGACCTTTACGAAATACTAGTAAATACAGGGGCTTCAGTGAAATTTTTCCAAATGCACGTGGGCCCGCACGTGATCTGACGTGGATTGGACCTCAATATAAATACAAGAAACCTAGGGGTCTTTTTACAAAATATCCACATTATTTAAACGTTAAAGTATATTTACAGGCCTAAATAATAAATACAAAAAGGTAGTGGCTAAAAGTGTAAATTACCCCTTATTAGGCGCTGATGGACGACGGATCTTCATTCACTTGAACACGTGGCGCCCATCCAACGGTCGATGACGCTTCGTGGTCGGACGCTCAAGATTAGATCTCCTGGCAAGATCTGATGGCCACGAGGCTTCGCATCCGACGGCTGCTGCTACTCCTGGGGTCTCCACCTTGATCGGACGACTATGGAGCGGCGTGGAAGAACCGGGACGAAGCTCGCGCGCGGCGAGCTTCGTTCGTGAATAGCCGGTGCCTCCGGCCACCTCCGTCGCCTCCGAGAGTCTCTACACGTTCCTGGAAGGTCCCCACGTCAATTGATGGCTTCAGCTTGGCTCCTGGAGGTCCCAGTCGATCAGGCGATCTCTAGGAAGAGAAGGACCTCCAGGAGCCTCTTCCTGGAATCAATCAAGCCCAAGAGGGCTCCTTTTTAATCCAAGACCTGCACATGAAGATAAAGCAGCTCGAGGCGAAGCTCGTCGACCAGGGGTTTGAAGCTTTCGCGCAAAAATGAAGGTGGGTGGAGAGGTTCCGGCGAGCGACGGAGTTGGAACCTTGATTCGCGAAACCACCGGGGTTCCAGATGATTAGAGGCATACGGAAGATGGAGAAGGGGACAAGGTACGATATGAAGGTGAAATGGAGGTCGGAGACTAACTAGATGGGACGGGAGTCGTCGCCGGAGCGGAGCTCCGGTTAACTACTACTCAACCGAATCTAGGCCATCTACTTAACTAAATGCTACACTAAATGCTGTAAATAAAAGCTGGAATAAAAACCTATCTAACAAAGCAAGAAAATATCTCTAATACATGGTGGGAACCAAGGAGCGTGGCGTCACCGGAGCTCCGTCGTGGGTGCAGCTCCCACCTCCTCTAACCGATTCAAGGCGCCAAAAACCTCCCCCTGTCACGAGGAAGCTCCTAGGACCAAATACGAGGAAGGGAGAAGAACAAAAACTGACCAAATTTGAGAAGGAGGGGGAGCTGTGATGTTTATAAATCTAACTGGACACCCTTATTAACCGACGATTATTGATTGATTAGGCATATGTACAAGCAATCTAAGAGGTTGGCGTGTATGTACAATGAGTCAGGAACAATTCTTGTGGAGGAAGCGAATTCGATCGATGGACGAGACGCCCACGAAAAATGCAAGAAAAACGGGGATTCAACAGGTCTGACGACTCAAAGCAGCAGATGGGACAGTTGACCAGAGGTCAACGAAGGCCGCGCTGGGATTGGTCCACGTCGGCTGCTAAAGGACAAAACAGGAGGTTTTATTCGAAAATATTTAATTTAAAATAGTAAATGATTTTATTATTTTTCGAGTATAAAATAAAAAATGTTTATTATTTTATGTAGTATTTTAGTATGATATTTATTTATTTTTTGGCTTGATTTATTAGTGATTAATTTTTATGAGTGTATTTATAGGTAATTTACCTATGTTTTGTGTATTTTTATTTTTATTTTGTATATATTATTTTATCATTTTATTTTCTTATTTTATGTATTTATAACTTATTTTTGTGAATATAAATATATTTTTATTCGATTTTTATGAGTTTATATGCATATTTAAATAAATAGGTGTATGAATTGTATATGTATAGGTCTAGGTATTTTGCCTATGTTTTGTATACTTCTTTTTGCTTTAATAGATTTTAATGAGTTTTATTTTTGTTTTATATTTTTAATAGATTATATATGATATTGAAAATATTCTAAAAATATGAAAGAATAAAATAATTAAAGAATATAATTCCCTTTTATTTATATACATATAGGTATTTCATCTATGTTTTTATATAACTTTATTTTATTCTTCATTTTCTTGTTAGTTTTATTTTGATTTTGATGTACATATATATTATAGATATTGTTTACAAAATTATAAAAATATGAATTTGTAAAAATAATAAGTGATGAATAAATTGAATATTTTAATCGGTATTATGTACAATAGGGGCCCAAAACCTATCTTTTGCACAATAACTCCAAAAAATATAAAACCACCACCATTAAATAGCTCATGAAATGTTATATACAATTAGAGATGATTTTGTTATGTTTTGAGTTTTTATTTGGAAGATATGGGTCTGTGAAGTTTGGTTTCTGGCTTTTTATTCTGGGTATAAAATGCACATTGTATATTATTTTTGTATAAACTCAATTTTGTATTTTTATTTACATTATTATTTACAACTTTTATGTACAAAGTTTCTTTATTTGATGAATAAATACTTAGATACAAAATAGGTGTCAAAATGCATAAATCAAGAATGAATAAATGAGGTATTTATTGTATTTTTGGCCCTTATCTCCCCCTACTTTATTCCTTGTCTACCAATTCCATTCTAGACTTGGTCTCGGGGTTAGGGTCATAAAATATTTTCAATATTTTATTCATTTTTCTTTTCTTCTCTTTATTCTATAATTTTGGCATTAAAAACCTTATTTTATGTGCAAGAAATACAATAAATCAGGAATGCTATTATGGACAAATTAATGTTATTTACATGCATTAACTAGGGTTTTTAAGGCCAAAATGATAGAATAAAGGTGATGAAATGGAGATTCATCAGAACCCTCCCAACATGTAACCACATAGGTGAAACATAGGTTGAAGTCAACAACGGCCATAACATTATGAGTCGTGAGTAACTTTTTACATCTATATGCCCCTTGAACCTCGGGATCGACTTGAGCTAGAATGTACGTTCCATCAATAGCTCAGATAACTCCCTCCAGTGTTGATGGAATCTTAGATAAGTAGACAGTTATTAAATAGGAAAAGAATAATATGTCAGATAAATTACTTTGAAGTAAGGGTAGAATCGAGGGTTGGAGGTGATTATCTTTGGGGTCATAGGCAGTGCCAGACGTATATATTCTCCTTCCAGAGTTAGTATCTTCGATAGAACATTTCTTATGTGTTGTGATATCGTCTCAGCATTGTGCTGAAAGGCCTCCTGAATGACTCTATTGGAATGTGCATTTGTGAATGCATATAGAAATATGCAAACTTGTTCATCCACATACATGTTCCTTGTCTTCGTTAAGCCATGCTCTGATAGGACACGGACAAACCTTCTCAGCATGCTAGGTTTCATTCAGAAATTTTGAAAAGCATTGTCATCGTGTCCATCAAGCATCTCCTTAACCCATTGTCGGCCAGTTAGAGACCGTGTATGCAATGGACGAGGGATCCTTATGCCCTCTTCTACCAACTCCTCTATCGCCAGAGCTCCTACTACTCCAGCACATGCTATCAGGATTGCATCCTCAATATCCGCAAAAGGATTGTAATTCCGTTGCGACATCCCTAGCAAATGGCAGGACGTAATGAAGGCCTATCAACTAATAAAAGGAATTCCGTACAAGCACAACTTCCATAATGCACCAATAAAATTTAGGGCAAAGAGTGATGAGTAGCATCCGGGGATGACACATCAGTACAATTAATGTCGTAGTATCTTAAAGCTATCGTCGCACGACGTGCAAGAATGATATGCATGACCTGCAAGAATGATATGCATTTCTATCCACCAAATCCCCGCAAGCATAAATGTTATGGTTATCCACCATCACACCCACGAACTGAAAGAAAATGTGTTTACATTGTTGTGACTTTCAGTCTGCCCAAGGCCTGGAAGAAAATGTGTTAAGGTTATCCTACATCATACCCACGACCTGCGGGAAATACGGTTTAAATTGCTGCGAATTTTAGTCTGCACAAGGCCTACAAGAAAATGTATTAAGGTTGTCCTACATCATACCCACAACCTGCAAGAAAATATGTTAAAGTTATACTGATGCAAATTTCAATCTGCCCATGACCTACAAGAAAATGTGTTAAAGTTATACTGAAGCGAATTTCAATCTGTCCAAGTCCTGCAAGAAAATGTGTTAAAGATATACTACATCATACCCACGACCTGCAAGAAAACTTGTTTACTGACCAAGACCTGCAAGTGAACAAGTTAAGGTAATACATGCGTCATAGTCAAGACTTGCATTATAAAGGTGCAAATAACAGTCATAAAAAGGTTCTAGAAGTTTAGACAATAAATCATGCTCGCTAATAATAACAGTGTTCTAGACGAAATGGAAGTGGATGGGGAGTCGTCAATGCGAAATGGTCCTTTCTATCCATGCATTCAGCTTTGCTGGGTCACCACGGAGAAGCATGTATACATTCCTACCACTTGTTGAAGCCAACTTTTTTGCAATCTTCTCAATCTGTTCTACGTCAAGGTTCAGGAGCATGGTGCTTATTTCCTTGCATGCTACATGGGCACCTCCTGCCTAGCTTGAGACCTCGACCCTCCACTCTTTGACTTCTTGTTGTTGGTTCGTCCACCACATGTACTTCTCTTCCTAGATGAGGGAGTTGGGGTCATCTCCTCACTGTCATGCACCTCGTTCTCAGGTTCTGGCATACACTCGTCAAGGTTCTCGTTAAAATTCAGCTCTCTCTGGCTTGAAGGGGGGCGTGAGGAAGATGCTCCCATTACTGAATTGTCATTATGTGGACGAGAGGAGGTGGCATGCACCCCACTAGCAATGTCCTTACCGAGAAACCTCTGAATGTCACCGAAGTGCAAGAAGGGCTTGTTGCGATATTTGCGATATTTACCTGCAAGCTATTATTGATAGAATAATAAGAGAAATGAAATTGACAAAGAACAAGTGATCTTCATCTCAGATAGATTACCTCAAACCAGGCAGAGTCTGATGGAGGAATCGGCCTGTTGTAGATGGCATCCCAGCCCCACCCGGACTTGTTGCGAAGGTAAAGGTAAGTTGAGTAGTCCTTCTTCAAGTTCTTCCATCTACACAACAGTTGTGGCTTGCTATAGTAAAGACAACTGATGTGGTTGAACCTAGTCACAATCATCTGCCATTCGGGCACTGTGAACGTGCTGCCAGCCCACAATGACTCATACTCTAACATGGCATCAACAAAAATCATGTCCAAGCATGTATTCCAATGCACATTTTCGGCCACAACCGTATCTGCACACTCAAACGCTTCCACGGCAACTCTCTCACCAGTAGTCCACCTTGTTGACATCGCTCTTAATTTTGCAGACAAGATATTCAGATATTGGAATATGCAAGAATGACCAACAACATTTGTCTATAGTACGATGTATACAATATCCTTCCATTGTTATGTTTTAGATCGGTGTAAATAACAATTACTTGCATCAATCAATGTTGTAGGAATTAGGTCGTCAAATTGGCATCTTTGATTGAAAGAGCGGTAGGAAAGTACTTCAACATTACCGAACATAGTTTCACGAATAACAACGTAAGTATCCGATGCGTGTGCAAGGCTAATAGAGGCCACTGAATCTATTATTACCCAGAGTTTTATGAAGAAAAGGGTGATAATCCAAGGCGTGCGCAAGGCCGACATGATTAAGTCTACCATACCCTTACCCTAATCTAACTAAACTAAATCCAATATTATGTAAATAAAACCTTTTTGGAGCTTTTTCTATGTGGTAGACATGACTCCAGGTCACTGAAGACAAACGTGCAGTTTTTGATACAAAATCACAAGGACACACTAAAATATTAACTTGTTTCTTAAGTAATAATTTGACAACTGGTAATCTTATGATATAATTCTTTACCGCATGATGTTCCTACTTGATCCTCTAGAGCCTTGGTCAAGGATGAAATGAATCATAAACATATCATGGCCAAATTCTTATCCATATTCTCTTCATACATATAAAATATAAACACAAGTACTGTTGTAAATTGTGTATGGAGTTAGGAAACTATATCCTTAAATAATCGAATACGAATTGAGATCGAATTATTTCATAAATTCTAATCAAGAAGAGGCTTCTCTACGGCTATACTCATCAAGGGGTTGCATTCATACTCATCAAGGGGTTGCATGAGAGGAAAATAAGTTTTTATTGTTAGTTGCTTACTAAATATAAGAAATTATAGTATAGCATATTTAAAAATACTTTGTATTTAATATTTGGATTTGAGTCTGGATCTTTTTTCTGTAACCGTATACATATTCGTATTTAGAAATTTTTTACAACAAATGCATGTCCTATTAACATTCCAATACATGCATCCTTATTCAGTAACTCAAGACACGAGTAAGTCTGCTTTACAGAGAGGGGTAAATCGGGTTGCATGAGAGGAAAATAAGTTTTTATTGTTAGTTGCTTACTAAATATAATAAATTATATTATATCATATTTAAAATTACTTCGTATTTACATATTTGGATTTGAATCTAGATCCTTTTATGTAACCGTATATATATTCGTATTTACAAATTTTTTACAACATATGCATGTCCTATTAATATTCCAATACATGCATCCTTATTCAGTAACTCAAGACACAAGTAAGTCTGCTTTGTCTAGATCCATTCCCGTCATCACTCCAGTGTAAGCAAAGTTAATGGTTGAAAGATCAATCACATATGCTAGATCAGTAATAAGCAGTTGTGCTAGATAATCCAAGCAGGTTATAGATTTGCAAATCGAGAAAAATATGAACAAATCAAACGATGATAGGGATACAAATTTGCTTATTTCTTGAAATAAAACACTCCACAAATAGAAGCATTGGGGATTCACAGATAAACCTTGCTAGGGTTTGAAAAAGGGGAAAACCATTGCCACAATCTCTCAGCATGACACCGATCAGAGAAGCAACAGAGAGAGGAGAGGATGTACCTTCCGAAAATACGACTCACGCTCCTCGCAATCTTCAACGATTCCTCCTCTTCAATGGGAATCCTTACATATGCAAAATCATGCAATGCCCACAGGACTGTGGCACATAATTTATAGGGCGAGATCTCCTCCTGGATCTTGCAGGTCCTCCTTCCCCCCTCAATGGTAGAGGGGACACGCTTGGCGCTGTAGACTCACAAGAGGAGGCCTGTTGATCCATCATCGACCTGCAAAGATGAGGATGATGGGATGTATGCGACCACAAGGGAACCGGGAATGGGAGAGCATGCGTGCTGCACCCAAATGAGGACGAGATTCATCATTGTATTCTCAAGAAGTAGGAGCGGGTAGGGACGGAAAAGAGGAGGACCAGGGACATGAGGACGAAGTGGAGCTGCTTCGTGTGTGGAGAAAGGGGATGAGCGGCGCGACCTTCAACAAAGATCGCTGAGATCAAGGGAAGGATGTGATGTATCTGGCAGACTCTGACCAAAAAGTGGAGTGGGCTCAATTCAGCAGAGGACCCACCCCATCCGGTGCATCCCGGTCTCCAAACGCGGGTTGCGGGTGGGTGACCCGTCCTGACCCAGGTCACCCCAGCAACCAAACGAAACCTTAGGGAATAAGCAAAAGATGACCTAGGGTTTCTCCCTATTCTTCCATCCTCCTTATTTCTAAAATATTTAATCCCCTTTCTTATTCCACAACTATATCAGGATAAGTGGTGACAATATGATTATATCCTCATTTATATTTATGTTTACAAAATTTATGCTTTCCTCAACCTCAAATCAACCGAACAAGGATATGAGATTGTTCTTACTTATTTCTTAAAAAAATCTATTTTGAAGCTAGATAATGTCGAAAACATAATCATACTTTTCATGATGTTCTTAGACAAATCAACAAAATATCATAATAATATTTGAAGGTCAATGCCAAAAACGAATGTTATGGCTTTTAAGCAGGAGACAAAGAGTTCATTTTGAATAGTGAGAGAAAGCATGCCATGTTTGGATGAGAGGCACCATCCCCTTATTTTGGATTTATCTTGGAATAATATATTGTAGCTTAAATGCTTAGATATCATGATCATATAATCCATTATATCTTTGTTTATAATCTTTATTCATTTCTTATTTTTCAAGTTAGTTGCATGAATAAGAATAGAAGATTAATCTCACTAATTTCTGATCTTTTCTTATTTCTTCTCACTCATTGGAACGTAATATTAATAACTAGTCAAAAGTATATTTTTATAATCAAATAATAATTTCAACTATATATCTTGAAGTATGCATAACATAGAGGTACTCATAATAGATTGTTTATGGACACTTATAGAAAGCATTATTATACTTTTTAAATGGTGTGTTAATTAATGTATACTTTCATGTCAACGTTAGTGCGATCCTCAACTTGCCATGATTTCTTTGGTATCTCGGTTGGGTTTGGTTGGGTTGGGGTATCCTCATGTAAATTGTGAATAGTAGCTATTTAGATAGTTGGGAGAGCTGAAGAGGGTTAGAATGATAAATGTGATATGGCGTGACATTGATTATGTATTATATTAAAATTTTAGTAACTATAATATGTTTTTAATATTAATTTTTTTATTTGAACGTGGTTAAAAATATTATAACAAAGGAATTGTATGATCCATACAACTATTTCCAACCCAGGAATGTAGGGATAGAACAAGGAGGTATGCTAGTTACCCCAGGGTAACCCGATAACCAAACATGCCCTTAGGATGAAGGATAAAGGATATAATGGAAGAAGATATAGATAGTTTATTTTATTTTAATTACTTGTTGGATTAGTTTGAGTGATAAAAAAGATTAAGTACTAGGATGAAATATAACAATTGATGTAATCATCTTATAACATTTTTTAAGCTAAAGTTTACTCTAGATAAAAACAACGGTATCCATAATGAAAATGGTAGATTAGCAACTTATATACTCTTATAAGATCATAAAAAATCACTAATTATCCAGCAGCCCCTCCGGACTCTGCTCATGTATCAGGTTTCGCTGAAAGTCCCATCCTTCCTGCTTGTCCGGGTCTTGAATCCAATTGACCTTTGAAGGATCATCCTCGAGAGGAAAAGAAAAAGAGTAGAAGCAAACTGAGTCTAGCTAGGCTAGTTTATGCAAAAATTATGTGTAATGATTTTTCATGCAATCTTCCCATGAGGTTTACAAAATGTTTCTAAGCAACAAATAAAATATGATTTTTTTACACTACTGATCTTAAATACTTTATCAATTACCTTCTCGACCCGATACATTGTAATTATTACCTCAACCCTGTAAGTAGGATTATACAATGTTTGTTTACAAGCAATACTTTAATTGTATCATGTTATACTTATATTAGATTCGAATTTTGATTAGCGTTTGTTTAAGTAAATGATCAGTTTAAACATTGGTAAAAACCCATCCCGATCTACTAGAAGTATTACTTATGTATGATTGTTAAGTAGTCAAAACTAAACCCGAGAAATTTCTACTATACATATATACATGTACATGGGAACCAACAAACACATATTATTATTAGTCAAATTTAATAAATCAAACCTGATCAAGCATATCTTATTTAGATATGGTTTGTCTATATACGAGCAAATAAAAACCTATGCTAATATGTGGCTCATTTATTTTCAAATCGAATCTTAATTAAACTTTTAATGAATCAAAAGTAACTCAATATTGAAACTATTTTTTTAGAAGTCCCAACACAACAAAAATTTTATAGTTAGAATTTGTCATAGTCTTATATCCTTCTAAGAAACAAGATTCCTCACCTCCAAGTGAGGTTCAAGGTCTGAATAAAGCTATCTTATAGCCTCTTCTTCCTATTGCAAAGTATCAATGAAGACTATGATTGTTCCTTTCCTTTCGTTTTTTATTAATATATCCTTGGAAATTATTTAATTACATGAAATGCTTTAAACATTATAATTATTGTATGTCCTTCCATACGATGTAAAATTTATACATATAAGCCTTAGCGGTAATACCATATTTTTTTAAGGAAAAAATGGTGCCACATCGTAAAGACGCACACCCAAAAAAACTTTATATTCACAAGTTTAGAACAAAATTACAATGACCAAGAATCCCAAAGAATTCTACCATGTGCCAAAATATTTTCTACATATAATCTCTCCCCTCTGAAAACTACATCATTTCTTGCAGGCCATAAAGTCCAAAGGATAGACACCGAATAAATCTTATCCTCCATCCTTGCATTTTCAGATGGTTGTAGTGACGTCCAGAAATGCCCAGCATCCACAGTGGCAATATTTGGAATCTCAACCTTAGCCCAAACCTCCGTCGATTTCGGACAGAAGAAGAAAAGGTGATCCAAGCTCTCAAGCCCCACTTCACACCTATGACAAATGCCATCCACCCCTCTGAACAGACATGCCCTTCTTGCTCCTGTCATCAATCGGTCCCCTCCCAAACAACCACAAAAAGATCTTAACTCTCTTAGGGATCCTCAATCCCCAGATAAGTCCCAATGTAGTCATAACGATGCTCGGGTCGAAAACAAGTATAGTATGCAGCTTCTTGTAGGCTTTCTTTACCGAAAAATGACCATCGCACCAATGACAATGGTCCCTTCCACCTTCATGCCCTCTAATGCAAGAGGTGGGCTCAGTGAGATCAAGGAGCTCCACTTCCCGCTGATCCGAGAGCTCAGAATGAATATTTATAGACCAAGTCCCATCTAACCAAGCCTCCGCCACTAGCAAGTTTCTGTTTGTCATCAATGCTAAAAGTTGTGGATATCCGGATGCAAGGTCCCCATTCCCAGACCAATCATCCTGCTAGAAGCGGAACGAGTGACCATCACCAAACACGAGCCTCGATGACGTAGAAACCTGTGGTAGGACCGCACAAATCCCTTTCCAGAAGTTCAATGGTTTGCGCATGCGTCGTTGCTGCCATTGAAGGCCCCTGGTGATCCCATAAATCTTCCTCAGAACTAGACAAACCAGATCAGAGTCATTACCCAAACTCGGGTGGTCCATTTTACAAGCAACGCCCTATTCATGACATCCAAACTACACACACCCAAGCCCCCATCTTCCTTAGAAAGCATCACTGTCTTCCAATTGACCAGCGCAAGACCCTGGTTAGAGCTAGAATTCATCCAGAAAAAACGTCTCATCAGGGTCTCAAGTCTATGTCGCACGCCTGTAGGGAGCAACCTCGAAGATTTATAGAAGGTTGGTATCGCAGACAAGATCGCCTTCAAAAGAACAAGGCATCCGCCACACGACAAGCAATTGGCCCTCCAGCCAGCCAGCTCGGGTCCATCCGCTCCACCATGGGCAACCAATCTCCCTGACATAAAGATCCACAAGCCAAGGGCAATCCCAAGTAATTAATCGGGAGTGTTCCACGTGGTGACCTCAGTAGAATCCGACAAGCCTCAGCCTCTTCCTCCTCCATGCCAAAAGGAATAAAAGTCGACTTGTCTCCATTAATCTTGAGCCCAGACACCATCCCAAAAAGATCAAGTACAACAGTAGTCCCAGCAGCTTCACGTTCTCCCCCCTCCACAAAGAACATGGTGGCATCTGCATATTGCAAAATAGGAATCAACAAGCCGTCTAGGCGATAACCCCTGCAGAATCCACCCCCCTCCGCACGAGATACCATTCTAGATAGAGCGCCCACCACCAGAACAAAAAAGCATGGGTGCCAAAGGACATCCTTGTCGCACCTCCTGTTGAGGTTGGAAGAACCCTCCCTTCCTTCAACCATTCATTAAAAGCGAACAAGACGTTGCTGTCACGCATCGCTTCATCCAACCGATCCACTCATTGGGAAAGCCATGATGAGATAACGATGCCCAGATGAAGTTCCAGCTCACACAGTCATATACCTTGGCAAAATCCACCTTCCAAAGGAATCCCTTCACCTTCCTTCTTTTCCAGTCAGCAATAATCTCGGATGCCAAAACTACCCCATCCAACAATTGTCTCCCAGGAACAAAAGCCGTCTGAGATGTTGCCACAAGCGACCCAAGCACCCCACGAAAACGGTTAGCCACCACTTTTGTCACGATGAGGTAGATTGCATTCGACAAGGCAATCAGACGAAAATCCTCAGCACTTGTAGCCACATCCTTCTTAGGCAACAAAAAGATCAAGGAGCAATTCAATCTCTCGAAGCCACGGTTCTCTCATCGCAACTCCTCTACAATTGCAACAACATCCTCCTCAACAAGGTCCCAAAACTCTCTGAAGAAGAAAACGAGGAACCCATCCGGTCCAGGTGAACCATCGACATTGAGATCAAAGACCACCAAACAAACCTCCGAAATTGAAAAAGGTTGTACCAACCCAGAAGCTTGGTCTTCAGAAAGCCTAGTCACATTTATCCCGATCCATCTTGCCCCCTCTGAACGGACTCTCCGGCTCATTCTAGGAAAATGCCCCACCACCACTTCTCCGATTTCCCTCTCACCCTCAACGCGGATACCCCCAACCTCAATAGAACTAATGAAGTTACGGCTTCTTCTGCCATTAGCCATAGCATGGAAGAAGCGGGTATTTGCATCTCCCTCATTCAACCAAGTCCACTGCGAGCGTTGTCTCCACTCCACCTCTCGCTTCTTGTCCTCCTCCACAAGGATCTTGCACTGCTCAACCCTTACTAATTTCTCAGACTCCTCCAGCTCCCTTACATCCTCAAGCAGGTCCAAGATTTCGCTCAGAAAGAGGTAACTAGCAGTAATACCATATTACATATCGACCAAGATCATGCCAGAAGGGTATATATGCTTGGTATTTTTACATTTATATCCTTCTGAGTTTTTCCAATGACATGCCCTTAGGTACTATACTGCTCTTCCATCAGTGTAACATAGGTGCTGAAACATAATACAAGAAGCACATAATCGTGAATACTTTAAGAATATAGGAGCACAAGTATCGTCGCAAGAGTCAAGGGCATAACTGTCAAAGGAAAACTCGAAAAGATACAAGTGTGAAAATCCCTATATCTTAACTATCTAGCATGGAAGGGGTATATATGTAAATATAGGCTTACAAGGGGTATGCATGCGTTATAAATATTTGAAAGGCAAACTCTTTTCTTTGTTCCCTATCATATTTTTAACAAAAATAAGATGGTATATACATGTTGATTTCTTTCACAATATATCCTCCTGAAACCCAAAATTATTAACTTAAATATAATATTTCTTATCCAGCCCACACCCACCCCATCAACCACGAATTCGTGCCTCTCATGCCCAACTCCTTCCCTCATTAAATTACCATCAAAACATTAATTACTAATTCACTACCAACAAATTGGGTTTATTATAACTGATCACTAATAATGACACGGTGGTTTACAAAAATACCACTATACTTTTTGATGCTATACGTTTTCTCCATCAAGCTTTTGTATTTACCCATGTTCCCTTGCAAAGTTCTTCAATTTGCACAAATGCCCTTTTGATTTTTCTTCCATACCTCAAATCAGTATTTAAAGCTAACATCGTCTGAGTTCACTAGATCCGCTCGAAGGATATCGAGTTCAAGCAATCGACGTTTTCCTTAACTACAAGTGTCTTCTTGGTTTGAAACATCTTTCTCTCTTGACGAGGACCGTTTTTTCGAAGGGCTCTTCGGTTAATTCAAACACACCTTAGAACTTCTTCCACTGCTTTGATGAGAAGTAGAAACACAAGATACTCGGTCCAACACTTTGATTTTGTTTCCTTTTCCATTCCTTATGGTAAAATAGAAAGTGTTACATATAATCCCAAAAATAAACAATGGGAATTTTGCATAATACACATGAAAAAAAGTCCAATTATGTCATAATCTCCATAATCATCTTGTTACACCACACCCCATGTAATCTTACTAACTCTTTTTCATGCTCCTTAGAAAGGCAAAAACGAGTTAAAGAAAGGAAGATTATAGAGATCATGGTATAATTATTAATTACAAAGATTATAGGTGTCATGGTATAGTTGAACAAGATTTTAGGAGTCAGATGTAAAAATCCCTACAACAATAATTATAATCTACAATTAAACTAATTGACAAATAAAAGAACACATCAGCAGTGCTTCTTCTTCTCCATCATCTCCTCCACTACGACACATTGAAAACCCAAACCCCCACCGCAACACCCCCCATTGCCGTTCTCCTCCGCCGCCGGAACCCTAACCCTAGACGCCGGCGATGGCCCTGCGCGCTCCCACGCGCCGCCCCTCCTTCGACGTCCTCGCCTCCTCCAGCTCCGGCGACGACCTCGGCCTCTCGCCGCGTTCCGCCACCGACCTCGTCCCTGGACTCGGCGTTGATTTCGAGGTTGTACGGGCCGTCCCCCGCCGCCGGAAGCCACGCGTCGGCTCCAAGAAGCGGAGGAAGGGGAAGGGCGACGAGGCGAGGTCGTCGATGACGACGACGACCGTTTGCAACACCGTGGTGGAGATGGAGCAGGAGAGCTGCGTCGCGTATCTGAGGGTGAACGGGGAGTGTGATGCGGTGAAGAGCGCGAGGGAGAGCTCGGTTGAGTCGAACGTGAGTCCCCTCTGTGCGGCGGAGGAGCGGGGCGGGTCGCTGGAGAGGGAGGGGTCGCTGGAGAGGGAGGGGTCTCTGGAGAGGCAGGCATCACTTGATTGGAGGAAGCTGATGGAAGATCATCCAGGTGATATGGGAGGTACTGGCTCTTCTCGCTTCGGATTTTGGCGTAAATTTGGATCTTTAATTTGGCTGTATCGATGTTCTGTGCGTGTGGTTGACTATAAGGGATTGAATGACTCAGTTCTAGATAAAGTTTGAATTTGTTGTTTGGAATTTCCTGAATTTTGAAGTAATGTTTGTAGGCATAAGAAAATCTCAACATGTTACCAAAAAAGTGCCATCATATTCATCGCCGGCTTGCATTGACCTGTGTGCATAGGAGTACGATTGTCATTTCTGGACGATTTTGGAATTTTGCGGTGATGACCTGATTTTGGCCTTGTAGTTGGGTGGGGGTTTTGTATGCTGTCGTGATTGTGTGGGATATTTGATGTGTTACATCAGTCTTTGCTGTTGTCTCTGAATTGCTTAATATTTGTATTTGACAATTGTGCCATGAACTATGGAAAGGGTTATCTAAGGATTTTGATGCACCTCTTTGATGTCTCATGTTCCGGGGAAGGCAAGACTATTGGGTGGACAAGAGCAAAAACCAAACAAACGAAGCATAGCATGTGAGGCTCAAAGAGAAGATCCAATAGGACTAAAGACTGAATAGCTAGCGAGTGGTTTGCCCTCCTTCCCCGGGATTGGGCCCGGGGGGCTAGTTATTAGGGCAGGAACCTACCTTACGTAGAAAGCAGCAGTTGATGTAACGCTTTCTTCACCTGGAAGCTTCAATGATTGTGTGGTTGGCTCTTTTGTGTTGCAGGCCCACTTATAGCTATTCTAAACGCCTAGTGTATCTTGTTTTCTTCAACAGCAGCTTTATCATATTTATGTGTTGGGGACTCAAGAGAGCTGTGTTGTAAGACTTTGCCATTTGAGTGGATCGACTGATAACATGTCTTGAATTTATGTCATTCTCCATGAACATTAATAGGTTTGTATATTCAGTGTTTGGATATGTAATACGCGTTTTGTACACTATGCCTTTGAATGTTATCAAGGAAATATTGGATTGATAGTGTTCACACTTTACAGATACCATAGTCAAAAGGTTCGCCTTGATGGAATGGTTTCATTGAAACTTGTTGTGTTTATATCAGAGACCATCTTGTATAAAAATGGACTTCAAAAGGTTCTCTAAATTGTGTAGCACATCAAAACATAGTACCACATCTAGCAATCTGGAATTTTGGTTGTACCTTATAAGTAGTAGAAGCCACTAATTGCATATAGTGCCCATAATGTTATTGATTTATACTCATTAGCCATAATCACATCATTAAGACTAATTAAGCATGATTAATACTAATTAACCATCATTAGTGATAATTAAGCGTCATTAGCATAGATTTATACTCATTAGCCATAATCACATTAAGACTAATTAAGCATGATTAGTGCTAATTACCCGTCATTAGTAATTATTAAGTATCATTAGTATAGATTTATACTCATTAGCCATGATCACATCATTAAGACTAATTAAGCATGATTAGTGCTAATTACCTGCCATTAGTCATACTTAAACGTTATTAGCAAAAGTGGGACACATGGAGAGGAAATCATGGGACATGTGTCGTTACATAGTCAGGACAAGTGTCAAAAACTCAATAGTGCCATGTGTCATCATCCTAAGTCTAACACGTGTCATGGTGAAGCCGCTTGCTTGGGCAACAAGTTATCTCATGGATAAGACTAGTCACTTACTTGGGCAACAAGTTTCCTTATGATTTAGCCATGTGCCATGCCATGTGTCTTCATACATGGATAAGAGATACATGAACCTCCCTTACATGTTGACACATGTCACACATGTAAAGGGGGTGGAGGCCTATAAATACCATGACCCCCCCATAGTCCTCCTCACTTCATTCACGCCCATCACTCCACCTTAGAGCCGCAAGGCCGCCGAGCTTGCGGGAGGAGCACGAGAGGAGCACGACGAAGCCCTGTCGGTGATCGAGAGCGTTTTTAAAAGCCGTAACGAAGTTCTGTCCGCATCGAGCCGTAGTACTCAAATCTAGGACGGCTATAGAGGGGGATTTCACTAAAGAAGGTGTTTTGGACTCAAGTTAGACAACAACCAGGTGAGGGATTCTCAAGCGCTATTTTAAAGCATTAATCTTTCGCTTTTATGCATGTTTTATGATAACAAGTATGCAATCGTGTTTTCTTGAGCTTTTACGCATGAATTGCAAGTACCGTATACCAGATATGAAATCAAGGCTTTAGAATGTATTTTCAAATATCATTTCAAGTGCTTTATGTTGATAGCATGTTTTCAAGCATAAAACTCGTTGTGGAATAGAAAGCATAAGTTTCACTACGTAGATTTGAGTTTTTATGTAAAGAATTTTGTTTTGTACGGATACTATGCATTATGGACCAGTTTTCCAAGTTCTGAATGGTTTTAGTGATCAGAATATGCATGCTATGTCAAGACTGTCTTATGTTATTGAATTAGTTGTTATGAGCATGAAATAACAAGTTTACGGTTTATTAGTGGCAAGAAAAGAATCAGAATCAGAAGATAAGCACCACAGTAGCTCTTTTATACAAATCATGAACTAGCCATTAGATATGGTGATGTCATTAGATATGACCCTGAAACCGCCATTAGATATGGCAAAGCATTAGATATGGTATCAAGAGGACTTTGGGTCCGCATTCTGTATACATATAGGCTTTGGGCCGTATGCAGGGTGTTTTTGGTCTTTGGGACCGTCTGCGCGTATGACTTAGCTTTGTTTCAGCGTTCATGAGTCAATAAATTAGCCACAGTGGTGATTAGTACAAACAGCTTGATAGTAATGATTATGTTTCAGTTTATCTACTTTTGAAGTGATTTCAGCGTTTAATTGCAAAACTAGCATGCTGTTATATGTAATTTCTGTCATAAAGTTTCTTTCAAGCTATTTCACAGTATTCAGCATAAGTTTTTGTCATGATACTCATATTTCAGATTTTTAGCTATATGTAAAAAGCTTGAGATCCTTTCACTGGGTCTAAGCTCATAAATGGGTTTAGACTCATCCCGTTATATTATATTATATTATGTACAGATTAGTGGAATCACGACTAGCAGGTAAAAGACCGCCTATACACTAGGAGGAGGTGTCTTTTGCTCTTTGTTGTTTTTGTACTATCTGTGTTATTTTGTAAGAAGTTGTAATAGATAGAACTTGTGTAATACACTTCTTGGTGTTGTGAACTTGAGATACAAAGATGTTATGTTTTTTGAGATTGCCACATGTTTACTTGAGGAAAAAAAAATATATAAAAGAAGAAGAAAGATCTCTGTCGCGGCACGTTCCGGTTAGCGGGACGGGTCGTGACAACTTGTGGTATCAGAGCAATGGTTTTAGGACCTTGAGCAAGAATTATATTAGGAGTTGACCTATAAGTATTGGAAGATAATTTAGTGATTGATTTTATAGTCTTGAGGAGGTCTAGAATCATTATTGGAGGATTTTGTTGATGAAGGATCTAACTGAGGTTTTATTTTTACAGGAAACCATGGCAGCAGAGCAGCCACCTAGACCACACAAGGCCCTAGTCACGAGAATGATAACAATAACAACGTGTATGACACGTTGACATTGATAGCTCAAACACTAGGAGGCATGGCTGCCCACTCAGTTAAAAGACATGAATTTGAGCACCAGTTGCCCTTTGAACATGTAAAGAAGGTGGGAGGAGAACCATTTGTAGGAGACACTGATCCAAAGAAGGCCAGAGAATGGTTCAAAAATATGGAGAAAATATTTGCTCTAATGGACTGTACAGACGAACAAAAGTTGAAGTATACAATATTTCTTCTGAAGGATAGCGCTGATGATTGGTGGACATCGGTGAAAATGAAATATCCAAACCCATCTCATATTACATGTGAGATCTTTGAGAAAGAGTTCAATGAAAAATACTATCCAAGGGTTTATCAGGAGGAGAAACGTAGGGAATTTCTATTCCTTACTCAGGGGAGTAATCTGTTTGATGAATATGAGAAGAAATTCACTGAACTTTCAAAGTTTACTACTTCTCTGGTTGCAACAGAAGAAGAAAGGTGTAGACGTCTAGAAGATGGTATGCATATTGACTTAAAGGAAATGGTTTCAGCCACGGGATATACAGATTATGCAAAATTGGTGGAAGCTGCTCGTAGGGCTGAACGAGTGGTGATAGAAAGAAGAAAGTGCAATGATCACGGAAAGAAAAGGTTTGCAGATAGACCCCTATGGAGAGGAACCATGAACAAAGAACCAAGAATAGCTGGGAATTCAAGGCAAGATAATAGATCAGCTCCTAGAGTACAAGGGAATCAAACAAATAGATATACAGTTGGGACTTCTGAAAACAGAACTCTTTCCTTTCCACAATGTACAAACTGTGGAAAGTTCCATCCGGGAACTTGTCGCAAGGGGACCACTGGGTGTTATCAATGTGGCGAGATAGGCCACATACGTCAGAATTGCCCGGTACTTGTCCAAGGCCGTCGGGTTATGGGAAGACCGGCAACAAATCAAAATCGTGATGTTATAATACGTCGTCCTCCACCTACAAGAGAACAAAATAAAAACAATACACATAAGAGATCAACCCAGAGAGAGGGAAAAGCTTTTGCCATGTCCTTAGAGGAGGCCATATCTGCAGACGATGTTGTATCAGGTACCACTATTATTTTTGGTAAAAGTGCACATACTCTTATTGATTCTGGTGCAAGTCATTCTTTTATTTCACAAAGATTCTCCCTATATGCTGATAAAGTTACAAGTACTCTCAAGCATGCTTTAGCAATTTCTTTGCCTAAGGGAGAACCAGAAATTATTAGGAATGTCCTCCGAAATTGTTTGGTTCAGATATGAGAAAATTTTATTGAAGTAGACCTGATTCCTATGGAGATAAGGGAATTTGATGCTATCATAGGAATGGATTGCTTGAGTACATATCATGCTCTTCTAGACTGTCATAAGAAGCATGTTACTTTTAGAAAACCAGGCGATGTCGAATTCACTTTCTATGGAGAAAGAAGGATATATCCTACCCATGTCATCTCCTGTCTCTTAGCCCAGAAGTTATTAAGAAAGGGATATTCCTCTTATGTTGCTTATGTGTTTAATACTAAGGCAGAAGCAGTCAGCTTAGAAAATATTTCTGTGGTGAAGGATTTTGCAGAGGTGTTTCCAAATGAACTACCAGGAATTCCTCCTGATAGGGAAATTGAATTCACTATTGACCTTATTCCGGGTACCAATCCAATTGCCTTAGCTCCATACAGAATGGCCCCAGCTGAACTTAAAGAACTCAAAACTCAATTGCAGGAGTTGACAGATAAGGGATTTATACAGTCCAGTATGTCACCATGGGGTGCTCCTGTTCTATTTGTCAAAAAGAAAGATGGTTCCATGAGACTTTGTATAGATTACAGGAGACTAAACAGAGTGACTGTCCGCAATAACTATCCTCTGCCCAGAATAGATGACTTATTTGACCAATTGCAAGGGGCCTCTATATTTTCCAAGATTGATTTGAGATCTGGCTATCATCAGTTAAAGATTAGAGGAGAAGATGTCCCTAAAACTACATTCCGAACTCGATATGGGCATTATGAATTCCTAGTAATGCCCTTTGGATTGACAAATGCCCCAGCTGCTTTTATGGACTTGATGAATAGGGTTTTTCGTCCATATCTGGACAAGTTCGTGATCGTATTTGTTGATGATATTCTAGTATATTCTAAAACAGAGGAAGATCATAGAGAACACTTGAGAATTGTACTTCAAACTCTGAAGGAACACCGATTATATGCAAAGTTTGATAAATGTGAGTTTTGGTTAAGGAATGTTGCATTTCTAGGCCATGTCATATCTGGAGAAGGAATAACAGTAGATCCATCAAAAATAGAAGCGGTTCTTAGATGTGAACGACCGATAAATGCATCAGAAATACGAAGTTTCCTTGGATTAGCTGGGTATTATCGAAGGTTTGTTAAAAACTTTTCTAGAATTGCCGCACCATTGACAAGATTAACTAGAAAGAATGTGAAGTATAGTTGGGACGAAGAATGCGAAAAGAGTTTTAAGGAACTCAAGAGTCGTCTCACCTCAGCACCTATACTTAGCCTTCCTTCAGGAAAGGGTAATTTTGTAATCTATAACGATGCCTCAAGACAAGGGCTGGGATGCGTCTTGATGCAGAACGATAAGGTGATTGCTTATGCTTCTAGACAGCTAAAACAACATGAGTTAAATTACCCAACTCATGATCTTGAGTTAGCTGCTATAGTATTTGCCTTAAAGATCTGGAGACACTACCTATATGGAGAAACTTGTCGAATCTTTACGGATCACAAGAGTTTGAAATATATTTTCTCTCAGAAAGAGTTGAATTTAAGGCAAAGAAGATGGTTAGAGCTAATCAAAGATTATGATTGTTCCATAGAATATCATCCGGGGAAAGCCAATGTCATAGCTGATGCTCTCAGTAGAAAGTCTAATGGTCAGCTATCTCACTTAAAAGGAGAATATTATCAGTTGAAAGAGTTACGTGCAAAGTTAACCATAAATAGCTCTGGAGCCTTATTAGCATCCCTACAAGTGAGACCCATATTATATGATAAAATTAAGGAGGCACAAGTCCATGATTCTGAAATCAATAGAATGATTGAGAAGATTAAAGAAGGAGATGAAGCCGGGTATACAATAGATGGTCAAGGGGTCTTATTCTTTAAAGGAAGATTGTGTGTTCCGAAGAAATCTGATATAAAGACTGAGATTTTGGAAGAAGCACATAACTCCATGTATACTATGCACCCAGGAAGCACTAAGATGTATAGAACACTTAAAAGCTACTATTGGTGGTCTGGTATGAAAAGAGAAATTGCAGAGTATGTTTCTAGATGTCCTATATGCCAACAAACTAAACCAGAGCGTTTGAGACCAGCGGGGACATTACAGCCACTTCCAATACCAGAGTGGAAATTGGAACACATCACTATGGATTTTGTTACAGGATTTCCAAGAACCCGTCGAGGTCACGATGCAATATGGGTCATAGTGGATAGATTAACTAAGTCTGCACATTTCTTAGCCATTAACATGACATACAGTCTAGACCGCTTGGGAAAGATCTTTGTTAATGAGATAGTTTGCCGTCATGGGGCTCCTGTGTCAATTATTTCTGATAGAGATCCACGATTTACTTCTAAACTTTGGCCAAGCTTACATAAAGCCATGGGAACAAAATTAGCATTTAGTTTGCCTTTCATCCTCAAACAGATGGTCAATCAGAACGGACTATCCAGACTCTAGAAGACATGCTTAGAGCTTGTGCACTGAGCTTTAAAGAAAGCTGGGATGAACATCTCTCACTTATAGAGTTTGCATACAATAACAGCTATCATACTAGTATTGGGATGGCACCTTATGAAGCATTGTATGGAAGACCATGTAGAACACCTATCTGTTGGAGTGAGGTTGGAGAACGAAAATTGGTTCAACCTGAACTAATACAAAGCACAATAGAAAAAGTTGAGGAAATCAAGAGATGCTTAAAGGCAGTTCAAAGCAGACAGAAAAGATATGCAGATAAGCGAAGGAGAGACTTAGAATTTCAAGTGGGAGACCATGTGTTTCTAAAGTATCTCCATGGAAAGGCCTAATCAGATTTGGGAAGAAAGGGAAACTAAGCCCTAGATACATTGGCCCTTATGAGATCACAGAGAGAATCGGTAGTGTGGCATATCGTCTTCGACTTCCAGCTGAACTAGCAAGGATACATGATGTCTTTCATGTCTCCACACTTCGAAAGTTTATTCCAGATCCAACCCATATGATACAACCTCAAGATATTCAATTGAAGGAAGATCTTTCATACGAGGAGGTTCCTGTGGAAATTCTAGATTATAAAGTACAAAAGCTTCGTACAAAGAAGATTCCTTTAGTTAAAGTTTTATGGAGGAGTCACGCAATAGAAGAAGCCACATGGGAACGAGAGGAAGAAATGAGATCTCAATATCCCCACTTATTTTCAAGCTAGCAAAGGTACTTAAATTTCGAGGACGAAATTTATTGCAAGTAGGGGAGAATTGTAATACGCGTTTTGTACACTATGCCTTTGAATGTTATCAAGGAAATATTGGATTGATAGTGTTCACACTTTACAGATACCATAGTCAAAAGGTTCGCCTTGATGGAATGGTTTCATTGAAACTTGTTGTGTTTATATCAGAGACCATCTTGTATAAAAATGGACTTCAAAAGGTTCTCTAAATTGTGTAGCACATCAAAACATAGTACCACATCTAGCAATCTGGAATTTTGGTTGTACCTTATAAGTAGTAGAAGCCACTAATTGCATATAGTGCCCATAATGTTATAGATTTATACTCATTAGTCATAATCACATCATTAAGACTAATTAAGCATGATTACTACTAATTAACCATCATTAGTGATAATTAAGCGTCATTAGCATAGATTTATACTCATTAGCCATAATCACATCATTAAGACTAATTAAGCATGATTAGTGCTAATTACCCGTCATTAGTAATTATTAAGCATCATTAGCATAGATTTATACTCATTAGCCATGATCACATCATTAAGACTAATTAAGCATGATTAATGCTAATTACCTGCCATTAGTGATAATTAAGCGTCATTAGCAAAAGTGGGATACATGGAGAGGAAATCATGGGACGTGTCGTTACATAGTCAGGACAAGTGTCAAAAACTCAATAGTGCCATGTGTCATCATCCTAAGTCTAACACGTGTCATGGTGAAGCCGCTTGCTTGGGCAACAAGTTATCTCATGGATAAGACTAGTCACTTACTTGGGCAACAAGTTTCCTTATGATTTAGCCATGTGCCATGCCATGTGTCTTCATACATGGATAAGAGACACATGAACCTCCCTTACATGTTGACACATGTCACACATGTAAAGGGGGTGGAGGCCTATAAATACCATGACCCCCCCCCCCCATAGTCCTCCTCACTTCATTCACGCCCATCACTCCACCTTAGAGCCGCAAGGCCGCCGAGCTTGCGGGAGGAGCACGAGAGGAGCACGGCGAAGCCCTGTCGGTGATCGAGAGCGTTTTTAAAAGCCGTAACGAAGTTCTGTCCGCATCGAGCCGTAGTACTCAAATCTAGGACGGCTATAGAGGGGGATTTCACTAAAGAAGGTGTTTTGGACTCAAGTTAGACAACAACCAGGTGAGGGATTCTCAAGCGCTATTTTAAAGCATTAATCTTTCGCTTTTATGCATGTTTTATGATAACAAGTATGCAATCGTGTTTTCTTGAGCTTTTACGCATGAATTGCAAGTACCGTATACCAGATATGAAATCAAGGCTTTAGAATGTATTTTCAAATATCATTTCAAGTGCTTTATGTTGATAGCACGTTTTCAAGCATAAAACTCGTTGTGGAATAGAAAGCATAAGTTTCACTACGTAGATTTGAGTTTTTATGTAAAGAATTTTGTTTTGTACGGATACTATGCATTATGGATCAGTTTTCCAAGTTCTGAATGGTTTTAGTGATCAGAATATGCATGCTATGTCAAGACTGTCTTATGTTATTGAATTAGTTGTTATGAGCATGAAATAGCAAGTTTACGGTTTATTAGTGGCAAGAAAAGAATCAGAATCAGAAGATAAGCACCACAGTAGCTCTTTTATACAAATCATGAACTAGCCATTAGATATGGTGATGTCATTAGATATGACCCTGAAACCGCCATTAGATATGGCAAACCATTAGATATGGTATCAAGAGGACTTTGGGTCCGCATTCTGTATACATATAGGCTTTGGGCCGTATGCAGGGTGTTTTTGGTCTTTGGGACCGTCTGCGCATATGACTTAGCTTTGTTTAAGCGTTCATGAGTCAATAAATTAGTCACAGTGGTGATTAGTACAAACAGCTTCATAGTAATGATTATGTTTCAGTTTATCTGCTTTTGAAGTGATTTCAGCGTTTAATTGCAAAACTAGCATGCTGTTATATGTAATTTCTGTCATAAAGTTTCTTTCAAGCTATTTCACAGTATTCAGCATAAGTTTTTGTCATGATACTCATATTTCAGATTTTTAGCTATATGTAAAAAGCTTGAGATCCTTTCACTGGGTCTAAGCTCATAAATGGGTTTAGACTCATCCCGTTATATTATATTATATTATGTACAGATCAGTAGAATCACGACTAGCAGGTAAAAGACGCCTATACTCTAGGAGGAGGTGTCTTTTGCTCTTTGTTGTTTTTGTACTATCTGTGTTATTTTGTAAGAAGTTGTAATAGATAGAACTTGTGTAATACACTTCTTGGTGGTGTGAACTTGAAATACAAAGATGTTATGTTTTTTGAGATTGCCACATGTTTACTTGAGGAAAAAAAATATATATATAAAAGAAGAAGAAAGATCTCTGTCGCGGCACGTTCCGGTTAGCGGGACGGGTCGTGACAGGATATTACTTGATGGACTGCATCTTGTGTTGTTTATTATATATTGAAAAAAGCTGTAGCTGGTGATACAAAGATTCTTATATCATGTATTGCCTTTGTACTGCAGAGGATGTTTCAGAGAAAAGGTCCCCCTTCAATTATTTCATGGGAGAGGTTTATCGTGGAAATGCACTTCGAAGCACAATATCAGTTGGAAATGAGAAAAAAAGACAGCGGGTTTACAACACTATGTTTCGTGTGCCATTAAGATGCGAACGGGTATTCTTCACATGCTATTGATCTTACCATTGTGTTTGGCCGACCTTCTATTATTAGAATTCAAAAGAAAGCATAAATAATTCTACCAATGTATGGGTTTTATTCAGAAGGTTATATGTCTTTGTGACAGCATTATTTTGAATTCTGCTGATTTATATTCACTCTATGCTATCTAATTTGACTTCTTTCTGAAGTTGCATAAAACCACCTGCTACTCCCATATCGTGTTGATCGGTCCGTCCTTAAAAATTAAATGCACATTTTCTGTAGTTGAAGGTCATCTTTTTCATGTAGAATTCTTATAGGATCGGGGACACATTGTGCAGGTTAATATTTGGGTCAGTTTTCTTTAAAAAACAAAAAATGGATTACTCCGGAAACTGCTTTTACATGTACCTGTTACTCTTAATGAGGCATGCGCATGAATTTAGCTCCAATTTGAAGTGTTAGATAAGAAATTTGTCTCCAATTTTTCCACATATTAGAAATCCTTATCTTTTTATGTTAGTTTCAAACGTTGAAATCCATCCTGTTTAAATTGTATATTAGATTGAGTTTTCATTTCTCACGATCATGACTTCTTTAGTCCATTTTTTCATAGTTGGGGAGAATAGGCATTTTCATAGGGGAAGAGAGCGTCGAGCCTTGACATATTTGGAAGAGATCTGCCTAAACTCTACGAAAGAAGATTTTTGGGGGGGGGGGTGGTCTTTGTATTGCTCGCTCACCGTGAACATAGGAAATTTTCTGCCCAAGTAGGAATCCACTACATTCTTGTTTAGCAGCTTTTCAAAAATAAAAATAAAAATCAGAAGCAATGAAAACAAGGACGATCATAAAATGTTAATAAGAACAGAAATAATAATCTTGGAATACAAAAATTTTACGTGGAACTCTACTTCCTAAGGAGCGGGATGAAACCACGGGAAACGCCCTCAAAGGGGCGGATATTTTATTGCTTTTTCTCAATTGACTACAGGGATGTGGGGGTCTATATATAGCCCCCACTGAGTCTCCACATCTCCAAACTGGTAGATGCTGGACTAAACAACTGGACGGGGTAAATGGATCCTGGAGGTATCCATTTACCCATCTACAACATAATAGGCGCACAACCAAATACTCCAACACTCCCCCTCAAGCTGGAGCATGCAATGTTCAGCTTGGACAAACAGAAAGAAACTCAACTCATGCTACATGACGCTACGGACAATATCAACTCAACACGCACAACTGTCGGCTGCTGTCGAGGACGTTGCTTCTCGTGCCGTGCATGTGAGGAGGACGAACGGGCTGGAGTGTGAGTCAAACTAAGGACTCAGAATCTGACCATCGAGTCTGAAACTATGCCTGGAGTCTCCTCGTCAGAGAACTGGGTCTCTCCAATCTGGCTCAGAGAACGGTACTCTACTCTGGAGTCCCTATGATACCACATGAAAACCCTTGCCAACATGGCATAGGGAATGGTTCTCTACTTTAGAGTCCCTATGGCTCACATGAAAACTCTGGCCGACAAAACAAGAAAAATGATGGGGACCACTACAAAAGATGGCAAACATTTGTACATCTGAATGAAAACCGCATACATGTGCGAGTCTGAAACTGAAGACTCGTAATCTGACGTCGAGTCTGAACAATCTGAACTGTAGAGTCTGGAAAATGGCTGGTCTGGAGAATCTGTATCTGAAGAAGACCTGTGACTCTACACAATACTCCCCCTTTCTCCCAAACTTGTCGGAAAATGAACATCGAGAATGTTAGGAGAAGACAATAACATGGGGATACAAAACAAAATAAGCCGTCACATTTTTGGCTTTTCTTCTCAGTAAAAATTCTCTTCTCGCTATTTCATTTTTTTGATAAGCCTTTCCATCATCATTTTTTTCGGCTATTCATTTCATTTTTTTGCAAATATTTTGCGTACAACTTTTTATTGTACGCACCTTTTCTCAAAATCATTTTTTAAAGCAAGTCTCGGCCCATACATCTAGGCCCAAAAGAACTCTCTTTTTTTTCTTCCCCTGGGCTCTCAAACAAATAGTCCCCACAGGTTTTTTTTATAAAAACATGCCCCCACTCGGCAGGGCTCATTTAGCCCAAATGATTTTTTTAAGGGGCCCGCTACCCCCTAACTTAGGGTTCCCAACACGGGATCCCCATCTCGAACGCTGCTGCCCCCATCGTGGCTTCTTCTTCGTGCGCCGCCGCCAAGGGATGTGCTTCGCCATCGTCTGTAGCACATGGAGAAGATGGAGCGCGCAGGGGCTCGAGCTCCTGGAGCTCATGCTGGATCTCGCCGCTGTTTCGCGAGGATGCGCGAGGAGAGGCATGCGGCCATGCTGTTGCCTGGATCTGAAGGGGAACTCGCCTGGGACTCACGCGAGGAAGGAGGACTGTCGCTCACCTAGGTTCGCCATTGGCTGGAGAAGTGCAGATGGAGGCACACTTACGATGGAGGAACTCGCCTGAGAACGAGATCTGGAGGGAGGTTTGGAGGGATTTGCGCTAGAGGGCTCACCGCAGTTGGTGTGGGAGGTACGCCTGAATCTGGATCTGAGACCGAGATGGTGTTGCAGCGAATAGTGTGGCGATCAGCATGGTGCCACCTGGTGCGGCTGCCTGTACCGCAAGGTAAATGAAGGGGCGACGCTGGTAGATCAGGAACCTGCGACGAGTAGGGTTCAGTAAACCCTAGATGCGGCCTTGCGAGGACTGGAGATAGGCGTTGCCATTGGTCGTGAGAGGAAGCTTCTCGCTGCCGCTTGAGGTGCTCTCGTGCCTCCAAGAGGATTGTGCGGCAGGACTCGCCTGGAGGATGACTGGAGATGTGCGCCTGGCGTTGGAGCACGTGCGCGATGGCTAGAACATGTTCGCCACATGGGAGTTCATTGCCGTAGCGATTGTCTGTGCTGGAGGTGTTGTACCTTCCCTGAATAGATGCGGTGGAGTTGTTGCCTAGAGCATGATCGAAGGGCGGTGCCAAGGGTTGAGAGCGCCACCTGGGAGTGGCATGAGGCACCTAGGGTTGCGCCTATGCTGGAAAAATCGAGGAGGAGAAGCCGCTGTCTGCCTATGGTTCCCTCGAACCATATGCCACAGATCATGTTGCGCGTTGAGAGAAGCTCTGCGAGGAACATCGCCTGGAAGAGAACTGCGATAGGAGGAGACAACATAGATATTCCAGAAATTAGGGTTTCAATCGAAACCCTAGGGGTTCGTTTGGTTGCAGGGTTGGGCAGGGTTGGGTTGGGGTACCCCTGTGAATAGTAAATTATGAGGAGGATTGGGAGGGTTGGAAGGAGGGGTACCCCGGGCTGGGCCAACCCAACCCTGCCCAACCCCGCAACCAAACGAACCCTAGAACTTGACAGAACTTGATTAAAACACAAACATGATCTTTATAAAGAAGATCTTCAAGAACAAACAATAAACGAATCTTGAACAAATAAAACTTGAAATCCTCGAGAATCGACCCGCTCTGATACCATGTTAGAAAATAGCGAATGCGGAAGCAGAATGATAAACATAGTGTAGAGATAGTTTCTATTATTATTATATGTTTATGTACCGTGTTTTTATTTCTTTCTTCTATTTAGACATCCATGTAATTTACCCTTAAGGCTTCTCCCTATATAAGAGAGCCTAGGGTTTTCTTATTCATCATAACAAAGACTCCCTTTCGTCTAACATGGTATCAGAGCCACCCTAGGGCTCTTTTCCCTACCCCCCACCCGCCGCCCCCACCTTCTCTCCTCCATCCCGGCGGCTTCCAGCCGCTATCGGCCCCACCAACTGCTGCCTGCGGCCCCACAAGCCGCCCTAGCCGCTGCCTGCGGCCCCACCAGCCGCCCGAGCGGCCCCACCAGCCCCTCCCAGCCGCCCCTGCGGCACCGCCGGGTGCCCTAGCAGCCCAGCCAGCCGCTGTCTGTCGCCCCAGCGGCAGCCAGCACACCCAGCGGCACCCCCTGCCGCTCCCACAGCCCCAGCGGCAACCCCATCAGCCGCAGTAGGGGTTCCGTGGCCTCCACCAGCACTTAGGCGTCGCTCTCGAGGCAGTTCAAGGGCTGTTTTGCTTCCTTGGAAGCGTGCCCTAGACCCTTCTTCCTCGGCTTTATGGATTTGAGTGCGTAAAGGTCTACACACGTACTCAAATCCGATGCAGTTGGTGTAGACATTCATCACATTGTCTATTCTCCCTTCGTCTTCTTCCAGCAGCAGTATGTCAGAATCGAAAGTCGATTTGCCCTCCACCGGCGCATTCAAAGGTCCGGCGCCGATAGTGAAGATGGACGGGTCTAACTATGAGTTATGGGCCATGCAGTTCATGAGCCTCATGAAATCAAACGGTAAGAAACACATTCTTACCGAGGATGAGCCTGCGGAGAAGACAGGGATCTATGCCTCATGGGAGGCCGATGATGCTTATGCAAAGGTATGGTTATCGGGTACGTTGACGATGGAGATAGCTAATGATGTCCTCCATCAGCCCACTGCTAAGGCGATGTGGGACATTCTTGCTGCTACATATTCGCAGGTGCGAAATGAGACAAAGATGTTGCAGCTTCAGCATGACATCTTTACGATGAAGCAGGCCGGCAGACCTCTCCACTCTCTATACACATCCCTAAGAGGGATGTTTGAGAAGCTCTACAGCACCATCCCCCTGACTGCTACTCCAGAGCAGCAGAAGACGTTCCGGAACGCCACCATGGTGGGTGTTCTACTTGCTGCCCTCGACCCTGAGTATGATGCTGCACGGTCACAGATCTTAGCAGATGCAGTCATTCCTCCAGTGGAGGATGTATACAGGAGGCTCAGCCGTATCCCAGTTTCCTCCAGCTCTTCTACTCCACCCCCATCTGCGATGGCAGCTTCGCGTGGGAGAGGTGGACCATCCTCTTGGCGTGGCCGTGGACGTGGCCGTGGCTCTCAGGGAAGAGGCGGTCGACCTAGTCAGACGTGCTCATATTGTCACAGACCTGGACACTCAGAGGAGACATGCTACTCAAAGCATGGGTTCCCAACATCAGCACGGGTTGCAGAGCATTCACAGTCTCCATTACCGTCTACTGCAGATCATAGATTTGACGAACTCGTGGCCCGTCTCCGTGATATTATGCCACAGTCTTCTGGTGATTCATCTGGTGGCTCTTCTGATATTGCTGCCACAGCCTCAGCCAGTTCTTCCGCCGCTGCCAGTTCCTCAGGTAGATCTTCAGCGATCATTCCTTCACATGATATATCTGACTGGGTTATAGATTCCGGAGCTACACATCATCTGTGTCGAGATAGAGGTAGATTACAGGCCTACAGGGCTATTCCTCCATGTCGCTCAGTGCAGATAGCAGATGGTTCCCATTCACCCCTTGTTGGTCAGGGGGAGGTTTTCTTAACCTCCGCTATGCAGCTACAGAATGTTTTACATGCTCCTGAATTCTCACTGAATTTGCTGTCTATTAGTCAGATTACAAAGGATTTGAATTGTCGAGCTATATTTGACCCGTCTTCTCTCATTTTTCAGGACATACTCACGGGCAAGGTGATTGGCTGTGGCTCTGAGCAGAACGGTCTATATCGGCTGGTCCGGGAATCTTATGCTGGCATCTCCGCTCACTCTGCTGGTCCAGTCTCACCTTACATTTGGCATCTTCGTTTTGGTCACCTTCCACTCCAGAAAATGCGCCATCTTCTGCCCCAGATCTCCCCAAGTTCGTCGTTTCGTTGTGAAACTTGTCAGTTAGGAAAGCATCACAGGTCGAGCTTTCCAGGTCGTCAGAGTCGGAGCAGTAGCTCCCCTTTCGAGTTGTTACATATAGATATATGGGGTCCAAGTCGTGTTCCCGATCACCAGGGACACAGGTTCTATCTTGTGGTCGTAGATGATTTTTCTCGTGTCTCTTGGGTTTTTCTACTGAAGAATAAGTCTGAAGCAGGAGATGTTATTAAAAATTTGATTAATGAAGTGCAGAATGTTTTTTCTTCTTCAGTCAAATATGTTCGGACGGATAATGCCCTGGAATTCTGTACACGTTCTCTTTCTCAATTTCTGTCATTAAAGGGAATTATTCATCAAACCACCTGTGCATACACATCCCAACAAAATGGTATGGCGGAAAGAAAGCATCGCCATCTCTTGGATATCACTCGTACCTTATTGATTCAAAGTTGTGCTCCTATTTCCTTCTGGGGGGATGCTGTTCTTACTGCATGCTATCTGGTCAATAGAATGCCCTCCTCTGTCCTTGGAGAGAAGATACCCATCTCTCTTATCTTTCCTGATAAAGAGCTCTTCTCACTGCCACCTCGTGTCTTTGGTGCTGTGGCGTTTGTTCATCGTCTGTCTCCTGGACTTGACAAGCTCTCTCCAAGAGCAGTCAAGTGCGTCTTCGTTGGGTATTCAAGGACCCAGAAGGGATACCGGTGTTATGATCCTACTACCAACAGGTACTTCGTTAGTGCGGATGTCACCTTCTTCGAGTCAGTCATGTTCTTCTCGCCAGCCGGGGACAGAATGGTACCATCCACCACCGCTGATGATATTTTGGTTCCACCACCACCTACCTGTCTTACTCCTAACTCGTCTCCTGTGTCAGTTCCTTTGCCAGCACCGCCACCACCACCTCCACCTCCACCACCACCCATTCCTCGGAGAATCATATCACCATTTCCTAACCACTATACGCGTCGGTCAGGTCCCGCTCAGACAGCAGATCAGCCAATCACTGAGCCTCAGGTATGTTCAGATGATGTTTCTACTGACGGGTCAGGTTCAGAACATATGCAGGATGACTCCTTACAGGTGGGCCCCGATGATGATCTGGATGTTCCGATTGCTATTCGGAAACAGAGACGGCAGTGTGCATCCTATCCCTTTGCTTCACAGGTTTCCTTCCACCGACTCACAGGTGATTTCCAGAAGTTTGCTACTGCTTTACCGTGGACATACCACGGACATACCAGGAAGCCTTGAAGAGTGAATGCTGGAGACTGGCTATGGAAGAAGAAATGGGGGCCTTGCAGTCCCGTGGCACATGGTCTTTGGTCCCTGCACCTCCTGATGCATCCGTTGTAAGTTGCAAATGGGTCTTCACAGTCAAATACCATGCAGATGGCACATTGGATAGATACAAAGCACGTTTAGTCGCCCGGGGATTTACACAGACATATGGCGTTGATTACATGGATACATTCTCTCCAGTGGCGAGACACTCGACTCTGCGTATCCCCTGTCTGTTGCAGTAGTCCGTGACTGGAGCATTTATCAGCTGGATGTCAAGAATGCATTTTTGTACGGGGACTTACAGGAGGAAGTCTACATGCAGCAGCCACCCGGGTTTACTGCTGAGGGGGAGACGCATATGGTATGTAGACTTCACAAGGCTATATATGGACTTAAACAGAGTCCACGAGCATGGTTCCAGAAACTGTCCAACCTAATTGAGCACCAGGGATTCAAGAGGTCCAATGCTGACCATTCGTTGTTTGTCCAGAAGTCCTCGGCAGGTACGGTTGTCATAATGGTCTATGTGGATGATATTCTTGTTACAGGAGATGATGTTCAGGGCATAGCAAGGGCGAAGGCATTCCTAGGTCGTCAGTTTGTTACAAAGGATCTTGGAACCCTAAGATATTTTCTAGGGTTGGAATTTGCTAGGAATGCACATGGTTTGGTGATGACACAACGGAAGTACATTACTGACTTCCTGGTTGAGACTGGTATGGATGGGTGCAAACCATCAAGCATCCCCATGGACCCCAGCATGAAGCTATATGATGATGATACTGACGAAGTGGATAAGAGGAGATATAGAGAGATGGTGGGAAAACTCCTCTACATTACTATAACCCGTCCAGACATTGCATTTGCAGTTAGCCGGGTGAGTCAGTTTATGGAGCAGCCCAGACAGGTTCACATGGATGCTATACACATGATACTGAGGTATCTGAAGTCTACTCCTGGATTAGGGCTACTATTCAGAAAGGGTGCAGACTTATCCATCTCAGCGTGTGCAGACACAGATTATGCAGGATGCCCTAAGGATAGAAAATCAACCTCAGGGTTTGCAGTCTTTGTTGGAGGCTCTCTGGTTTCTTGGAAAAGCAAGAAACAAACGGTGGTGGCAAGATCCAGTGCGGAATCCGAATACAGGGCAATGGCCCAAGCCAGCACGGAAATGATGTGGGTTCGCTCTGTATTAGAAGATCTACATGTAGCAGTACCTCTACCTATGACGCTTCAGTGTGACAATCAGGCAGCATTGTTCATTGCCAACAATCCAGCTTTTCATGAGAGGACCAAGCACATTGAAGTTGACTGTCATTACACTAGGGACCTGATCCAGAGAGGATTGATATCCACGGCCCATGTTAGCTCAGGAGATCAGACTGCCGATGTATTCACCAAGCCATTGCTCAGAGGACCTTTCCAGAGATGTTCATCCAAGCTGAGCATGATCGACATCTATGCTCCACCTTGAGGGGGAGTGTAGAGATAGTTTCTATTATTATTATATGTTTATGTACCGTGTTTTTATTTCTTTCTTCTATTTAGACATCCATGTAATTTACCCTTAAGGCTTCTCCCTATATAAGAGAGCCTAGGGTTTTCTTATTCATCATAACAAAGACTCCCTTTCGTCTAACACATAGCATTGGAACTGAAATAATAATCTTGGAACACAAGAATTTTACGTGGAACCCTACTCCCTAAGGAGCGGGATGAAACTACGGGAGAAGCCCTCAAATGGGCGGATATTCTATTGCTTTTTCTCAATTGACTACAGGGGTGTGGGGTTTATATATAACCCCCATTGAGTCTCCATATCTTTAAACTGGTAGATGTGGGACTAAACAACTGGATGGGGTAAATTGATCCTGGAGGTATTCATTTACCCATCTACAACATAATAGGCACACAACCAAATACTACTAACAGTTACTTTAACCAATAGGAGTTAGCTGACTCTGATTTGATAGTTTAAATAAATTGGCTACTACATAAAAGATTTCTTGACCCCCCATAATTTAATCCAATTAGTAGTCGTTCTCAAACAATGACAAAACTGGAAATCAGATACACCCAAGTTGGAATATTCTCACTCAAGCAATATGTCATCCAAAAGCAATGGAAACAAGGAGGATCGTAAAACGTTACTTTAACCAATAGGAGTTAGCTGACTCTGACTTGGTAGTTTAAATAAATTGGCTACTACATAAGAGCTTTCCTGACTCCCCATACCCAATTGAGTAATCGTTCTCAAACATTGACAAATTTGGAAATCAGATACTCCCAAGTTGAAATATTCTCTCTTAAGCAATATGGCATTATATCTTTGCAAAAGATCTGGGAGGAGCTTTCTGCTTCATCAATCTGGTTGTGATCATCTATCAACTTTCGTGTCCATTACAACTGGAAGCATGGAAATATTCCTTCCAGATGATGATCAGGTGGGTGCCACCTCAAGTAGGACTTGTATTCTGTTAAAGCAGGCTCTTCTGCCTTGAAAGGAAGAATGCCTGCGTTTAGATCCTGCTTAAAGGGGGCAAATAATGTTTCCTTTGTGGGCTAATGATAATGAAAATGAGTGGTGGAGACTCGAGACCCAAGAAAAAATGAGTGAAAAATGTTGCTTTTGAGGGAAATGCGGATCTCGTATCGGTGGGTACCACCCATCCCTCCCACTCTAAATAGCTAGTATGGATTTTCCTGGATCCTTTTCTGCCTGGGAAAGGTAGGGGCATGGTGTGCCTCGTGTAGGGGCTGCAAACATAAATTTTTTTTTGACACTCACTGCAAACATAAATTGTGTGCTTACTGGACACGAGAGTTCAAAACTTGGCCCGGGAGGAGCGAAGAGCCGCCACCCACCACTTGGGCTGTACTCTTGAACCTCAATTGGGTCTAATGGGAGAATTTTGCTTTTATGGAAGATTGATTCTTTGAACGTGCAGTTAATTTACGCATTGAATCAGTTCTGGTTCTCCAGAATGGTTAATGTAGACAGGCTAAATTATTGGATGGAATCTGTATGCATAAAGCGTGTTTTTATGATCCAGGGAAACTTTAATTGCATCTGAAGGATGGAGGGAAAGA